>JAVLUZ010000143.1:3298249-3475749 GCA_036768485.1 Mermis nigrescens | reverse complement strand
GGTAGGTAGGTTGGTTGGTTGGTTGGTAGGTTGATAGGTTGCTTGGTTGGTTGTTTGGTTGTTAGGTTGGTTGGTTGGTTGGTTGGTTGGTTGGTTGGTTGGTTAGTTGGTTGGTTGGTTAGTTGGTTGGTTGGTTGGTTGGTTGTTGGTTGGTAGGTTGGTTGATTGGTAGGTTGGTTAGTTGGTTGGTTGGTTGATTGGTTGGTTAGTTAGTTGGTTGGTTAGTTGATTGGCCAGCTAGTTGGTTGATTGGTTGGCCTCTTGGTTGGCTGGTTGATTGATTTTGCTTGATTATTCATTATCTCTCAATCTTTCCTTATCTTTCTTTTCACTACTATTCCAATTTAAACCTTAATTTTCTGTGGCCACCGGCCAGAGGTTCTGTGGGTACCGGGTGGCCACAGGGTGGACACAGTGGACGGTATTCCCCACCTATGCCTATGATATGCAGGTTGTTTATGAACAATTTAATAGGGCATAGCAGGTATATTGCCTTAAATTTTCGGTCAAACACGGCGACAATGCGCCAAAAAGCAAGCTTTTGTCCAACAAGCGGAGTATGAGTCAAAAAAGGATGATTGGGGTGGAGCTGGGATCGTACATAGATGCACAATATGGCCGATCTAAGGGGAGTCAAAAATTGAGCTTTTTGGGGCCAAAATGACCTCAAAAACTAGTTTTAAGGGCTAAAATAGCGTTAAAACTACGTTATTACGCAGTTTCTGATCAATTTAAAGCACTTTGAAAGAAAATTTCGAATTTTCGTTTTTTTGCCTTCGTTTTGCCCCATTTTTTCCACAAAAAATTTTTCATTTTCCACAGGGGGAGGGCTCGGACAGAACCCCCCAAACTCCCCTCCCCAACGTGCATGTCTGGTGGGGACCAGACATGTATGTAACAACATGTCAAATTTTTGGAAGGGGTAGCCGTTTTTTTTATGAGGGATTAACGCCCTCCAGTTTTGGCAAAAATGGCAGAAAAAAAAACACCTAAATGTGGCCTGAAACTCAATTTTTTCCCAAAAATGGGGTTGTTTTTCAAGTTAAGTTTGCGCCTTTTATTTACTCATTTTTTCAGAAAACTGAATTCTGGAAAATTTTGACGAGTAAGTGAAAATTTTTTAGAGATGAGGGCTAAAAAATCAAGAATAAAAATCGGCTATCGTAGGAGGCCGAGAGATCGCACGTGAAGAAGTAAAAACTTTGATGCAAAATTAAGAAAAAAAAACAAAATACGAATAATTAAAATTTCTACCCAGGTAAAACTCTTCTTGCTAAATTTTCGTTCGCTACGTATAGTATGTTATTTTTTGTTTTTTTTTTAGTTTTTTAAAAATTTTCGGTTGCTACGTATAGTATATTATTTTTGTTTGTTTTTTTAGTTTTTTGAAAAATTTTCGGTCGCTACGTATAGTTTATTATTTTTGTTTGGTTTTTGTTATTTAGTTTCATAAACTTTCGGTTGCTACCACACATGCACAGTATGGGAATTCCGGGGGGTGAAAACCTAAAGTGCCTTTTTTGGGCCCAAAAATGGCCGGTACGCGTTAAAAAACATCGTTTTTTGGCGTTTCTGACGATACTCTATCCTTCTAGAGCATGAAATCATGAAAAAAAATTCGAAAAAGTCGAATAAATTGACCAATATATCGCTTAAAACATGAATATATGGCGCGAAGCGCCGAAAATTTGGCGATTTTGAGCAAATAGATAGCCAAAAACCCTCAAAAAGACACTTTTTCTACCAATTTTCAGGTAAGTTTAGGAAACTTTTGAAAAATCGCCAATTCTGGGGGGGGTGAAAAATTTTTTGCGGGGGGTGAAAAATGATTCTGCGGGGGGTGAAACCCCCCAAACCCCCAAGATCATGTATGGTTGCTACGTATAGTATATTATTTTTGTTTGTTTTTTGCTTTTTCAGTTTTTCAATTTTATTTTTATTATTTTGATCAACTGCGTAACGTTATAGACGCTTTTGGCACAAAAACGAGAGGGGCAATTGTATACGAGATACGTGAACGAAGAAATAACGTCGTCGCAAGACGAATTTGGCCTCAAGGGCGAAAAAGACGCATTCGATACGCTTTACGACCACGCCCCCGAAAAAGCGAATGACGTCAAAAATTCGCTCCTGGCATTCGCCAATAAGCATCTGAATAAAATTAATTTAGATGTATGTTTTTTCATTGATTTTTAAATTACCTGACATCAAGCATCAGGCACGTAGCTGGCCGTCCTATGTTGGGGGAGCAACACCAATTTTGGAGGTCCAAGCCAAAAATGGCTAAAAATAGCACAAAATAACGTTTAAAAAGTCCTATTTTCCAATTATTCTGAATTTGGGGGTGGGGTCGGGGACCCCCATTCCCTCCAGAGCTACGTGCCTGTCAAGCATGTAGCAGGGGGATGGGATCATCCCCACCCAAAATTGGTCGTCACCCAATCCACAATATGAATTTGAGACTCCCTCCTCCGATTTTAGAAAAAATTGCTCTTTTTGATCGTTTTTAGGTGCTTTTTTGTCGTTTTTGACCGCAAATTGGAGGTAGTTTATCCCCCCCCTAAAAATCGCCGGGGCCCCTTCCCAAAATTTCGAGCCGTTACACGTACGCCTAACATTCGTTAAGCATGGGGGAGGGATATTGGCTTAAAATTTCGGGAGGGGACAGTCGCTTATCTCTAGGGAGTGGAGTGTGAACAACCTTATATTTTTGGCTTTAAAAGGTCTTTAAAAACGCATTTTTGGTCAAAAATAGAGCGGATAAAAAATCAGCCTTTGGGGTGGATGGGGGACAACCGACTTCGGTTGGGGATATCCCTTTTGTCCTGTTTTATACACGTATGAGGCAAGGGAGGAACCTATTACACGTGCACAGCGTGGGAATTCTGGGAATGGAACCTACAAATTTTTCTAAACCAAAATTTTGGGCTTAAAAGTATTAAAAACGATGGGTATGAGTCAAAAACTATTTTTTGACGTTTCTGACGACATCCTTTCTTTCTAAAACATAAAAACTTGAAAAATGTAGAAAATATTAAAAAATCGAGTAAATCGAACGAAATATGGTCACGGAATAAGTAAATGGCGCGAAACGCCGAAAATACGACATTTTTGAGCCAATTAGCAGAAAAACGCCTAAAACAACACCTTTTAGGTTAATTTTTTTGGAAAATGAAAACTTATGCGGGGTAAAAATTTTGTGAGGGAGTGTACCTCTTAACCCCCCCCTCAGATTATGTACGGACCCCAACCAAAGTTGGCTGGCCCCTACAGCTTGTGATTTTTAGTCCTCCACCCTCAGACTTTTGGACAAAAACTTGTTCTTTAGGCAATTTTAGGTGGTTTTCCAATTTTTAATTGAAATTGAAAAGGATTTTTGCACTCAAAATAGCCGACTTACTCCTACTCTACATTTAAGTCGCTTCGTGTATGATCGCCAAGGTATGTACATATAACCATACATGTAATGGCTCGAAAGTTCGGGGGTCCCCGGCACACCTGGGCGTGAGGGGTTTTGGGGTATGCATCCCCAGAAACCAAAATATCCCATCCCCTCTAAAAACCAAAATAAAAAACCAAAATACCCTCCCTCCAAACCAAAATACCCCCCCCCAAAAAAACAAAATACCCCCTAGAATTAAATTTTTTAAATTTTTTTCGCAATTTTGTGATGTCAATGGATAGTGCTCGATGAGAAACGTTGAAAAATGGTGTTTTTCGCCATACCACCATTTTCAAGGCCATTTTTGACCTTTGAAAAATCTTGCACCCCCCCCCCCAATATTTTGGTGCCGCCCACCTATGGTCCCCGGCCATTTATAGGCGGAAGGGGGGTAACGGCCTCCTATTTTTGGGCAAAAAGGCCAAAAAATACCTAAAAACGCCCAAAAAACACCTAAAAACGGCCGAAAAATTTGATTTTCCCAAAAATCAATCGGGGAGGGGTGTCAAAAATTTTTTGGCTTTGGGGGGACGGCCGACTTTGGATGGGGGAACCCCATCTCCCCCTCTTACGTGTATGCATATAATGGTAAAAATAATAAGAAAAATAAAATTTGAGCAGTCATCACTGATAATGAGGAGGGATATCGAGTTTTTTTTAATTTTTCGTAAATCGTTTTATTACATGATTCTCTGATTAGCGTTGAAAACACATTCGATAATATTTTCTCTCCAGAGTTGGATTAACACCCAATGTCTGGATTAAAATCCGAAATTTAGAATTGAAAAACTCATTTTCGAGAAAACTTCTGAATCCTTTTCGTTTATAATAACTTTTTTGTTTATAATATATAATAAAATTTAATCGATTTGCATTTAAGCCGTTTTTAACGTCATTACCACACATGGGCGTGGGGGTTTGGGGGTATGCACCCCCCAGAAGTTGAAATACCCCCCAGAAATCAAAATACCCCCCAGAATTCAAATTTTGAATTTTTTGCTTTTTCAGCGATTTTTTGACGCCATTGGATAGTGCTGGATGAGAAACGTCGAAAAATGGTGTCCGCCATACGACCACTTTTAAGACCATTTTTTACCTTTGAAAATTTTTTCACCCCCTCCCCCCGGAATTTCGGTGCTGCCCACCTATGGTCAATACACGTTCTTCCTCTTTACGGCGCTATTATTGGCAATCGGTTATAACGTTCAAAATTTAAAATACACTGAAAAAATTCAGGATTTTTGGATAATTATATAAATGATTAATTTAAATAATCACATCCTAATTTATTACTTAAAATCAAATCTTGAAGCAATCCAAAATTTTATATTTAAAAATTATTTATTTTAACGACTTGAGGTGTTAAAACAACACCTAGTTTAAACAATGCATTTAATATAAGTTTATAAACTCAAAGTAGTACCCAGTGGCGGATCCAGGATTTTCCTAAGGAGGGGGCGGTACCCCTAAGGGGGCGGAACCCTGACTTGGGCGGAAAAATCAGCCGTTTTAACCCGAAAATCGCTAAAAATCGCTCAAAAATCCTTAATTTTTGCGCACTATTTCGGGCCAATGGGGGGGGCCGCCGCCACCCCCCTCCCGCCCCCCCCCTAAATCCGCCCCTGGCAGTACCCTTAAAACGACCCAAGACCTTGTACGTTGACGATCCAGAATTTAAACAAATGCTATTTGTTCGCCGTCTCTATCATTTTTTTCAATTAAAATGAAAAATTATTATTTTTGCAATTTTTTCTTAAACAGGCTACGGATATAGAAAATTCGTTTCAAGATGGCGTCTTTCTAGTACTTTTGATGGGATTGCTGGAGGGCTACTTCGTCCCGCTGTACAGCTTCAACTTGACTCCCACTTCGTTGGAGCAAAAAGTGCACAACGTATCGTTGGCCTTTGACCTCATGCAAGAGGCGGCCATGGCGCGGCCGAAAAGTAGGGCCGAGGACGTGGTCAACGGAGACATCAAATGCACGTCTCGCGTGCTTTACAGCTTGTTTACCAAGTATGCGCGTGAATTTGGGATCCTGCGTACTCATATGGGTGTGGGAGTCTGGTCTGGACCATACATACGTAGGAGTGGGGGTCTGGACCTTGAATGGGCGGAGGGGGGTTTGGGGGTATGCACCCCCCCCCCGAGAAACCAAAATACCCCCAGAAATTAAAATCTCCCCCAGAATTCAATTTTTGAAAATTTTTTTCGTTTTTTTCGCAATTTTTTGATGCCAATGGATAGTGCTTGATGAGAAACGTCGAAAAATGGTGTTTTTTCGCCATACCACCATTTTTAAGACCATTTTTTGACCTTCGAAAAATCTTGCACTCCCCCCAGAATTTTGGTGCCCCCCATTATGGTTATGGTCCGGACCCCCAAAATTGAATTTTTGGTGCAATTTTTGGTAATTCGGCCCCATCGGACCCCAAGATTATTATGCTGATGGGCGCACGCAGGGGAGGGGGCGTGGGGACGGCCGCCCCCCCCTTATCCAAAAAATAATTCAGGAAAGGTATGGAGATGCATGAAAATTGGCATCTTTTTATCGAAAAAACTCAAAATTTTAGGCGCTTCGAGCCGTAGAATCATTATTTTCGCTAATTTAGGCCCGAGCGCGGCCCAAAAACGTCATTTTTCATAGCTTATTAGGAGAAAATAAAATCTTTTTCGAAAAGTTTCAATTTTATGAGCTTCCGGATAGAGCATGTTCGGGAACGTCAGAAAATGCGCTCTACTTGGTTCCCCGGCGAACATATACCGAAATATAGAGTCACCATTTTTGGACCCCCCACCCCTTTTAAAAAATTCAGTGTACGCCCCCTCCCCGATTGTGCTGCCCATGTTTAATGTGGATGGAATTTCAGAATCTGAGAGACCTCAGAAAAATCGATAGACCCCTAGAATTAAATATTTGGTGCTATTTTCGGCGAGTCGGATCCATCAGATCCCTCAGAATTTTTTGCTCCTTATATATGGTCCGGACCACACATGGGCGTGGGGGGTTGTGGGGTATGCACGCCCCAGAAGCTGGAATACCTCCCCAGAAATCAAAATACCCCCAGAATTCAATTTTTTTAAATTTTTTTGCCTTTTCAGCGATTTTTTGATGCCATTGGATAGTGCTCAATGAAAAACGTCGAAAATCGCCATATGGACACTTTTAAGACCATTTTTGACCTTTGAAAATTTTTTACCCCCCCCCCCTCAGGGATTTTTTCACCCCCCCCAGAATTTCGGTGCTGCCCACCTATGGTCCGGACCCCCTACAATCTGAGAGACCCCTACAAAATCGATATAACCCCACAATTGAATTTTTCGGTGCTATTTTTGGCAATTTGACCCAATCAAAATCTCCCTTGCTGCAAAGTTTCTTTGCTGCTTTATGTATGCCTGTATGTCTTAGCGTTTATGTCGGTGATGTGAGACAATTATTTTAAAAAAGAAAAAAGTGATTATATTTTTTACATAAAAATGAAAATTTCGTTGTATTTAAAAAAACTGATTCGGGAATAAAGAATTTAATTTTTCAAAAAAAACACGCGTTATTAGAAAAGATTTGCGTGCTTCTTGCCGTTGTTGATCCGGAATTAGCGAATCATCACCAGACGTGTGTTTCGGGTCTGGACCATACATGGACAGCAAGGAGATTCTGGGGGCTCAGGATAGGAAAATTGCCAAAAATGTTACTAAAAATAGAATTTTGGGGGCTCTACAGTAATCTGGGGGTTTCAACTTCCGAGGGGGTACAAACCTCCTTCCCCAACTCCCCTACGCCCATGTGTGGTCTGGACCCCCCTAGAATGTCAGAGACGCGCCTTAAATCGATAGACCCCCAGAATATTATTTTTGATGTTATTTTTGGCAGTTTGGCCCCATCGGACCCTTCTAAGAATTTTGTTGCTGGCCATGCATGGTCGGTCTTACCCTCCCTCCAATTTCGAATTGTTATACATATTATTTCCCAAGTTCCTGCACGAAATTTCAAACATTTGCCGAATCTTCGAAAGTAAATTTTCGTCAATTTTAGTGTTTTCTTGTAAGGTTTTGGGTCATTTTCCATAATTTTGGACTATTTGACTTCTAGGATCATCGTTTTCATCGAAAATATTTCGGTAAATAGTTGACATTTCTCGGTCAGATTTATTTTTTGCGCCATTTTTGAATATTTGCTGCGGTCTGTTGATAAAATTGGAGTATTTGAAGCCATTTTTACGATTGTTTAGAATTACTTACTCTTTTTAAATAAAAAAATTAACTAATTTCATGATCTGATTCTGAAATAAGCTTCTTATTTAAAATTGTTCAGATCGGTACATAAATGTTTGAAGAGTTTTGACAAAATTAGTTTTTTATCAGTTCGATTCAATTTTTTCTAATTTCGATAAATTATCGCAAAAAGGATAATTGTTCAGTTTTTGACTCTTTTGCTTGTTTCGTAGTTGTTTTTGGCCAAGGAATACGAAGTTTGGTTTAAACATAAAAAAATTTAAAAGGAAAATGTTTAAAAGTGCAAAAAATACGTAAACATTTAAATGTCTACACCTGCACTTATACATGAAAAGGCTAAAAATTTCGGGCGGGTGTACTCGACCATTTTTAGGGGGTGGGGGGTACTTAAGTGACCTCCAATTTTTGGCTAAAAAACACGTAAAAATAGCCAAGAATGCAGCTTTTTTCCACAAATCCGGGGGAGTCAAACATTTTCTTACTTTAGCTGTAGGAGGGACGTCAAGTCTTGGGTGGGGATCCCCCAACCCCCTCTTACATGTACGCTTGCAGTGAATAATGTTTAAACTTAGAAAACTGTTCATTTTCGCAAAAATTTCAAGGATGAGTTATTGAAATAATTAAAATTTTTCATATTTAATTACGCTTTTTAATTTTTCGATTCTATTTTCTGTATCAGTTGTTTTTTGCTGTACAGTTTTGATTTTTACATATCGTACATTATTAGCTCTGATTTAAAAGTAGCCTCTTCAGATACAAAAGCGTTTGATAGACGTCAGTGCAATGACGAAAGAATAAATCTCGCCCGATTTTGCAGTGGCCTTCTTACTGTAGTTTTATCCATTTAGTTTAATACACGTATATGTTGAAAGGCATTTTTAAGCCCGATCCGATCGAATATTGTACTCGTGGTCTGTTTTTTACTCGTTTTACTCTTTATTTACATTAATAGATACCATCAGACATGCACGTGGGGGTCTAGAGATTCTAGAATGAAAAAATGAACAATTTTCTGGGAAAAAGGAAGGAGAAAAATGAATGAAAAAGGAAATTGCTATCAAAAGCGATTGAAATTTACGAGAGACTATAAATTTTTATACGTATTTTTCACTCTATTTCAGCATTTATATATATATATATATATATATATATATATATATATATATATATATATATATATATATATATATATATATATATATATATATATATATATATATATATATATATATATATATATATATATATATATATATATATATATATATATATATATATATATATATATATGCAGGCCCTTATCCAGGATTCGGCCAAGGGGGTCCAAAAATAGCACAAAATAACGTTTAAAAAGTCATATTTTTTCCATTTTTCTTAAGTTGGGGGGTCCGAACCCTCCCCCATTTTCCCACAGATACGTGCCTGGGACCCAACCTAAATTGGTCTATATCTCGGAAAATTCGTGAGGACAGATCGCCAAAACCGCATTTTTCGTTATTTTTCTACATGCTCTATCCATTAAAATTCATGAAATTCGAATTATTTCGACAAAAAAATTTTTATTCAAAAAGCTGTCATTTTTTGGTCGCGCCTGAGTAAAAAATGATAGAAAATACTTAACATCCGGCGCGGAGCGGCGAAAATTTGATTGTTTTACGATAAAGACATTCGACTTTTCCATCTTCCCGTGCGTTATCTTACCTTTCAAACTTTTTTCCGGCCAAGGAGGGCAACCTCACCCTTAAATACGGCCCTTCACACCTGGGCGTTGGGGGGTTTGGGGTGTATATTCCCCCGAGAAACCAAAATACCCCCCAGACTTCAATTTTTGAATTTTTTTTGTTTTTTCCCGCAATTTTTCGATGCCAATGGATAGCGCTCGATGAGATACGTTGAAAAATTGTGTTTTTCGTCATACTATGTACCATTTTATGGCCATTTTTTTATCTTTGAAAAATCTTGCACCCCCAGGAATTTTGGTGCCGCCCACCTATGCGGCCCTGTGTACTAGAGTTTATGGGGTATTTTTGGCTCGACAGCTCAATAACTGAGCCCAGCCATGCTGTGCATCTATGGTCTAGACGAAACATGCAGTTGGGGGCGGAGTGGGGTTAGGTTGTCTAGAACTCCACCCAAAAATGAAATAATGGGCAATTTTCCAAGAGTATTAGTCCGAAAAGAAAGCCAAATTTGGCGAAAATCAAAAAATTTATTTTGCGCTAGCGCTTATAATTGACCGGTAAGTGTGGGTTAACATCACAACTGGGCGTGAGGGCATGCACCCCCTCCCAGAAACCAAAATACCCCCAGAAATCAAAATACCCCCTAGAATTCAATGTTTGAAAATTTTTTTCGTTTTTTTCGCAATTTTTTGATGCAAATGGATAGTGTTTGATGAGAAACGTCGAAAAATTGTGTTTTTATCGCCATACCACCATTTTTGAGGCCATTTTTTGACCTTCAAAAAATCTGCCCCCCCCAGAATTTTCTTGATGCCCACGTATTGTTAACATTGTTTTTATGCTATTTCAGCTATCGTAACCAGTTTTTGAGGCCATTTTAGCTGAAAAAGCTTCTTTGGCTGTTCCTTCTAACTAACTATGTATGTTGTGCGTCAGTTATGTATGTAACGGCCTTATTTTTTGAAGGAAATATCCAACCATTTATGTTGGGAGAGGCGGATGACTTAAGGCCAAAGGTGGCAACAAAGCATCTAAAGATGCAAAGTGAGGGACAGGAAAAAATTTCAGTCTGCGGATGGGGGATGGCCGATTTTGACTCGAGGCTTCCTACACACATGAGCGCGTGGGCGGGGGTTCAGACAGACATCCGAAAATCTGGCAGATCCCTAGAATTGAATTTTGGGCACGTTTTTTTTAAATTTTCGCCAGTTTTACACTAACCTAGGACCATAGCTTGGCGGCACCGAAGTTCTGGGGGTGCAAGATTTTTTCAAAGGTCAAAAAATGGCCTTCAAAATTGTGCTATGGCGAAAAAACATTATTTTTCAACGTTTCGTTTCTCATTTAGCAATATCCATTGGCATAAGATAATTGCGATAGAAAAAAATTTTCAAAAATTGAATTCTGGGAGGTATTTTGGTTTCTGGGGGGGTGCATACCCCCACGCCCAGGTATGCCGACGACCCCGGAATCCTGCTGCTGCCCATGTATGGTCTCCTCCGTCCCTCTGGTTATGTATGTTAACCGACACTTTATTTTCGCTAATTATGTGCATTTTTTACGAGCGAGTTGATGTATGTAGGTAAGTTATACGTAGGTACCTGCTGCATTATTTGTTTTTGTGTGCTATTGTTTTCTCGAGGATTATTAATAGCGTAAACCGTCTTATAACTTATAATGCTTTATTGTTTTTTGCTGCAAATGAAGTGTTTTTACAATCATTCATGTATTACAAGTACAGAGTTCTGCAATAGTTTAGAGTATTTAAAGCCGAGTTAGAGCAGTGTAAAGCATCAACAGTAAGATCGAGCGTCCTCGAACCGATTCAAAATGCATTCATTAGTAAAGCTTCAATTTCCGCTGTGTTTTTATGACTCTTAATAAGTTTTATCTAACAATTTTCGTGGACATCAGAGGGATTTGAGGATAGGTGCACTTTGTGGTTTGCTATAGAGCTAGCATGGCTCTTTGAAACAGGTACTAACCCTATGTTCACCATCGTGTTTTTGCAGTTAAAGTGCACCATCATGGCATAAACTCCTAGTGCATATTAAGCTATGCCTTGTTAACATTCACTGACAGTTATTACTTTCATTTAGTGCAATTTTTTATGCTCTTTCTGAATATGTATGCTATTTTCTCTGAAAATTATTTTTGAAAGAGGTATAATTAAAAAACTATCACAATGCATAAGAATAGGCACCTGTTGGACATTATGCAAAAACAAGAAAAAGTAGATTTCTGTTGTGTTAAACACATTCAGGGGATGCATTTAAAGAGCTGGAAAGGAATAAACCACCAAATTTTCTTATTAGAACCTTATTTACCCATCTTGAGTTTTTGTGATATCACTGTAAATAGGCCAAAAAATGCCTATTTCTTACTACTTTAAGACCCCTCTTTGAGCTAAACCAGTAAAACCGATGTAACTGAAGCCAAAACGAGGCTAGACAAAGTTTTGGACACATGGATAAGGTAGAACAGAAAAAATGCCACGAAAGTGATTCATTATGCTTCCGGCATAGGACACGGTAAACGGAGGGTTAATCGTAAAAAGAGTATATATCTATCTGGTATCTTCATTTATACAGCTCAATCTTTGTGCGATTCCGCAGAAAACAATAGCTACCTACATATTTATTTTCATTTATTGTTGCCACAAATTCTGACTTACTTCTCCGAAGAATATGCTCTTTATCGATCTAAGTGGAACCTCCTTTTCCAACTTGACCTAAAAGCAATTTTTCATGCCGTAGTCAGCACAAGTGTCCTTTTGGCCAAATCATAACTTCTATCTTTGACAGCAATATTGCACAGCTTACAGGTTATTGATATATGCCTAGTAGATAATGAGTGAGTAGGATTGCATAGAACGCATAAAACCACAATAATACCATCTGGCATTTGTGCGGTGAAAATTTCGCGACTTATGTTTTGGGCTCTCTTTCTGCTTTTTCACGCTATTTTGTCCTAAAAAGTGCATAAATTACATATAAAGTAGGGGTCGTGTACGATCCGGTAAGGGGTTCCGCCCCTCCAGAATTTCCAATTTTCCAGGAAATA
Source organism: Mermis nigrescens (assembly GCA_036768485.1). Taxonomy (NCBI): domain Eukaryota; kingdom Metazoa; phylum Nematoda; class Enoplea; order Mermithida; family Mermithidae; genus Mermis; species Mermis nigrescens. The sequence continues at coordinate 3,463,330 of JAVLUZ010000143.1, read as the reverse complement.
CTAGAAAAGGTACCTACTGTTTTATCCATCTGCTTGTTCAATCAAAAGTCAAATTTTCGGCGCTTCGGCTCATGTAGATAGATATATGATGCATACTCATTTTCTTGTAATTATACTGTATTCAATTTATTCGATTTTTGTGGAATTTTTTCGTGCTTCTTACGTTCTACTAAGATGGAACACAGTCAAAAACGCCAAAAATTATGTTCCTGGCGTATTTATATCGTTTGTGAGCCGATAAAAACACTTTGAAATTTCACTTGCCCCTCCCCCTGGAATTACCTTGCTCTGCATGTCTGGTAAGGGTGCATCGGATACACGGGTAGGTACGTACATACTATTCTGACGGCTAGCACAACTTAGTTAATTTTATTTTCTAGGTTTAAATTGGAAGAACATTGCTCTACACTGAGTGATTGAGATAAAATAGGCGGATTATTCGAAAAATTCATCCCATTTAAACCAGTTTTAATCGTAGTTAGCGCATTTCGCGTACGTACGTATATTACACTTAGGTACCACACATATGTCATCTCTACAGCAACACTGGGACACTTCTGTATTGTGCGGTTTTTTTAAAAGATAGATAATAAAAAAATGATGCGCTCTTTTTTTGTTCACACTCAAGACCAATTGTAACAACGTATAAAAACTTTTTAGGGTTGCCGAGGACATTTTTTAGACAATTCAACATAAACACCTCATACAATTTAATAATATAGGATTGTAGGCGATGAAATTCTCTAAAACTTGTTCTTTTAATTGCATACTATTTCTTGAGGGTAATTGCAAAGAATGTAAAAATCTACGGGTGTAAAGGTAGATTTTGGTCACATTTCGGTCATGTTCGTGTCTGCCAACAACTCCAGTTATGAGTTCCGAAAAATTGTTTCCAATTGAAATGTACTAGGACTCAAGGGCTACCTTTGGCTTACCTGCAAATTTTCTTGCCCTTAATACGGAGTTTGACCCAGGCAGTGGTGGATCCAGGATTTTCCTAAGGGGGCGGTACTCTTAAGGGGGGCGAACTCTGACTTGGGCGGAAAAACTAGCCGTTTTAACCCGAAAATCGCTAAAAATCGCTCAAAAATACTTAATTTTGCGCACTATTTTGGGCCAATGGGGGGGGCGGCCGCCCTCCCCCGCCCCACCCCTAAATCCGCCCCTGGACCTAGGGGTCTAAAGTTTACACTCTAGTGGGTAGCGTAAAACACGTATTTTGTCTCAAATTTTCTCGCCAATTTCTGCTTTTGCAAGTCGGGACAAGTTGAATGGAATAAAAACAAAGTACGTTTGAAGGGCTACTTATTGCAGCAAACCGCGTTTAAAAAACCTCAATATTTAGTTATTTCTGGAGGTGTAAAGTTCGAAATTACGGTGTAAAATTGATCGAAAAAACACATTTTTTCCCGTTTTGAATGGTTAATATCTTAAATCGTATGTGGGACAGAAGTTTTTCACATGAAACGTTTTACGATTCAAATGCTGCAAACTGGTCTAAACGAATTTCTTTACACTGAGGGAGTTAGATTCAGATTTTTAAAGTTCACAATGTGATGGATAGTGGAAAAATACGTTTTTGTCCTTTTTTGTTCGGCTTTCTTTCCGTTTAGAAGTCGGGATAATTCTGAATGGAATAAAACTAAAGTGCACTTCAAGGGTAAGTGTCGAAGCGAATTGTGTTTATTTACATCAATATTGAGCTTTTCGGGAGGTGTGAAGTCAAAAATCAGAGGTGCTAGACGTGTTTCTGTCTTGTTTTGTCCTGCCAACTTTTCCGGTTATAAATCTGGACATGATTACATGTCTAAAAATGTACCAGGGTTCAAACGTCATACGTCAATTAGTCGCGTTTGTTTACACTCAACAGTGGTTTGAAGTGGTCTACAACTAATATTTGTCATCAGACTATCGTGAAGAGTTAATTTTTTCATAAATATTGGACGTAATATCAGAGTAATATCAGAATTACGAACCTGACTCAATTCTTCTTCAAACTCGGGGGTTGTGTAAATTTTACGCTGAAAATTAACTTTAGTTCTAGAGCGTTAGCTTTTTCCTCAAAATGTTCTACGTAACGTCAGAATAACGCACGCTTTCTTTACATCCGTACTTATGCTAAATTTACACTAAAAATTAATTTAAGTTCTGAAGCGTTGCAAAAGTTCAATTTTTGCAAAGTGTCCCATGTAACGCCAGGGTTACGAATCTGAGTGTAAGTGGTCTTTGAACCCAGTAGTTGCGTACAATTTACGCTGAAAACATTAGGTCTGTTTTAATAAGGTAAAAGGTGATCATGGTTTAAAATATGATACTGATGTAACATACGTCGTGGCACATTATGTATAATTTTATTAATAATCACCAACTATATACAAATTATAATACAATCATAGTCGAATGAATATAATTAAAGTCGGAATATCGTGAATTATCGTCGACTGCTGCTCTCTCTGGCTTTGGCCTTGGGCTTTTATAGGACTCGCGTTATCAGTGGGTGTTTACAAAAAAAGGCTAAGTCGTTTATGCTACCTAAGCTAAATTGTTTAAAAGTTGTATGTTTCCTCTTGAATAGATAAGATGTTTACTGTGGTCAGCGCAGAGAGTAAACTAGCAAAAACATGTGCTTTGTTGACTAAGCATCTTGTAACGTATGTTTTTTATGCGTGTAGTTCAAACCTTTTTGTTCTATTCTACTTGGTGTACAGAATTTCCATTACACACCTCCCGACCTTAATAAAACTTAAGGGGTTAGATCTAGGTGTAGATACTGGGTGTGGCTGAGTTTGGCATAGATTTAGATTAATTCCGCAAGACTTTATTCTTAAATTTTAGGAACTAGATATTGTAGAGTACTTTCTCATCATAAACTTTGCTACAGATATAATCTTAATGCACACATTTATCTATTCATATATAGTTTTACGCTATTACAATTTGATTCGCTACACTTTTCTTGCTGTTTTGGAATCATACTTTCATGTTGTTCTTTAAAAAATTTGCTTAATTTGATGTAAAGTTGATGCTAGTGAGCTAAGCTCTCTGATAATGACATTGGTGCTACAATTACTGACTGTTTTATTTTCGCGCATCTTTAAACACCTTGACGTGCGAAAAATTATTAATTTAATCTGTTTACGAACAACTCCCTTCTAATGAACTAATTATATGCTAGGGCGATGACAAGTTCATCAAAATTTTGCTTCTCAAAATTTTCAGCACTAAAATGGTAAATTTTTGGGAATGAATTCCAAAAAGGTGAGTTTTACATGCGGTTTTGGGAGTGGTATTGATATTGGTCTAACACACTTTAGTGTAAACTCATTTTAAGTGATAACTTTAACCATTCTACTCTGTTAAAATTAGCACGTGTATTCAAGCTTCTAGTTAATGCTTCTGCTATGCATGGCGCATTTTTTTCTCAGAACTCTAAACGTATGCTTTTATTTTCTTAAGAAGTCAATTCAAGACAGGAAACTTTCATATAAATTTTTCTTTCTGGAATTGGGATTGGGTACACAATCATTCTGACACAAAGCGAGAGGTTGGAAATATACATATACACAAGTTTTCATAACATAAGTTTTATCAGCTTAAGCTCATAAATATATACACGCGTATGCCTATAAAAATATGGCCTTAATTCAAACTGAAGCTTCCAATGTGTAATAACTCGGGGTATATGAACGCTATAAGGCACGTCTGCCTTCTTAAACAAGTGACACGTCTGCCACAAAACATGCATTTTCGAAAATATAGGGCCAGTGCCCCCATTGTGCGTTAGTGACCTGGGCGCGTTCATTAGTTCATTGAACCACCCCTCAGTACATTCACAATTTTATTATCCTATCATTTAGGATCACCTGGTTCTCCCAGGCCAACGGGTGCGACATAATTTACAACAGGAAAGAGAACCAAAACATTTCAATGAACCAGGGTTTTTTTGTAATGGCTTCTCATTTTCCTTCCACCCTGCCAACAGCACAATTAATATAAAATAACGAGATCTCTCTTTTCCGGTGCACCACAGGAGAATAAAAGCTTTCTCCGTGTTTTTTTACCAAATCGGAATTTCCAGTATATAATTATGTACAAATTAATTTTTTTGATCTGATTTTATGTGCCACAAACGTTGTTAAGGGGTAGAAGTTCTATGTGTTCGCTTTAATCTGAGTTTATTCATAAAAAGAATATTTCTTTGTCTAAATCTTTGAGAATGTAATAACAAGATAATGTAATTTGTCAATTTTTCTCTCTTAGATCGTGATAATATAATAAGTAGTGCATCACACATATACGTATATAATAAGAAGGGTTTGGGGTTGGGATTGGTTGATTTAAAATCGAAAGGAGAGTAAAAATGTGGTGAGCGCCTCATTGAATTCTGTACGGTTAAAATACACATTATGAAATAGATATTGTGACACAAACATAATTATAGCAAATAAAATAACATCACAGTCGAACGAATCTCTGTTGCGACCTTCAGTGTAACATATGTCGTGGCACATGTATATAATTTTATTAATAATCACCAACTATATTACAAATTATAATACAATCATAGTCGAATGAATATAATTAAAGTCGGAATATCGTGAATTATCGTCGGCTGCTGCACTGCTCTCTCTGGCTTTGGTCTTGGGCTTTTATAGGACTCGCGTTATCAGTGGGTGTTTACAAAAAAAGGCTAAGTCGTTTATGCTACCTAAGCTAAATTGTTTAAAAGTTGTATGTTTCCTCTTGAATAGATAAGATGTTTACTGTGGTCAGCGCAGAGAGTAAACTAGCAAAAAATATGTTTTGTTTGACTAAGCATCTTGTAACGTATGTTTTTTATGCGTGTAGTTCAAACCTTTTTGTTCTATTCTACTTGGTGTACAGAATTTCCATTACACACCTCCCGACCTTAATAAAACTTAAAGGGTTAGATCTAGGTGTAGATACTGGGTGTGGCTGAGTTTGGCATAGATTTAGATTAATTCCGCAAAACTTTATTCTTAAATTTTAGGAACTAGATATTGTAGAGTACTTTCTCATCATAAACTTTGCTACAGATATAATCTTAAAGCACACATTTATCTATTCATATATTGTTTTACGCTATTACAATTTGATTCGCTTACACTTTTCTTGCTGTTTTGGAATCATACTTTCATGTTGTTCTTTAAAAAATTTGCTTAATTTGATGTAAAGTTGATGCTAGTGAGCTAAGCTCTCTGATAATGACATTGGTTTAGATCGTTACAATTACTGACTGCTTTATTTTCGCGCATCTTTAAACACCTTGACGTGCAAAAAATTATTAATTTAATCTGTATTTACTGAACAACGTCCTTTTAATGAACTAATGTATATGCTAGGGCGATGACAAGTTCATCAAAATTTTGCTTCTCAAAATTTTCAGCACTAAAATGGTAAATTTCTGGGAATGAATTCCAAAAAGGTGAGTTTTACATGCGGTTTTGGGAGTGGTATTGATATTGGTCTAACGCACTTTAGTGTAAACTCATTTCAAGTGATAACTTTAACCATTCTACTCTGTTAAAATTAGCACGTGTATTCAAGCTTTCTAGTTAATGCTTCTGCTATGCATGGCGCATTTTTTTCTCAGAACTCTAAACGTATGCTTTTATTTTCTAAAGAAGCTCAATTCAAGACAGGAAACTTTCATATAAATTTTTCTTTCTGGAATTGGGATTGGATACACAATCATTCTGACACAAAGCGAGAGGTTGGAAATATACATATACACAAGCTTCCATAACATAAGCTTTATCAGCGTTAAGCTCATAAATATATACACGCACAGTGCCTATAAAAATATGGCCTTAATTCAAACTGAAGCTTCCAATGTGTAATAACTCGGGGTACATGAACGCCATAAGGCACGTCTGCCTATCTTAAACAAGTGACACGTCTGCCACAAAACATGCATTTTCGACAATATAGGGCCAGTGCCCCCATTGTGCGTTAGTGACCTGGGCGCGTTCATTAGTTCATTGAACCACCCCTCAGCACATTCGCAATTTTATTATCCTATCATTTAGGATCACCTGGTTTTCCCAGGCCAACGGGTGCGACATAATTTACAACAGGAAAGAGAACCAAAACATTTCAATGAACCAGGGATTTTATGTAATGGCTTCTCATTTTCCTTCCACCCTGCCAACAGCACAATTAATACAAAATAACGAGATCGCTCTTTTTCCGGTGCACCACAGGAGAATAAAAGCTTTCTCCGTGTTTTTTTACCAAACCGGAATTTCTAGCATATAATTACGTACAAATTAATTTTTTTGATCTGATTTTATGTGCCACAAACGTTGTTAAGGGGTAGAAGTTCTATGTGTTCGCTTTAATCTGAGTTTATTCATAAAAAGAATATTTCTTTGTCTAAATCTTTGAGAATGTAATAACAAGATAATGTAATTTGTCAATTTTTTTCTCTAAGATCGTGATAATATAATATGTAGTGCATCACACACATATACGTATATAATAAGAAGGGTTTGGGGTGTGGGATTGGTTGATTTAAAATCAAAAGGAAAGTAAAAATGTGGTGAGTGCCTCATTGAATTCTGTACGGTTAAAATACACATTATGAAATAGATATTGTGACACAAATATAATTATAGCAAATAAAATACATCACAGTCGAACGAATCTCTGTTGCGACCTTCAGTGTAACATACGTCGTGGCACATTATGTATAATTTTATTAATAATCACCAACTATATACAAATTATAATACAATCATAGTCGAATGAATATAATTAAAGTCGGAATATCGTGAATTATCGTCGACTGCTGCCGTCTCTCTGGCTTTGGCCTTGGGCTTTTATAGGACTCGCGTTATCAGTGGGTGTTTACAAAAAAAGGCTAAGTCGTTTATGCTACCTAAGCTAAATTGTTTAAAAGTAGCGTGTTTCCTCTTGAATAGATAAGATGTTTACTGTGGTTAGCGCAGAGAATAAACTCGCAAAAACATGTGCTTTGTTGACTAAGCATCTTGTAACGTATGTTATTTTATGCGTGTAGTTCAAACCTTTTTGTTCTATTCTACTTGGTGTACAGAATTTCCATTACACTGATGTTCAGAACAATATCTTCTTGCGCGTTCTTCGACTGTGGCCATGTTTGTGGCATGCTACCATGTGTGTTTACTGACTGATTTACTCAAATCATGCTAATTAAAAGTAGGGTACTAGCAAAGAAAAATGCTCTGATGAAAAAAAAGGACGAATATACTTGGAATTGCGAATTATCAAAGACATGAAAAGAGGGGACTCGGAAAAAGTCACCTATGCGCTCAATAAATCATAAGAATCTGCTAAAAATCAGATTTCTCAAAGCAACAGAAAAATCGAAGTATGTATATCCTGCGGCCTCTTGAAAAGAAGGCGTAGGTATTCTCAAAATACTTTTCACTGGTGTTTGGTGAAGAGCTTGAAAGGAAACCTTGGCCTGTGTAAAGTAGCCGATTCAGCTTGAGATCAGTATCACATTTTCATGGCAATATTTAAACAATATTCAGCTAAAAGGCTCAATAGGTGAATTATGACATTCGTATCATGCTGTTTATTATGGCTCTGCAGTTACACGTGTTATGCTAGGATGATAAGATGATGTAGGTACAGGTACTTTCTTCTGCTTCGGCATTTTACATATATGAGCTAGTAAACTTTCCGCTGTATCGTTATGCACTATTGCATTTATTTGCACGGTTATCTCGCTCATTCTTCTCGCGCCGTATTACCTAAATTCTTTGGTGCTAACCATTTATGTACAGGATGGGAATCCTGAGGGTCAGGCCCAAAAAATTTGTAAAAAGTTTTTAGGCTAAGAAACGAAGGGTACACGTTTTTTGGCGTTTCGGACGATGCTCTTTCTATCGAAAACCATCGAAACGTAAAAGGATTTTCAAACAAAATTGAAATAATTGAGTAAATTGAGTAAAACATAGTAAAAAATGTGTATATGGCGTGAAGCTGCCGAAAATTTGAGATTTTTGAGCCAAAAATGAGCTAAAAACGCTTAAAAGGGCACACTTTTTGCAACTTTTACCAACTTTTACGGAAAATCAACAATTCTGGGGGAGGTCACAGCCATCCATTTTGCGGGGGAATTCTCCCCCAAGAACACGTCTGATGCTTAGGAACGTAGCTGGCCGTCCTATTTAGGGAGGGACCAACACCAATTTAGGCAAATAAATTGCGCTCCCGGGTGCCTAGTGATGTAAAAGATCATCTGGATCTTAACTTTTTATCCAGATCCAGATCATCTGGATCTGGATCTGGTTATTTGCTGATCTGGTTATCTGATCTGTATCTGGATGTGCCAGAAAATCAGAACCCGATCTTTATCTGGATCTGGATCTGTTTAGTCAAGTTATATCTGGTTAAACAGATCAGAAAGTTATTTTTGCGCGATGGTATTCTTTCTGTTTTACGATTTACTGTGGGTAGGTTATATAATTAGTTGTAGCCTTGCATGCTTGGATTGTGTCTCAACAGCCCCAGCAGTCCCACTGTTTCAACAGCCCCACCATCCCAACAGCCCCACCAAAAATCCCAACAGCTCCATCCATCCCAACAGCCCCACCAGTCACAACAGCCCCACCGTCCCAACAGCCCCACCAATAATCCCAACAGCCACACCAATCCTAACAGCCCCACCAATCCCAACAGCCCCACCAATCCCAACAGCCCCACCAATCCTAACAGCTCACCAATCCCAACAGCCCCACCAATCCAACAGCCCTACAAATCCCAACAGTCTCACCGTCCTACCAACCCCACCGTTCCAACAGCCCCACGGTCTTAACACCCCACCAATAATCCCAACAGCCCCACCAGTCCCAGGAGCCCCACCAATTCTTAGCAGTTCCACCGCTTCAGCAGTCCTACCGTTCCAACAGTCGCACTGTCATAAGCACGCATAAGCGTGCGGAAGGAATGTTTGGACCCAAAATTCTGGAAATCCCCCAAATTATGTTAGACCCCAAGAATATTATTTTTAGCACGTTTGCCAGTCACTTTAACCCACCAGACCCACAGAATTTGTTCGCTGCCAATGTTGGTTCCAACTGCCCCACTGTTATAATCATAGATGCACAGCACGACCAGTCTGGAGAGAGGAGTTTTTGAGCCAAAAATTGACCTCAAAACTGGTATGAATGTTAAAATAGCGTAAAAACTACGCTAATCCACATTTTCTGGCTCTTTTGAAGCAGATAGCGTGAAATATTTGATTTTCCTTCAATTTTAACACTATCTTTCCTTTTTCACTAGAACATTTTTCATTTTTTTTGACGGTGTAAAGTAGACTATAATGAGCAGGAATCCAATCTTGCCGAGATAGACTCGAATGAGGCAAAATCTGGATTGCGCTCAAATGCTGAAGCTTCAATTCTGACAGGTCTACCAGTTTCTCAGGTAGACTTATTCTGAAAATGTAAACCTGCACACTCGTTTATGGGCCTGATGAAATATACGAATTCGGAAAATAGCCAAAAAATATCTTGCATAAAAAATTAATATTGGCTGATTTTGTTATATAGTATAATAGCGATTGCAGTAATGGTGAGGCTGTTGGGATTACTGTTGGGGCTGCTGGGACGGTGGGGCTGTTGTGTTGGTGTGGCTGTTGGGATTGGTGGGGCTGTTGGGGTGGTGGGGCTATTGCGAGTATTGGTGGGGCTGTTGAGGCGGTGGGGCTGTTGGGACCGGTGGGGCTGTTGGGGCGGGTGGGGCTGTTGGAGTTTATGGTGGGGCTGTTTGAACTGATGGGACTGTTGGGACGGTGGGGCTGTTGGGACGGTGGGGCTGGTGAGAGCTGTTGAGATATCACCCATGCACGCAAGGGTGGGAGGGGGTCTGCTGGGGGTTTTGACCCCCAGATCCGTGCTGACCACCCAGAATGGCTCAAAAGTGCCGCTGGCCCCCCATAATTTTTTGCTTTCGGAAAAATTTTGAAGCTCTGCAGAAGAGTAACTTAAGGGATAAAAATGTATTGAAGGTTGTTTTTTCACATAAATTATCGTCAGAATTGACCTTTGAGAGACTTTTTTGCCTAAAAATGGGAAAATCTAAAGTTTTTTCGAAACATTTTTGTTGAAAAAGTTGTTTCAGTCGATGCGCGACATCGAGAAACGTCTAAAAACAATGTTTTTAATGCCCATGGGCTATTTTTATCGCTATTTTGATGTTTGAGAAAAAATTTGACCTTGACCCCAGAATTTCTATGCTGTTCATGTATAGTTTTAGTAGATGCATCTGTCATTTTTCATGAATTTTAACAGCATTTTTCTTTCTTGAATTGAAATTAAGCTGGTTTCTTCATAGTATTGCATTTTGTGTTGCTAGGTAAATGTATTGTTTGCATTATTTGACAGTGATATCCATACGTGGGCAGCAAAAGATTCTGGGAGGGGTGCAAGATTTTTGAAGGTCAAAAAATGGCCTTAAAAATGGTAGTATGGCGATAAAAACACCATTAATCGACGTTTCTCATCAAGCACACATCCATTGGCATCAAAAAATTGCGAAAAAAACTGCAGAAAACATTTCAAGAATTGAATTCTGGGGGTATTTTGATTTGGGGGGGGGGGTATTTCGGTTTCTGGGTGGGTGCATACCCCCCAAACCCCACGCCCAGTGTGGAAGGTGATATCCCCCTGAAATAATACACCTTTCTTTCTTACAAGCGATCGAAAAGAAGCATTTGTTTCTCCTGTTGAACCACAATGATGCCAAATTCCAGACATCTCACGTTCCCACTGAATATTTAATGCCACTTTTGTTTGAGATTTGTCAATTAAAGCTGTTTTAATAATTTTTACGCATTATTTATGCGCCCGATTTCATGCCCATTGGCAAAAGTCTAAACTTTTGGCGAGTTTTGCTTTTTGAGACTTAATTTTTGACTGATGTCATTTTTATGTAAAAGCTCTAAAATGCAAATTTTCCTTTCGGCTCTGCCCCGAGATCCCTTTGGGGTCTTATATTAGTCCCTGCCACCCGAGACCGCCAATCCATGTGGGCTCCGGGCGCTTCCCGCCCTTCTTTTCAGCAATACAAATTGCTGCACAAAAAATATTTTTACCTGGATCTGTATCTGTATCAGGATCTTTTCCAAATTTTGATCTGGCCAAAACGATCTGGATCTGGATCTGCCAGAAATCTGAACCCGATCTTTATCTGGATCTGGATCTGGCTAAAAATCTGGATCTTTTACATCACTACGGGTGCGCTATCAAAAAATTCCCGAAATCAGCCTTTTTTTAAATTTTTCTTAAGTGTCTCAACATTTGGAGAATAGAATTTTGATTATATTTTGGAAGATCCGTTCTCAAATTCTGGCTGATCTAGTAGCAAAAACAATACTTTTCACAATCAAGTCAGAAATTTTTCTAAATAGATCTTCGATTTGCAAATGCCGTTGTGATACGCGAATGACCATGTAACTTTAAAAATCTTCCAGAAGGTAAGAGATTATTATGAACAATATTATACGTAACAATTAAATCAAAATAAATTCTACGGAACAATATGTACATGTATGTATGTGCACAACCGAAATTCTGAGGGTCAGTCGAAAAATTTAAGAAAGTGCTTCTTTTCGGCTTAAGAATCATGTCTAAATGCGGTGCTCCATTGTTCTAAAGTATTTTTCATTCCAATCGGCCCATTTTCGTTAAGTTCTTACTACTGTAATAGTTTTTCACTGCCAAATGGCTTCTCCGCTTAAGCCATCGTAGCTTAGCTGATTGCTTCTATACTCTTCTTATTGATGTATAAAATGCTTTGCTTATCAAGCGGCGCATCTAACAAACTGTCACCGTAAAATATTGTGCTACTGTTGTAAGCACACCTGGGCGTGGAAGGAGGTTTTGGGGGTATGCACCCCCCCCCACTCGACAATACCCCAGAAATCAAAATACCCCCCAGAATTCAATTTTTGAAAATTTTTCGTTTTTTCGCAATTTTTGATGCCAATGGATAGTGCTTGATGAGAAACGTCTAAAAATGGTGTTTTTATCGCCATACCACCATTTTTAAAGGCCATTTTTTGGCCTTCAAAAAATCTTGCATCCCCCACCCCCTCCCCAGAATTTTCTTGCTGCCCACGTATGGTAGTAAGGCGCAAAGCGAAAATATGCCTTTTTGAATGGAACAGACTATAGAACATAAAAACAAAAAATCTCGAAAAAATCCAAAAAAAATGAGTAAATTGAACAAAATATAGCCAAAGAATTCTTATATAGGCCGAAAATTTGGCGCTTTAGAGCTCAAAAACGCTTAAATAGCACACTTTTTGCGTTTTTTCGAAAATCGACAATTCCATCAAATGGGTCACACGCACACCTGGGCGTGGGGGTTTTGGGGGTGTGCACCCCCTCCCCCGAGAAACCAAAATACCTTCCCCAGGAATCAAAATTCAATTTTTAATAATCTTTTCGTTTTTTCGCAATTTTTTTGATGCTAATAGATAGTGCTCAACGAGAAACGTCGAAAAATGGTGTTTTTTCGCCATACCACCACTTTTGAGGCCATTTTTTTACCTTTGAAAAATCTTGCACCCCCAGAATTTCTGGCAGACCGCACTCCCAAAAAAATCGATACACCCTCAAAAATTGAATTTTTGGTGCTGTCTTCGGCAATTTTGCCCCATCGGATCCTCCCAGAATTTGGTCGCTGCGCTGCCCATGATGATCACAGGGACGGAACCTCGGGTATGTAGATAGGACAGCCAGCGAGTACCTAACAAGTTAACTTTATCGATCCTCGATGATCAGTAAATGTCAAGAATAACAAATGCCTAAATTTATTCTTCAGAAATTAGCTGCCTGCGAGTATTTTTGTTTATGCACTAAACCGTGCATACAGACTTAATTCAAGCATCTAAGCAATGCTGTGACATACTACAGTAAGTGCACTGAATAATAATCTTGCAGCAGGAATTGAACACGTGTTGTTTCGACGGCAATCAGACGTTCTACCACTATGCTAAGCGCGGGAGTTTTTGGCGATCTGTTAAATGCTATAGTCTGTTTCATTTTTCGAGAACTTTTTATTCAATTTTTTTAAAGGCTACAGTAAGCGAAACAAGACGAATTACTGTAATTCGGTAGATCAGCTCAGCGAGGGCGAGTGGCTGGAAGTCTTCCATTTTTAATGCAGTAATCCGCCCATCTATAATATTAATTTCGAGTTGTGTGTAAGTGTGTGTGTGTGTGTGAGGCAAAAAAGTTTTTACTGGATAATTTTGTGATACTTATATTTTCACTCAATGGGTATTTTCGGGCGCTAATTACAATTTTTTGATTAAAATGGCTCGATCGGATTCTGAAACCCGGAAACTACGGATTTAAGTAAAAGGTTTTGGCAGCTCTAGCCGCTTATGCAATTGCCGCAGGGTAAAATTTTAAAGCCACCCTAGATCAACTTTTTATGCGTTATCGACTGGTGTGAACCACTTTACACTAGAGTGTAAATGATGTGATGCTGTAAGAAAAACGTGATTTACAAGTATATTTTATCAAATATCTCAAATCGCGGTAATTAAATTTTTTAAAGTTTTCACCAATAATTGGATATCTTATGACCGACCTTACCGTAGAATTTGAAGAAAATTCACGGATTGGTTTCTGAGATACGGGAGCCCAAAGGTACCCTATGCATAGCGTAAAATTTAGGTTTTGTCTTTTTGCAGAAGCACAGATTGTCTGTTGCTTCCAAAATTTGGCCCCTGGGGTTTCTGGGACCGCCATTCCATATTCGCTACTTTAAATGTACGATCTGGCATCATAAAACACGTATGAGACGGGCTGAAAGGAAATCACGTACGGGTACTTATAAACATGATTAATCACTGAAAAAGAGCTTGCACCAAGTCCAAAATTTTTGACCTTGTAAACCAGCGCGCGTGAAATTTAATGCGAAGCAATCGAAAGCAACAAACATACGGCTTTCGAAAATACAAAATCAAATGTTTTTGCTTCTAGTGGCTAATTTAATATGCAACTTTTTGCATTTGTTTACAATGAGGGCAAAGTTAAACATTATACAAAATTGAACCCGACGCTATAAGATAGGACGTGATACAACATACTCAATGCTATACAATAGGACGTGATGTAACATACCCCATGCTATACAATAGGACGTGATATAAAATGCCCCATGCTATAAGATAGGACGTGATATAACATACCCAGTGTTTTACAGGAGATAGGACGCGATGTGACTATACCCCATGCTAAAAGATAGGACGTGATACCATACCACGGTGCATATAAACATATCCTGTGCTGTAAGATTGGTGTCCCAAAACCTCAAAAATATGGTTTGCACCAGCAAAAATCTTTTCAACATCCCAAAACATCAAAAAAACGGTTTTGACCAAAAAAGTTATTTAAACACCCCAAAACATCAAAAATATGGTTTTGACCAAAAAAAATTTTTATACCTCCAGAACATCGAAAAGTACTGGTTTTGGACCAAAAAGAATTTTTTAAATATTCCAAAACGTTAAAAATATGGTTATTATCAAACAAAATTTGTAAACATACCAAACCATCTAATGGTATAATTTCCAGAACATCCCCGGAACATCAAAAATATGATTTAGGATAAAGAATTCTCAGAACCATTCTATAACGTCCAGAAATATTGGATTCAATCAAAGAAATGGTTGACATCAGACGGTTGCAAGAAATTTAAAAAATACAATATGTTTTTACCAGCAGTTTTTTTAGAAATGCCCCAAAAGCAATCAAAAGTCCCGAAAAAAATAAAAAAATCGCAAGAGACATCTCAATCCCATACAGCTATCAGGCCTAAGTTCAGCCAGGGCAACGCCGAGGCAGCTCAGCTAGATATAAAAAATATAAAAACCGCTCGAAGTCATTCAATTTTTTATATAGCTAATTACCGGTTAAGATATTATTTGTTTACAAACACTACTAATATTCATTTGTTTACATACACGGGCTGAAAGGAAATCACGTATCTTGGGTACTTTATAAACATGGATAAATCACTGAAGAAGAGCTTGCACGCAAGTCCAGATTTACGACCTTGTAAAGCCAGCGCGCATGAAATTTAATGCGAAGCAATCCAGAAGCAGCAAACATACGGCTGTCGAAAATACAAATCCAAATGTTTTTGCTTCTAGTGGCTAATTTAATATGCAACTTTTTGCATTTGTTTACAATGAGGGGCAAAGTTAAATATTGCCGCTGAAATTGAACCCGAACGCTGCCGAGATAGGACGTGATACAACATACTCAGTGCCATACAACGTAGGACGTGATGTAACATACCCCATGCTATACAATAGGACGTGATATAACATGCCCCATGCTATAAGATGGGACGTGATATAACATACCCAGTGTTATAGGATAGGACGTGATATGACATACCCCGTGCTACAAGATAGGACGTGATATACCATACCCAGTGCTATAACATATCCTGTGCTGTAAGATTGGTGTCCCAAAACATCAAAAATATGGTTTGCACCAAAAAAATCTTTAAACATCCCAAAACATCAAAAAAATGGTTTTGACCAAAAAAATTATTTAAACACCCCAAAACATCAAAAATATGGTTTTGACAAAAAAAAATTTTTATACCTCCAAATCATCAAAAGTATGGTTTTGGACAAAAAGTTTTTTAATATTCCAAAACGTTAAAAATATGGTTATTATCAAACAAAATTTGTAAACATACCAAACCATCTAATGGTATAATTTCCAGAACATCCCAGAACATCAAAAATATGATTTAGGATAAAGAATTCTCAGAACCATTCTATAACGTCAGAATATGGATCTAATCAAAGAAATGGTTGACATAAGACAGTTTTAAAAAATTTAAAAATACAATATGTTTTTACCAGCAATTTTTTAGAAATACCCAAAAATTCAAAAGTCCCGAAAAATAAAAAATACAAGAGACATCTCAGTCCCATACAGCTATCAGGCCTAAGTTCAGCCAGGGCAACGCCGGGCAGCTCAGCTAGATATAACAAATATAAAAACCGCTCGAGTCATTCAATTTTTTATACTAATTACTGGATTAAGATATTATTTGTTTACAAACACTCTAGCAGATGGAGCAGCGAAGCGCCCCATTTGCTAGTATAAATTAAATTTAAGCAATTAATCAGTGCTGGGACCTTACTACAGTAAACGCTAAAGAAAAATGTGGCTGGGGTCGAACCCGGGTTGCTTTGACGACAAGCGGACGTTTTACCTCTACACTATGCGGAAGTTTGGGGCGTGTCTTAACATTTTACTCTATTGTGTTTAAAGTGTCAACTTAGTATAAGCTGAATATTGTGATTTTTATCTGTAAGTTAATTTATCTGCTGGAAGACGGGAATAAATTATGTCGCAAAAATGTTCTTGAAAACCCATCTTTGCTGCGTAGCTACAGTGAGATTTAGCGAGCTACAATAAATAAGAAAGAAGGGGTTACTGTAGCCTCCAAAAACGTTTACTGAAAAAGCTCTCGAATAAATGAAACAGACTATGGTCTATTGTGTTTTAACGGTTGATTTATGACAAGCGGAATGCGCGAATTCCATCCGTATGTTGCATGATCTGTTGGAAGGCGAGAATAAATTATGCCGTAAAAATTTATATTGAAAAACCCTTCCTTCCTATTTAGCTACAATGATCCCTAAATGACCTACAGTAAGTAGGGAATGTAGATAGTGTATCTACACGGGCCGTTTACACTTACGGCTAAAACGCATTCTAGTGTGTTTAGTTGTGACCATCCGGTCTTTGAGTTCCATTTTGGCGATCCAGCCATGCATATCGACCACTTTGTAGTCGGATAGAATCCGACAGTAGGACGTGCGGAGGCTATCCAGTCACGCAGCGTCAATTGGTTGGACCTTACATCGCTACGTGTTGCGAGAGACACGCATATGCGAGTTGCCTGTGGAACCCATACAAATCCCCTTTTCTTTCTTTACATTAAAAACATAGGCGACATGACCGCTATTCACGTTAAGCCTGTGCAGAGAACGGAAAAATTCATAGCACAAGTGGCGCTCTTTCTTGTCTTAAAATATAATCCCTTTTTTCTTTTACTATAATTCCCCCTCAGCCATTATTCGTTCGGCTTGAGTAGCGTTGGTGCCTCTTTTATTCCCTGGCATGTCGTCTTCGACTTTGTGAGCGCCATAGTCTAGCATAATTTGTTTGGTGTACATAAAATTAGAAAAATAACTACCTAGAGGTGCATTATATCGCAGGTAGTTGTGGGATTTGGTTTGGCCGGCCTCGACTTTGCCTTTGCCGGATTTATTTTGGGTAAAACCTTTTACGTAATATCCTTTTCATCAAAATTCTTCAATCCTTTTTCGAACTAAAAAACTATAAAAATTATAACATAATTTTTATAGAAGATGACAGCCCGGACCCGAGCTCTTTGTTGTTGTGTTAATCGTTCAGAGTGCTATTAAAATCAAAATTCGTAATTTATTTCGCCTTAGGTATTTTAGAGCGAAACATCTTGGTTCTTATCGCGAAAAATATTCTTTTGGTCTAAAATAGGTCTAAGGACCTCGGGCCAATTCCAGGGTTATCTAATTACTCCTGTGTTGAGTACTGCGGTCGGAATTTCCTCCCGCAATCTCCTAGTACCGGACCTGCTACGTCCGTGGAGATTTTAGGTAGTAGGTACTTAGGGTCGAGAGGTAGAATAAAGGCATATTGCCGTAGCACCCAGACCAGCGCTAATTGTAGCAAGGTACTTAGGTAAGCCCTGAAGGTACTTATTGTGGGTTGTTGCTTTCGTAGTTGTTGTGTGTTGGGTATCTTCCCCGGCAGCATGCTGCCGGTTTAGGTATCCGTACATACTGCAAGTACTTAATCAGCAAGTCCCTAGCGGCGCGCTAAGACCGGCCATTCAGCTCCGTTACTGGTGGCCTAGAATGGAGAACAATGTGCTTGCATGGTGTAAGAACTGTGAGGTGTGTTTGCAGTGTAACGTAGCTAATAATCCTACCGCGATACCCCTGCAACCCATCCAAAGTCTCAGCACCTTTTGAGCTAATTGCGTGTGATTGTTTACATATGCTGCGCTCGACGTCCGAAACAATCAAATTGTTGTCTTCATGGACTATTTTACTAAGTATGTCGAAGCGTTTACAGTGTCTGATATTAAAGCAGCCACTATCGCAAATCTATTATTGCGCGAAGTCATCCCAAGACATGGAGTCCCAAAACGATTTTTGACTGATCAAGGTTCAAATTTTACATCAGCCCTAATTTCGGAAGTTTGCAAATTATTAAATGTGCAACAACTTTTCACAACCCCTTATCACCTTCAGTGTGATGGGCTAGTTGAACGGTATAATAGAATACTCATTGATAGACTTTCTAAACTAAGTACAAAAAATCAGTACAATTGGGAACAGTTCTTGCCTTTCACATTATTTGCATATCACACAGCCGCAGTCATCTGAATATTTCGCCATTCAAGATGCTGTACGGTCATGAACCTTTGTTTCCACTCGATATACAGCTATTAAGTGACCTCACATTAAATCCTTATCTTCCTAATGTCGCTGAAAAATATCTCGCTGAGTTAAAGACACGCTTCTTAATTTGCACGATATTGCTAGCAAAAATCTTACCAGCAGAAAAAGCAATATGACTAGATGGCGCACAAAAGTAATTTTGCAGTCAATGATATCGTATATCTTATTAATAAAGCAGTCATTCAACCCGAAATTGGAAAACTTTCGCCTGAGCAAATAGGTCCATATTGCATAGTTTCTTTGCCAACGCCCAAAACGGCTCGAATCATTTATTTGCATAATCCCTTAATCAAATATCTAGTGCACCGCAATCATCTCTTACCTACCCCTAAGTTGCCCTAGTCCGATCTCATTGCTGAAAAGTACGCATATGTACCAGGTGGTTTTGTTTTAGTTAAGCTACTGCGTCAACCCATGTGTCCGGCAGTAGTTATAAGTTTTGAGGAATTACCGGGCCAGGAAAGGAATTTGAGGGAGTGTGTGCCTGTTCGTTTATTAATTGGGTCTTAATCGGCACTTGCCGTACCATTAACTAATGTTACACCTTTTGCAGAACCATGGCTGAACAACGTGCCACAATGGAAACAAACCTCGTGGGCCGAGATCGTACGCTGCTTCACCTCGGAAACGACTACTCCGCCGCCAATTTCCTTGTAGCGCTCAAGGCTGTGGCTGCTGAAAAGCAGTATTGCGCTGGTGAGCTGCCTTTACAGATGCGATATTTCGGAAACAACGAGCACCTAACGCCCAATCTTTGCGAACCTTCACAAGCTGAAAAACGCCGAACCACTACAACCGCATCTATGCTCAATGTAGGTGGTGGTTGGCAAACAGGGAGCGTATCCACTTTCAGCACCATACGTGCACGAAAATCACGTTCGACGTACCTTAATGATCGAAACGCGCGAGCAGTTGTACAGGGCCATACGTACGCTTTTCAGGCCTGCAAATCAGCTGAACGGCCAGCATTTCTTCGATTTCAATTCAGAGCACGTCAACGATTGCTCTTTTATGGAGTATCGTCTTTGGGAATGATATTGGCAACAGCTGCATCCATCCTATTTGGAGTCAAATGGCCCATTTGTTAGGGACATCCAGCTTGCCAATGTGCAAGGCCAAGTGTTCGTCTGGGATGTTTCCTGTTCGTTTATTGAAGCATTCTAATACTTTTTCATACGCTAGTGAATACAAAATATAGCAATGATGACCATCATGCTCAGCACACCATCGAAATCCTGGGATGGTGAAATGAATAATTTTTCTAAAGTGCTCTTTTTGAGCTCAAAACGATCGGTATGTGTCAAAAACACCATTTTTAATGCTTCTGGCGACATTTTTTCTACAACACAAAAAGATAAAAAAATTTGGCAGACATTAATAAACTAGTGAATCAAACAAAATATAGACAAAAAAAGGAATATATGGCGCGCGCCTACGAATTTGAAACTTTTAAGCTAAGCGATTGCTAGAAAGCTTAAAATAACATCGTTTCTATGATTTGTCTGAAAAATTAGAAATTCTGGGAAGGGGTGAAAATAAGTCTTGGAGGCGAAATTCTTTTTCTTCGGGGGATTCTCCTGAAACCCCTCTAAGATCGAATGGTGGTGGCTGTCCCGTTCTAATCGCTAAACAAACACTATACAAACTTGCAATACGCAGAACTTTACCAGTGTAATTTCCCAAAAAAGCCACGTTTGTAGCTGCTTCGTTCTTGTATAATTTTTTTGCCAATCTGAGCATAAGGTTTCATGAAATAGACTGTAACATTTTATGGGCAAGTGCTTTTCAGTACGTATGTTCATACGCAGAAACTTTTCGCTGCATTTCTTATCAAGTCTCTACTGACAATAAAAACTAATTTGCGCTAACTACGATAAAAAATACAAAAGTAACAAAAACCACAAAGGAGCTAAAAAAATAACTCCTTGTATAGAATCAGAACCGACAGATAGTTGATAAGAAATAATCCCAAATCACAATATTTCAATCAAAATAAAATTTTCAACCGCAATCCTCGTCACCACATTGGCAATTCTAGAAGAAAAAAGCAGAATATAATCGGCAGAAAGTATTTAGCATTACACAAAATATTAAATATATAAATAATGAATATGATTAAAATTATCAATATAATATTATTACGTATGTAACCTTGGAAGTTCGGAATTCATGATGCCTACTAGGGATGCAGCGGATCCGGTTTTTCCAATAATATCGGATCCGGATCCGGATCCGGATCCATACAATTCAAAATAACGGATCCGGATCCGGATACGGATCCATGAATATGCATTATGAACGCTTGATTTTTTTAATACTTAAATTTTTGTTCGCAAGTACGGTGCTCATTAGTTTCAGAAGCAGAATTACTGTAGGACGATGAAATAAGCAAAGCTGCATGAGCTTGGTTCAGTGGTCCGGATTGATCGTAATTCGGCTCAGGGTTGCCAGGTGCAGGAGAATTCTCCTGAATTCAGGAGAATCTAAAATTTTCAGGAGCAGGAGCAGGAGAATGGGCTTTTCAGGAGAAATTTCAGGAGAAGTTGTAAACATGCAGGAGAATGCAGGAGAATTTTAAAATGTCAGGAGAATTCAGGAGAATCCTGAAAATCTAGGAGAATTCAGGAGAATTTTCAAAACTTAAACAGCAAGTTATAATGATTATCATACATTAACCTCCTTACTGTACTTACTGTAGTTAGTTAGTTGTTTCACATTAAGACTTTATTTCGTTCATAGTTAAGACCTAAGTGTTAAGTTATAACTATATCCAAATAAGTTTCGTGCTTCCGTAGTAAATCATTCATTCATTCATTTATTTATTCACTTAATATCACGAAGTGCAGAAATACATAGCTTTACACACCGTCTAATTGTTTTTATCAGTTTCATAGACGTTTGCAAACACCGTTTTTTTCCACTTTTTGGTCTATTTGTCAACCAAAATTTTGGCAAATGGAAAAAATTTTTGGGCTTGGTTGGCATTTGTGGAAACTTTTTGTAATGTTAAAAATGCGTTTTAGAGAGTTAAAACTTCAAAAATTTTTCGGCGCTTCGCGCCGAATTGATTAAATTCTTACTTATTAGTAATCCTTAAGCCGCGCCGCGCCAATTGCAGCATTTTTATCGACAATCTGGTCTAGAACTTCACTACGATTGAAAATCCTTATCTTCTGCACAGATTCGGTTAGTTTTTGTAATGCAAAAATGCGTTTTAGAGAAGTAAAACTACAAAAATTTTTCGGCGCTTCGCGCCGAATTGATTTAATTTTTTTTATTAATATTTGAGCCGCGCCGCGTCAACTGCAGCATTTTTATCGAAAATTTGATCTAGAACTTTACTACGATTGAAAATCCTTATCTTCTGCACGGATTCGGTTAGTTTTTGTAATGCAAAAATGCGTTTCAGAGAGGTGAAACTACAAAAAATTTTCGGCGCTACGCGCCGAATTGATTTAATTCTTACTTGTTATTGATGTTTGAGCCGCGCGGCGCCAATTGCAGCATTTTTATCGATAATCTGGTCCTAGAACTCCACTACGATTGAAAATCCTTACCTTCTGCACAGTTTTTGAGCTAAAATTTCAAAATTTTCTAGCGCTTCGCGCCATTTGATAAATTATAATTTTAATTGTCAAAAACGACTTCAGAATTGGCTAAAATGCTTTACTGAAGGAAGGAAATTAAGTTTCAACATAAATAACGTTACTGATCGTGATATTCTTGTAGAGCGCGAAATTTTTATACAAAAAGTGCATCAAACACCGCTATTGCATGTGTACATAAAATTTTCCACGTAAAAACACTGATTTTTCAACACAGGCGCTCTATTTTGAACGTTTTTAGACCTCCCAAAAAATGTGGAAAAAAGTCGGAAAAAGTGGAAAAAAATTTTGGGTTCGGTCTATAATGTCAACCAAATCGCTGGGAAAAAACGGTGTTTGCAAAGCGCCTATAAACATTTTTTTGATATATTTCAAAACGTAAGGATTTGCTTGCTACTGAAGTACATACAATTAGTAATAAAGTATTATTTATTTTTTCAAAAGACATTGCAAACAGGGCTCTTTCCAGAAATTTTTGATGATGTAAGTGCAACTGAAAATTGGCGGTCACTGTTTTAAGCACAGAAACTGTTTTTTCGAATAATGTGTATTGTAAACAATGCGACCTCTTTAGCTTAGGCCCTTGAGCAGTATATCCTGATGAAGATCAGGAATCTGTTATTGAATGTTTGTCAGCTGTTGATGTTGAATAAAATGTTATACTTTGTGGTGCAGCATTAGTCTTCCATTATTTTTGCATCTGCCTGTATAATGCAGATATGCTCCATGAGCTTTTTGTGAGAGAATTAATGTTCATTATTTAGCCTTGAGTGTCCTTAGGATTAACAGGCAAGAGATCAGAATAAAATAGTTGGGTGAACCAAGGTAAATTGGCCTGAGCATGCTTGATATGCATGTGTACATACAATTGTAGATCTGCTGTACAACCTTTCCTGCAAAATATGAGCCAGGAGAATTTTCAGGAGAATCAAAATATTTTCAGGAGAATTGCAGGAGAATTTTCCCCCAATTTTACCTCTGTGCAGGAGAATCTGAATTTTGGGACCTGGCAACACTGATTCGGCTGTAGCTTGAAAAAACTGCGAATTTGGCGTCTTCCTCCCATTAATCGGAAATGCCAAAAAGCATTTATAGTCCTATCTTAATCACAATGTAATCTCTGCGCAGCAAAGCTTTCCAGAAGCGGTTGAGGATACCGCCCAGTCTTTTTTTTGTACAAGGTCCGTTTGTACATGTACAAAGATGGGCTCAAAAGTCTTTGTACATTTAGTACCATGCAAATTTTTGTGCACTATAGTACAGTAGCGATTTTAGTTTGGTGAAACAGGGTTTTCGATCTTAGGTAGCGTATTTTGTTTATCAAATTTCTGGGTTTCTGATGCCAAAAATTATTAAAAATTGTCTCAGAACGGCGCGCACGAAGCGCCGAATAATTTGACATCTTTCCATTCTAAACGCAAATTCTGCTATTTTAAAGATATATAGGACAAACAATTACTCATTCCGGCGCTAAGCGCCCGAAATTTTTGGGAATTTCACACCTTTTTACAGTTTTTGTCTTCCCAAAAATCTTTGTACATTTTGTACACACAAATTTTTGGGTACTATAATATGATACAGTAGCGATTTTAATGTGTTAAAAACAGAGTTGCTCGACTTTTGGTAGTGTATTTTAGCAAATTTCTGCGTCTCCAAGAGCGAAAATCACTATCATCTTAAAATGGCGCGAAGCGCCGAAAAATTTGACATTTTTCTTCTTGAAATCCAATTTCTGCCATTATAAAGATATATAAAACATACAGTTACTCATTTCGGCGCAAAGCGCCGAAATGTTTTTGTACATCGGGAAAAATCTTTTCATACATCGGGGAAAATGTTTTCATACATCGGGAAAAATCTTTTCCGAGTACAAAAAAACACTGGCACCATCTGTATTAAAAAGCATCTGCAAACTAAGCATGCGGCCGATTATAAAAAGTTCAAAGCAGAGGAGTCCCAGCAGATCGAAGAAAAGGAAAGAGGTATTATTGTTAAGCACAGATTGTAGAAGATTCGCGTCAGGCATGTCTACTTTCCTTTGCAGAAAAAACGCGCAGATTGCGAAAAGACTGCTTTGAAACATGAAAAACAAAAATTGCAAATGACAATGGACCCATGCTTACTTGTTGTATGAAATATTTTATTTTTATGAGGGGATTCCTGATTAACTTATGTACGATTTAAAGGTAAAAAATGGAATAACGATGATGCAAGATCAATTGATATAGATGAGCGGCTAGTTGAGCTTATGACTTTGAGCAATCTACCATTTTCTTTGGTTGCCGAAAAGCTGCTGTTTCTTAAATACAATTTGCCTGTCATTGAATTTGAGTATCAAGTCAATCACAGTAAAGCTTTTGTCTCATAATGATGTTGTTTCTTCAATACAATTCAAGGTTTAATGATCTTTTATCATAATCTCTTGGATCCGTTTAGGATCCGTTTTGAAACTGTAAAAATAACGGATCCGGATCCGGATCCGGTATTTTGAAAAATATCAAGATCCGGATCCGGATCCGGATTTGGTATTTTTAAAAAATAAGATCCGGATCCGGATCCGTATCCAAAATAATACCGGATAATAACGGATCCGGATCCGGATTCGGATATCCGTTGCATCCCTAATGCCTACCCTATTTCTAAAAATAAATAGGCTCAAGTGAGCTTTTGAAACAATTCAATTTTTTATGCGACTATATTAATAAAAAGAGTCCGAAATTCAGTTGTGCATACGAGTATATGTACTACAATTTTCTGACCTTCAAAAAGTTTTATCGCTTACTTTATCGCTTACTCAAACCTGTCGTGCATTAAAGGCTGACGAATTTAAGCTTTTTATTCGAATAATTGGCCTCGATTCCTTAATTGTTAATTGACTCAACACACAGACGACGCTCAAAAATTTGTCAGCAATGAAGAAAACTAAAAAAGAACAAATGAAAAATTTGTAGGAAAGTAATTAAGTGTGAAAATGTAAAGTTCACTGTACAAAATAATTCAAAAATCGAGAGTGTATGATCCCTTATTCGCCAGTGACCCCCGAGAGTATAATTAGTGTGCCTTTAGCCTTGATCTCTGTGACTTCTTAAACAGAATGGTACGAATAATGTATGCTTGAAGGGTTACTAATGTGGTAACGTACTTCCGGCTTAAATAAGCTGTAACGTTATGAATATCTGATTTAGGGAATTTATTTTAAAATTGCTTCAAAATTGATTTAAGTAGAATAATTTATAAGTTGCTGGCGCCAAAACGGCGGCGCCAAAACGTCGTAGACCGGTTTTTTTAGGCTTTGACAAAAAATTGCCAAAACGGTATGACGATACATATCAACTTTTGAAATCTTTAGAATACTGGTTAAATTGAGCCCCGATTTCTTACTAACTTATATTCTCTTTATGTACATTTTTTTGTTTTTTTCGCAATTGTTTGATGCCAATGGATAGTGCTCGATGAGAAACGTTGAAAATTATGTCTTTTCGCCATACCACCGTTTTAAAGACCACTTTTTGATCTTTAAAAAATCTTTCACCCCCAGAATTTTGGTGCTGCCCACCTATGGTTCAGACTTGCGCATGATCATGGCCTCCCAAATAAATGGGAAAACCAAATGGAAAATAAGTAAAAGGGAAGGTCAAATATAGATGAGAATTCGAATATTTTCTGTAAAAGTGCTTGGAATTGTCCAGAAGCTGTGGATTAACCTAGTTTTACGCGATAGTTTTTCAGGCCTTTTTTGGCTGAAAAGAGCCATCTGTCTGACCCTGTCAATCGTTAAGCCCACAAAATTAAATTTTTGGCGTGTTTTGTATTTGCAATTTTTGGACTTTAGCAGAATTTGATCACTGCCAATGTATGTTGGTGTCACATAACAAATATGTATAATTAAAACTTTGTGAATTTAATAAAACGATATATATTTTTCCTCATTAATATCGCAAGTTTCCTTTTAGAACTACCCATGTGGTCGAATGTCGTTTGAAAGGCGTCTTTTTTTGGTTGAGATATGATATGTGATAATGTTTCTTTTTATTATCAGTTTGTTTTTTGCCGTTGTGGTATTTCATTTCAAGTCTCTTGCTTTTTGGACCGTTTTTAATTATACGTAATCTTTTTGTGTTATCGCAGATAATGTAGAATTGTTTTATTAAAAACACAATATGCAAAATATTACGAAGCTGCACCGACATGTGGAACGCCAAACTTTTGCGCGCTTGGTGTTTCCAAGAAAAAACTTTCCTTTTCTAACATATATAGATAGATTAATTTTAGACTGAGAAAAGTTTAAAACTTTGATTGTATAAAATCTATCGAGTTATCAAATATTCTGCAAACATTGAATATTATATAAAATCAACGTTTTTAAACGATTGTGGTATCTGAGAAACTTTTCACTCTCAGACAGAACATTATTATTCCTTATTTTAAATTTACTAACTTTTTCGAAATTTTTAATATGAGTGAATCTAGATTTAATGAGAACCCGGAAAGTTTTGTCTAAAGTGCCTTATGGGTTCAAAAACGAGGAGTGCGGGTCAAAAAAATTATTTTTAGGATTTATGACAATTTTTTTCTACAAGATTAAAATGGAAAATTTACAGAAAAATCTGTACCTTAGAGAACCATAAATCGCTTACAAATGCATAAACAACAAACATTCGTTTCGGAAAATTAAAAATTCTGGAAAAATAGCAGTATTTCCAGACATTGGCAAGTTTACGGTAAGCCTGACGGAGAAGATGGCGACCATTAGTCTTTTTGGTGTAAATTGGCGAGATAAAGAATGAAGATATATTTTTTGATGATTTATGGTCATCGTTTGTCGTAATTTTTCCTAATAATATTTATTACAAGACTGACTTGCTGTCGACAACAGACTTAAAATAAAACTGCGGACTGCGTGGACCAAACTGCGAATAAGGCTAATTCGGAGAACACGGTACCTGAAAGGACTAAAGAAAAATACTAAAGCTAAGATGATAACTGGTGAAGCATGAATTTCTAGGCAATTTGTAACGTATTGAAGATCAATTATATCAATCATTTTGGCAATTGGGCAGCAGACCCCATAAGCAAAAAAGTTTTATAAAGCTAAGGGGTCGGATTCTTTGATTAGCTTTGTGTAGTCCTGTCATTCAATTAGATGAGTTTGGGTTAGTCTCGGCAAAAGGTCGGGGGAAAAAGAACTTTCGAACTTAGTTCTGAAATAAGTCTCTACTTCTTGGACCTTAGAACTAGAGCTTGGAACTAAGTTCTTCAAAAAAGAAGAACTTAGTTCGAAATAAGTTCTCTTTTTTCAAAAAGAACTCAGTTCGAACTAAGTTCTTGTCCAAAATATGTTACCATAGATTATGTAGATAGGAGTGGATGAGGCAATAAGGGTAGAGAGTGCGAAGGATCGAATTCTTTTAAATTGCGTGGAATGGGAGGCCAAGTGTGGCACGCTCAGGCACGCATTTCCAACCAAGAGGATGGGGCATCGGAAGAGTCCCGAGAAGTTTGACAAACGGATTACTTTTCTGTTAAATTTTGAGGATAAAATTTTTAAATAATTGGCCGAATGTTGGCTTTGCTTCCAACCTGGAAATATGAAAATCCGTCAAGTCAGTCAGTCATGCATTATTTTTCATGTTTCTGTTATTAACTACAGAGCATGGGGCAACGGCAGTCAAATATGCAATTATTCACTATTTATTAATAATTACAAGATCACATTAGCCTTTTTAAGAATTTTATTTGAACCTAAACTAGAATTCATTCTTCTAGTTCAAGTCGACAGAGATATTTTTTCAACATAGTCTATAGCTTCAAAGAATATTCAGACTAAATGATAAATATAAAGCCGGACAAGTAAATCAGTTCGAACGACGCGTCAAAATTTTGGAGCTTTTGACTTTAAAAAATGCGAGGCAGTTGACAGCACCAGAAAAACGTAGAAGGATTAATTGCGAAAAAGTAAGATCCAGAAATAGAAACGATGGGTCGAATCTGGAAACAGAAACGTTTGAAGTACCAAAAGCAGTTTCCACAAGTAGGGTCCATTAAGGTTAACACCTCAACCCCGTTTTCGGCTAATTTCCTCCTAATGGAGAGCAGTTTCAGGGCCTGGAAACAGGGTTCCCATAATTAACGTTTCATGTACGCTAAATCCCATTTCCGTCGGGGCTTACTTCATCCTCTGCGAGTAAATGAATTTGAGTGACGCGTCCAAATTTTGGAGCTTTTGACTTTAGAAAATGTACAACAATTGACACCAGAAAAAGGTAGGATTGCGAAAAAATTAAATCCGGAGTTCTTAGCACACTATTACCAGGTATAGTTCTGGTCTGTGGTGGCCAGGCCAGCAGCACGGATAAAAGCCTTGACTTTTACAGGTTATCTAGTAAATGTCAAAATGAATCGCCTGCATAGAAATTATCTCGAGCATTGTTGTATAAAAAAATTCGACTTCTATCTATTTCCGGTCCTCCTCTTCTGTAAAGTGCTCCCCTTCCTGTCCCACAAGGTTGAATGCCCTAGCACTAAATCTATACAAAGTCTTCATACGTGATACAGACAAATGAGTCGAGGATTTCCCGAAAGCAGAAATGAATTTGGGAAAGCAAGAAATGCGAAGTAACAGATTTTTTCGCTCTAATCGCCAAAATACTGATTTTCCCAATCAATTAACGCGTCTATATTGTTTCTTAATGAAACTATCAATGAAGATTTAAGGAATTATTGAACTGAACCGAGTTAAGCATGATTTGATGAACAATTGATTTTCTTTTTTCCTCTCGTACAATCTTTATATTATTATTGCGGGAGACCTTGGACAGCACAACTTGATAAAACTATGTAGGTACGCGTCTGATAGAAAATAATTTAGATTGATCACATCGGCTATCTCCTGTAGACTTTTAATAAAAATTAGTAAAAATGTTTTAGCTTGGTAGCTTATACGATAAAGCCCTTATTCGTTCATGTTTGTACCTAGCACAAAACTTGACCCAGTGTTTAACGGTACGCTATTTTTACCGAGACGTAAGTCAAACAAAAAAATCTGGTAAAAAATTATGCGAAAATTGAAATGCGATCGTAGCCCGTCTGATGCATATAAATTAGGCTTTCCCTGCTTTTTGTTATTTGATCAAGGGATTTATTTCTTATGCGCTAGATACAGAACTTTAACGCGAAAAAAGTTAGAAAAACTCAGTCAATGTGCCCCTACTTTGGTATTTTCAGGATAATGCTTTCGGGATAATGCTGCACATTGACAAAAAACTAGGCAAACAAGAGAGAGAAAACGAAAGAAAAAAATTAAGTACCCGGGTATCCAACCAAACAAGACTTATACGTAACAAAACTAAATAATAACATCAACGCGTACGCTAATATCCACGACAAATGCATACTCGACAACGCATAATAGTTAAGTGAAGCTACTTATTCATGCGCATAATACAGGAAGCAGCGTCCTAACAGCGATGATTAAATCAAAACGGTCTTAAACAGTTTTGAATATAAGAATGTGCTGGAAAATCAGAAAGGTCGCTGTTGGAAAATTTGAAGTATTTTTGGCGCATGATTTTAACATTATAGCCCTGTTTTTGCAATGTGAGTGACAGATGATTCACGCGCGCTCTGTAAAATTCTTCTTTAGAGCAAAGACGCGCAAAACCAGAGCCGTGCCTTGGGGGTGCGAAGGGTACAGCCGCACCGGGCCGCAAAGAATTAGGGGCCGCAAAAACTTAACTGACCTAAGTTTGTATACATATATTGTACACTATATGTATGCTAGACAATGCGAACACGAATAAAAAATAATAATGTACACTTCTGTGTAACAGAAAATTCGATGTTTCATCATTCACTAGGGGCCGCAAAAACTTGAGCTGAACTAGCTTACATACGTGTCATACTGTACTGTACGTGTATGCTCGACAAGGCAGGAGCACGCCTTTGTGTTTCACTGTGTAAAGTCTGTATCGATAGTTTTACACATTTGTCTGTATGTATCTCAGCACGTATTTAACTGTTTCCTATAATGTTATCATACTCGCCAGCTTCACGTTGTATTGTATGTAGATTACTGCTGTTTTTTACTAATCTTTGCGGCCTTCCATTTTGCCTTACTTGTGATTTTGAAAAGTTTTTCACGCATAACTTTTTTGCTATGAATTGATTTTAAATTGTGTTTTATATGATGGAAGTTCACACGTTTATCTTCAAAACGTATCTCTAATGTACAAACGCTTGTAACTTTTGTCCCCTTAAGCGATATCAAATCGAGCTCCAGCTTATGAAAGTTCATGTTGTTATCTTTTGAATAACATACATATTGATTCTTCGCAACATACATAGTCTTATTCTTTTGCTTTTAAAATCAAACAATTTTGGCATCTGAATTCTGAAACATGGTAAATTCTTAACGAGTTGAATGATTGCTAAACGTTGTTCATTTTTCATTACATAAACGCAGTTATCATGACAGTATTTTGACTATTTCAAGTTTTAAAATTATGTTGCTTCTATTTTCCTATTCTACTTTCTAAAACTTTTTCAACTTCTCAAAATCTAAAGAACTTTTTTGTTGCATTAACACTCGTTTATTTTTGCTAATTACCGCATGAGTGCAAATAATGAGACTGTCACATAGTAGCTGCATAATGCGTTATTCCCACATTTACGTTATTAATTCATACATGATTCATTTCTCATTAAGCAGCCACCAGCATTTGTATATATTTTTTGAAAAATGCCGAAAATTGGCGTAGGAACCAGAAACGAGTCAGGAGCAGCTAAACGAAAGCGTAAAGCTCAGGAAGAAAAGACATCTCAATCGATGCAAGGTGCTCTGCTTAAGCATTTTTGACCTTCTTCAAACACTGAGAAAGAGCCGAATTTAAGTTCTCAGGACGTGTCAATTTCGGATAGTATTGATAGTCAGACAGTGGAAACTCCAGAGACTCTGGGCTCCACTTCGTCACAACAGAATTTGAGTAACGTTGTTATAGCTGACAATTTAGTGAACATAACTAATAATGTCATCATCAGCCGCTCTGATTCTGAGGTCGTTCCCGATTTTACTGATATTGCCAAATGGCCGCAAATTTTAAATACTCAAACGAAAAATTTTATTGTTGAAAAGGGTCCATTTCGTGTCACGGATTTCGAATTTCCATTAGATGAGCAAAAACGACATTTTTCAACAAAATATTACGAGCGTAAAATGTCAAATGGGGAAGTTATCGATCGCCGTTGGTTGGTTTATTCCAAATCGACAAATTCGATTTTCTGCTTTTGTTGCAAATTATTTCACGTTGGCGAAGAAACTAGGCTTAGTAATTCTAAAGGATATGACAACTGGCAAAAGATAATCGGCAAACTTTCTGAGCATGAATCTTCCGCAGCACACAAAAGTTGTCATAGTTCTTGGATTGATTTAGAAAATCGGCTTCAACGTAGTCAAACGATCGATGCTGCTCATGACAAATTGATTGAATTCGAAAAGAAGCATTGGCATAAAGTTTTAGAGCGACTTCTTTGCATTGTGCGTTTCTTGGCTCAAAGAAATTTGGCATTTCGTGGTTCAGTTGATAAGCTATTCAGTTCTCATAATGGAAATTTTCTTGGATTAGTTGAACTGATCTCCAATTTCGACCCAGTCTTATCAGAACACGTTCGAAGGATTACTGATTCAGAAATTCACAACACGTATTTGGGAAATAGAATACAGAATCAATTTATTGATTTAATCGGACAAAATATTATAAAATCTATTTGCAATAGTCTAAAAAAAGCTAAATATTATTCTGTTATTTTGGACTGTACACCTGATATTAGCCACCAAGAGCAAATGACCATGATCTTGCGTTACGTTGACCTGAATTCGGATGGAAGTGTTATCATAAACGAAAGATTTATCGGCTTTATTCCCATTGATGACAGCACAGGTGCTGGTCTTTGTGACTCTTTGCTCGAAAAGTTGTCAGGTCTTGGACTTTCTATTGGTGACTGTCGTGGTCAGGGTTACGATAATGGAGCTAATATGCGTGGTCGAAACAAAGGCGTTCAAGCTAGAATTTTAGAAGTGAACCCAAAAGCTTTATTCGTTCCTTGTGGCTGCCATAGCTGGAA
This sequence comes from Mermis nigrescens, assembly GCA_036768485.1. Taxonomy (NCBI): domain Eukaryota; kingdom Metazoa; phylum Nematoda; class Enoplea; order Mermithida; family Mermithidae; genus Mermis; species Mermis nigrescens. The sequence continues at coordinate 3,431,038 of JAVLUZ010000143.1, read as the reverse complement.
TTTAGTTCTGGGTGACATGGCACATTCATCATCAGTCGCAATTTCTTTCTTTGGAATTTTACAGCAAATCTATGTTTTATTTTCGGCTTCTACCCATCGATGGGCAATTTTCAAAAAACACGTTACTCAATTAACTGTTAAGCCCCTAAGCGAAACGCGTTGGGAATGCAGAATCGATAGCGTCCGTGCTATTTGTTTCCAAATTGGCGACATTTATGATGCGTTAATTGAAGTTGCCGAAACCTCCAATGAACCAAAATGTAGAAGTGAGGCATCTTCTTTGGCTAAAGAACTGAAGGATTATAAATTTTTAGTATCACTTTGTGTGTGGTTCGAAATGTTGACGCAGTTCAATTTCGTCAGCAAAATGATGCAAAACAAATCAATGGTAATTAATATTGCATTGGAACAAATTGAAAATACGATAGCATTTTTAAAAGATTACAAGAAAAATGGGTTTTCATTGGCCAAAGATGCGGCTAGAAAATTAGCTATGGAATTGGAAATTGACGAAAATTTAATAAAATTTCCGGAATCAGTATCTAAACGTCGCAAAAAAGTTAAAAAACAATTCGATTATGAAGCTGAGGATGAGCAAATTTCTGATCCAGAACACAATTTTCGCGTAAATTTTTCAATGTGCTTCTCGATCAAGCATTAATGTCTATTCAGGAACGTTTTGATCAAATGAATAATTTCAAAGAAATATTCGGCTTTTTATTTAATTCGTTAGAATTTGAAAATGACGACACCTTGAAAGCATCATGCTTGAAATTAGCTAACTTTTTGAGCGACATTAATGGCTTAGAACTCTTTACTGAAATTACGATGCTTTCCAAAACGGCGTCCATAGGAAACTTATCGTCATTGGACGTTTTGGAGTATATTCTTAAAAATAGGTTACTGGAAGTGGTACCTAATTTGTCCATTGCTTTGCGAATCATGTTGACTATTCCGGTAACTGTTGCCACTGCCAAAAGATCTTTTTCTAAATTGAAACTAATCAAGACGTATTTGAGGTCAACAATGTCAGATGATCGTCTAAATTCATTGGCCATTATTTCAATTGAAAACGATTTGTCTTCCAATATTGACTTTTCAGAAGTTATATCTGAATTTGCAGCCCAAAAGCTCGAAAAATATTGTTGTGAATATGTTATTTGTTCGTTTTTAAAATTTTTTTGTATACTTGTATACGTAGCCACAGTATCGTTCAGTAATGTGTGAATTCAGTTGGACGTAATACACATAGAAAATTTCGTTGCCTCGCCTATGCTCTTCTTTATGTATCCTGATTCGTGATGCAAGAAAAAAACTTTTTCTGCAATATGAGATGTGCAACACCAATAGAATTTTCCATTTAAGACTTATTTCACGTGAAAATGACTGCATAGACGTTTAGGACTGTATAGATGTATATACCTACTAATTTTAAAAAATAGGGCCGCAAAATCTACTTCGCACCGGGCCGCAAAAATCCTTGGCACGGCCCTGCGCAAAACGATGGAGCTGACTTACAAAAACGGCATACAAAAGACCTTTAGGTACGTTAGAGTCTGAAAAAGGGAAATTAACAATAGGGAATCGAAATTGTTCTCTTTTGTCGAAAATCGTGCGACGTCTAAATAAATAACTTTTTGAGCAGAAAAAGTTTCCGTGACATTCAATGATTTTGGGTAAATCTCTTTGATGTAATCACGAAAATTTGAAATATTTATAGCCGCGATGTCATCAATGTAACGAGTTACGTTATTAAAACAATAAGCAAGGACTTTATTTTTAGCCGATGATAGGAATTTATATTCGCAGTAGAAAAGGAAAAGATCCGCCAAAAGTGGAGAATAATTAGATCCCATTGGGATGCCAATTTTTAGATGAAAAATTTTACTTCCAAAATTAACGAATGAATTTTGGATCAAAAATTCTAAGACTTTTAGTAAAAGTGTCAAAGTCAAAAGTGAAATAAGACTTTTTATCCGAAGGAGAAGAACTCCAGTATGATTCGAAACCGTTAGTATATAAAAATTTATTCTTTTCAAAGGGTTTCTCCAGGAAATCGAAAGAAGTGAAATAAGTTCATTTTGCCGAAGAGAAGTGTAAAGCGTCGAAAAATCGAATGTATTAATCGATTTAATGTTTTTAATTGATTCTAATTTCTTAACGAAAGAAAAGGAATTTAAGATAGACCAAAATCTGTTAATTCGAAAATTTCTAAAAATGGCTTTCCAATAGTTCTCCCAGAAACGACGGACTAACTTGAGGCCTTCAGTAACTAGCGAAGATATGAAAGTAGTAGAACAATTTTTAGCCGAAGTAATAAACCTGGATCCTGGATTTATAGGGAATTTTGTGTAGTTTTGGAATCCAATACATAAAAGGTAGCTTTTTTGTTGAGACGTCCTTCACTAACAGGTCCGGAAAACTTAGAAAAAACATTTTTCTGAAACTGAATATGGTCAAAGATAATGTTTTCTTCACTCAAGTTAGACAAAACGTCACTAGAGGGTAGGGATGGAGATGGAAAATAACCCAACTCCTCACAAAGAACGGATAAATAATGATGCTTACATATGATAACTAAGTTATTACTAGCCTTATCTGCGACGGTGATGACAAAATGATCATGTAAATTCTTAAGTTTCTCTTTAACGATAGTTTTTCCGAGGAGAGAATTAGAAAAGGAAGGAAAATTTGATTTTTTAAATTTATGAATTCTTTGTGAAACTACTTGTTTTCTTCGATTTTTCCAGTCAAACAGCGAAGAAACAGGGGCCTTTTCTCTTTTGGCCCAATTTATGACAAAATTGTCGAGAGCATGAAAAATGTAATTTTCACAAACATCCCAATTTATACGAGGAGTTTCACGGAAATTAGGACCTTTATTGAAAAGTGAAATTAAGTCATGATCCCCAATGAAGTTTAAATCACCAGTAATGACATGACCACATGGTGGATAAACATATGGGGATGAATGACAATGACAGGGCGGAATGACCCCAGTTGATGAAAATTCTTCGACGACTTGTCTATAATTTAATATCTTAGATCTAACGGGTTGAGTTAAACGATATGTAACGACAGGAGGATCTTGACATTTGAAATTAGGAGGAACGAGCTTAGTAACGCATTTTGAATGAAAAATCGAGGGCAAGTTGATGAAGTCAAAACCTTTATTCTTAAAAGTAAGTCGAAAAAAGCTAGGAGTATAATCAGTTTTCATCAACGAGACGGGCTTATAGAGCCTATAATAAGAAATTGCGGAAATTATGCCAAAACATCGTTTTTCGTTGTACGAAAATTCATGGGTGGATAATGAAACAACGTTTTCACGTAAAGATTTGAGATTTTTTAAAGAAAGACCAAAAATAAGTTTGCGTAAATTGAAAGTCCCATTTTCAGAATCTAATATTCTGCAACATTCATCGAAAGAAGGGATTATGATCAATCTTGATGATGACGGTTTTCTGCGACCATGACCACGATGATTACGCTGAATACGGAACTCATGGCTAAAATGAGGGGCTTGCTCAGTGCCATTCATGGAAATATTGCCAAAACCAGTAATATTGTCATTTAAGCCGACAGGGAAGATAGTTTGGAGTGATTTAATCCAGAAAAGTTCCCTTTTAAGAATATTAGATGGGTCTGGGACAAGTTCTAAAAATTGTATTTTCAAATCCATGAATGAATGATTAGGTTGGTTGAAATGAGAGACCAAAGGAGTTGAAAGTTTATTTTCCTTTATGTTATTCCGATGACCATTTAAGCGACTCCTAAGGGATTGACTAGTTTGGCCAAAATACTGCAAACCACATACTTTACATGAAATTAAATAGATAATATTATTGGATGTGCAAGACAGGTTAGATGAACTAATGACATGAAAGGAACGATTATTAGAATGACTATGAAACGTGATGTCAGTAAAAAGAGAATATTTGCAAGTGAGGCACCTCTTATTACTACATTTATTTCAAAATTTATATTATTACTTACCTGACTAGTAGTAAGTACCCCAGGGCAGGAAGAGGTAGAAGGTTTGTAGTTCATCAATGATATATTGATAAAAAGGTCCTGGCCCCTTGTTATGAGAAGTACTGGTAAACCATATGCAACTCAGCCAATACAGGATGGCAGGACAAACTTAGGACACCAGGGAGCACCACCCTAACAGGCTACAGAGGCCGCAAACTGCAAAAACCGGGTACTGCCGTACGATTACAGCTGTGGGTAACCAAAACCTCCTTTGGCCCAGTATCCACGCGACATGCAACACTCCAGGGATCGTTCCTAAGTCAGCCCTTGCTAATACATTTATATACCGCTTTACACCGGCACCAACTTGCAATCATGAGTGAAACTCATGGCCAAGAAGAAACTTCCCGCCGTGCCCTCTAGCCCTGCGGTTGTTAGTAAAAGAAATAAAATAAAAAAAATAAAATAAAAATAAATAAATAAATAAATAAAAAACAAATAAAAAAAATATATATATATATATATATATATATATATATATATATATATATATATATATATATATATATATATTCATATATAATTAAAAAATAATAAATGAATAATAATAATAAATAAACAATATATAATATATTAATATTAAAATATAAAGAAAAGAAAAGGTAAGAAAAAGGAAGAAAAATTGAGAAGAAAAAAAGGATAAATAAATAAATAAATAAATAAATAGATAAATAAGTGAATAGAAAATAGATGACTGTGAATATGCCTATCATAAAAGCAACGTCGGGGAATGATATCCACCAGCACGAAACTCAAGATAGTATACTAAAATAATAACAGAAAGTCATCAATATGAAAAAATAAATAAATAAATAAATAAATAAATAAATAAATAAACAAAAGGTTAATAAATTAATTATATCATCCACACTAAACTTCCATCAGGACGCTACTAATTTTAAAGATGTGTTCTAAAACGTCTTTTGGACAAAACCAAAGCAAAAATTATCCAAATCTTTAAAACATCATGGTTTTTAGTTTAATTTTGCATTGGCCTGTCTAAGGGCACTCGCCATTCTAAATTTATCCTTTTTGATTGACAAGAGTAATTCCTCTATAGCTAAGATTGGATGTGCCTATATTTTGAAAACAGACTGAACAGAAAACAAAACCGAACTAGATAACCGTAGAGAAACATCACCAGATAAGAAAACTTATATGTTATAACGTTACACCGAAACTTTACACGCTCATTAAAAACTAAGCATAGAGTGTAAACACAAAAAATAAAAATGTACATCCGGATTTTGAATTATCTATCTTTTAAAAAATGCACCTCCCAAAAATAATCCGTTGCTGCTGTAGGGGAGAGGGGCAGGCATGTAGTTGGCCGTCCTATTTTAGGGGGCCAACACCATTTTTGGGGGACTAAGCTCAAAAAGGCCGAAAGTCGAACAAAATAACGTTTAAAAAGTCCTATTTTTCCGATTTTTTGAATTTTGTTCCCCCTAGAGATACGTGCTTGGAGTTGGGAAAAATATCTTAGGAGTACCGATGCGCTAACGCGCCTTTGATATTGTTATTTCCAAGGTTCTATTTAAGCTTGCGTGAAGCAGACTAAGGTAGCTGTTCTTTCAATAAAACAAGCAAAAAATTACTTATCTACGGTAGTGAAATTTAGACAAATCAGAAATTAGGTTAGTCTTCAAGCCGACTGACGTTATTTTGCTGCATCAGTACAAAAAAATTTTTATACGTGATAAATTCCTGCGTTTTCAGCGTACAACAATGGTTTTTTAAGTTAATCTAACAAAATACGAGGAACCAGACTTTAAAACTTCTCATTAAAAGAGCATTAAATTCTCTATCTATTAAAGAAAAATGTTTGAAAGATCTTAAAAGCACAAAGAATTGTGGGTATAAAATGTTCAAAACTACAGTAATTTTCCAATATGGCTGCCTACATGGCTAAAAATGAAAAATGCGAATTAATGATCAAATTAGATGAATGAGTAATCATTCGAAAGTTCACTTCACGCTCCTTTCATATTGAGCTCAAACATTCAATAATATACAAGCTGTGGCGCATTATAAGCATAGCCTATGGAGGCAGCTATATTGGAAAAAATTTAAAACGCGTTTGTAGAGTGAACGGCGGGCTTAGAAGAAAAACCAAAAAAATGAACATTTCAGAGGATAGCTAAAACGCAACTATTTTGCCAGTTTTCAGCATAATGTAACCAATTAGTAAAAAATGCGGCCATGTTAAAATTTAAGCTATTTTCGCTATGTAGTATACTGTAGTCATAACAAATTGAAATTTTTTTGCAAAATAGTTTCATTTTTTGCTTTGTATCTAGAAAACTTTACTTTTTTTGAAATCGATTCGGTGGTTCTTGAGATTAACTCGAAAAACTATATCTGACACTTTAGCTTCATTAGTGGTTTTATGTGGTTTCAGATTACATTATGTTTATTAACTGATATATTACTGTAGGTGCAAATGTGAGAAACAAAATATACATCATTTAAAAAGAAAATTTAATTTTCTTTCTCATAGGTGCTCAATTATTTTACTATGTCAAAGCTATACAAAGCTGCATTTCAAAATGTAATAAATTTTTAAAAATCAGTGAAAATGCTGTGTCAGCATTGAGAATAGGAAAAGTAGAACTACAGATACATACATATGCCATCAATAGCATTATCTTTATTCACAATAATTTTTTGCTTTTTTAAATCTACTTCAAGTTTTATTTGGTTTGAATAATAGATCTTAATTTTAAATTTATTCATGCAACTCGTATTCAGCGGTTCCCTTGGACGTATTAATCAAATTCGCAAAATAAGTTATTGATCTGAACCACTAAATAGAAAATGAACTACACATTCTTGTGAAAAATTGCCCGATTTAGCAAGATGAATAAAGTTGGTCATAAGTAAATTGTGTTCGGAGCAATAGTGTTGTAATTTTAGCCATTTTGCACGAATACTAGTAAAAAGTTCTCATATCGCAAAAAAATTAAATTCAATAAACTTTTATCGTGCTAGCTGTGATTTGCTTATCCCTTGCCACCCTTCACCCTAAATTTAAGGGAATAATTCTGAATTCAACGGAAGTTCATTTTTATTTTTCAAAGATTTCTGCTTAGTAGCATAAACACTTTCTTCATATCATAGGAATTTCAAAAATTTTGAATCTTTTTGGGAAAGATGTTTTTATTTAGGTAATTACGAATAAAACACCAGAAAAATACAAAAAAACGCATCCTGCCTGTTATCGTGATTGGTGGCTTTTCGGTACCTATTAACCAACTATTTTGGGAATATTCCGAGGCATCCGTCGAAAAATCCTGTATCAATCAACTACTGATGTCATAATCATGTTTTTATATAGTGTCTGAGAGTTTCGTTTCGAAATTAAACTTATGTTCAATTTTAAAAAACAGGTATGTATGTCGGTGGTGCGTGCAATATTCAATAAGCTGACCGAAATCACGTTCATTGAAGCATTCTAATACTTTTTAATACGCTCGTGAATACAAAATAAAGCGATGATGACCATCATGCTCAGCACAGCATCGAAATCCTGGGATGGTGAAATAAAAAATTTTTCCAAAGTGCTCTTTTGAGCTCAAAACGATGGGTATGCGTCAAAAACACCATTTGTAATGCTTCTGGCGACATTTTGTCTACAACACAAAAAGATAAAAAAAATTTGACAGACTATAATAAACTAGTAAATCAAACAAAATATAGACAAAAAAAGGAATATATGTCGCGCGCCTACGAATTTGAAACTTTTAAGCTAAGCGATCGCTAGAAAGCTTAAAATAACACCGTTTCTAAGATTTGTTTGAAAAATTAGAAATTCTGGGAAGGAGTGAAAATAAGTCTTGGAGGCGAAATTCTTTTTCTTCGGGGGATTCTTCTGAAACCCCTCTAAGAACATGAATGGTGGTGGCTGTCCCGTTCTAATCGCTAAACAAATACTATACAAAGCTGCGATACGCAGAACTTTACCAGTGTAATTTTCCAAAAAGCCACGTTTGTAGCTGCTTCGTTCTTCTATAATTTTTTTGCCAATCTGAGCATAAGGTTTCATGAAATAGACTGTAACATTTTATGCGCAAAGTGCTTTTCAGTACGTATGTTCATACATAGAAACTTTTCGCTGCATTTTTCATCAAGTCTCTACTGACAATAAAAACTAAATTGCGCTAACTATGATAAAAAAATACAAGAGTAACAAAAACCACAAAAGAGCTGGAAAATATAACTCCTTGTACAGAACCAGAACCCACAGATAGTTAATAAAAAATAATCCCAAATCACAATATTTCAATCAAAATAAAATTTTCAACCGCAATCCTCGTCACCACATTGGCAATTCTAGAAGAAAAAAAGCGGAATATAATCGGCAGAAAGTATTTAGCATTACACAAAATATTAAATATATAAATAATGAATATGATTAAAATTATCAATATAATATTATTACGTATGTAACCTTGGAAGTTCGGAATTGATGATGCCTTGCCTACCCTATTTCTAAAAATAAATAGACTCAAGTAAGCTTTCAAAACAATTCAATTTTTATGCGACTATATTAATAAAAAGAGTCCGAAATTCAGTTGTGCATACGAGTATATGTACTACAATTTTTTGACCTTCAAAAAGTTTTTTGGCTTACTTTATCGCTTACTCAAACCTGTCGTGCATTAAAGGCTGATGAATTTAAGCTTTTTATTCGAATAATTGGCCTCGATTCCTTAATTGACTCAACACACAGACGACGCTCAAAAATTTGTCAGCAATGAAGAAAACTAAAAAAGGACAAATGAAAAATTTGTAGGAAAGTAATTAAGTGTGAAAATGTAAAGTTCACTGTACAAAATAATTCAAAAATCGAGAGTGTTTGATCCCTAATTCGCCAATGACCTCCGAGAGTATAATTAGTGTGTCTTTAGCCTTGATCTCTGTGACCTCTCAAATAGAATGGTACGAATAGTTTATGCTTGAAGGGTTACTAATGTTGTAGCGTACTTCGGGCTTAAATAAGCTGTAACGTTATGAATATCTGATTTAGAAATTTTATTTTAAAATTGCTTCAAAATTGATTTAATTAGAATAATTTATGAGTTGCTTGCGCCAAAACGGCGGCGCCAAAACGTAGTAGACCGGTTTTTTTAGGCTTTGACAAAGATGCCAAAACGGTATGACGATACATATCAACTTTTGAAATCTTTAGAATACTGGTTAAATTGAGCCCCGATTTCTTACTAACTTATATTCTCTTTATGTACATTTTTTTGTTTTTTTCGCAATTGTTTGATGCCAGTGGATAGTGCTCGATGAGAAACGTTGAAAATTATGTCTTTTCGCCATACCACCGTTTTAAAGACCACTTTTTGATCTTTAAAAAATCTTTCACCCCCCAGAATTTCGGAGCTGCCCACCTATGGTTCAGACATGCGCATGATCATGGCCTCCCAAATAAATGGAAAAAGCAAATGGAAAATGAGTAAAAGGGAAGGTCAAATATAGATGAGAATTCGAATATTTTCTGTAAAAGTGCTTGAAATTGTCCAGAAGCTGTGGATTAACCTAGTTTTACGCGATAGTTTTTCAGGCCTTTTTTGGCTGAAAAGGGCCATCTGTCTGACCCTGTCAATCCTTAACCCCACTAAATTAAATTTTTGGCGTGTTTTCTTTTTGCTATTTTCGGACTTTAGCAGAATTTGATCACTGCCAATGTATGTTGGTGTCACATAACAAATATGTATAATTAAAACTTTGTGAATTTAAGAAAACGATATATATTTTTCCTCATTGATATCGCAATTTTCTTTTTAGAATTACCCATGTGGTCGAATGTCGTTTGAAAGGCGTCTTTTTTTGTTGAGATATGATATGTGATAATGTTTCTTTTTATTATCAGTTTGTTTTTGCAGTTGTGGTATTTCATTTCGAGTCTCCTGTTCTTTGCACCGTTTTTAATTATTCGTAATCTTTTTGTGTTATCGCAGATAATGTAGAATTGTTTTATTAAAAACACAATATGCAAAATATTATGAAGCTGCACCGACATGTGGAACGCCGAACTTTTGCGCGCTTGGTGTTTCCAAGAAAGAACTTTCCTTTTCTAACTTGTATAGATAGATTAATTTTAGACTAGGAAAAGTTTAAAACTTTGATTGTATAAAATCTATCGAGTTATCAAATATTCTGCAAACATTGAATATTATATAAAATCAACGTTTTTAAGCGATTGTGGTATCTGAGAAACTTTTCACTCTCAGACAGAACATTATTATTCCTTATTTTAAATTTACTAACTTTTTCGAAATTTTTAATATGAGTGAATCTAGATTTAATGAGAACCCGGAAAATTTTGTCTAAAGTGCCTTATGGGTTCAAAAACCAAGAGTGCGGGTCAAAAAAATTATTTTCAAGATTTATGACGATTTTTTTCTACAAGATTAAAATGGAAAATTTACAGAAAAATCTGTACCTTAGAGGACCAAAAATCGCTTACAAATGCATAAACAACAAACATTCTTTTCGGAAAATTAAAAATTCTGGAAAAATAGCAGTATTTCCAAACATTGGCAAGTTTACGGTAAGCCTGACGGAGAAGATGGCGACCATTAGTCTTTTTGGTGTAAATTGGCGAGATAAAGAATGAAGATTTATTTTTTGATGATTTATGGTCATCGTTTGTCGTAATTTTTCCTAATAATATTTATTACAAGACTGACTTGCTGTCGACAACAGACTTAAAATAAAACTACGGACTGCGTGGACCAAACTGCGATTAAGGCTAATTCGGAGAACACGGGACCTGAAAAGACTAAAGAAAAATACTTAAGCTAAGATGATAACTGGTGAAGCATGAATTTCTAGGCAATTTGTAACGTATTGAAGATCAATTATATCAATTATTTTGGCAATTGGGCAGCAGACCCCATAAGCAAAAAAGTTTTATAAAGCTAAGGGGTCAGATTCTTTGATTAGCTTTGTGTAGTCCTGTCATTCGATTAGATGAGTTTGGGTTAGTCTTGGCAAAAGGTCGGGGGAAAAAGAACTTTCGAACTTAGTTCTGAAATAAGTCTCTACTGCTTGGACCTTAGAACTAGAGCTTGGAACTAAGTTCTTCAAAAAAGAAGAAGTTAGTTCGAAATAAGTTCTCTTTTTTCAAAAAGAACTCAGTTCGAACTAAGTTCTTGTCCAAAATATGTTATCATAAATTATGTAGATAGGAGTGGATGAGGCAATAAGGGTAGAGAGTGCGAAGGATCGAATTCTTTTAAATTGCGTGGAATGGGACGCCAAGTGTGGCACGCTCAAGCACGCATTTCCAACCAAGAGGATGGGGCATCGGAAGAGTCCCGAGAAGTTTGACAAACGGATTACTTTTCTGTAAAATTTTGAGGATAAAATTTTTAAATAATTGGCCGAATGTTGGCTTTGCTTCCAACCTGGAAATGTGAAAATCCGTCAAGTCAGTCAGTCATGCATTATTTTCATGTTTCTGTTATTAACTACAGAGCATGGGGTAACGGCAGTCAAATTTGCAATTATTCACTATTTATTAATAATTAACTAAGATCATATTAGCCTTTTTAAGAATTTTATTTGAACCTAAACTAGAATTCATTCTTCTAGTTCAAGTCGACAGAGATATTTTTTCAACATAGTCTATAGCTTCAAAAAATATCCAGACTAAATGATAAATATAAAGCCGGACAAGTAAATCAGTTCGAACGACGCGTCAAAATTTTGGAGCTTTTGACTTTAAAAAATGCGAGGCAGTTGACAGCACCAGCAAAAACATAGAAGGATTAATTGCGAAAAAGTAAGATCCAGAAATAGGAACGATGGGTCGAATCTGGAAAGAGAAACGTTTGAAGTACCAAAAGCAGTTTCCACAAGTAGGGTCCGTTGACGTTAACACCTCAACCCCGTTTTCGGCTAATTTCCTCCTAATGGAGAGCAGTTTCAGGGCCTGGAAACAGGGTTCCTATAATTAACGTTTCATGTACGCTAAATCCCATTTCCGTCGGGGCTTACTTCATCCTCTGCGAGTAAATGAATTTGAGTGACGCGTCCAAATTTTGGAGCTTTTGACTTTAGAAAATGTACAACAATTGACACCAGAAAAAGGTAGAATTGCGAAAAAATTAAATCCGGAGATGGAAACGATGGGTAAAATCTGGAAAACAGAAACGTTTGAAGTCCCAGAACCAGGTTCCACAAATAGGGTTAACACCGTAACCCCGTTTTCGGCAAATTTCCTCGCAACTAGGGTAGTTTTAGGGTCCGGAAACGGGGTCCCTATAGTTTCCATGTAGTGTACGCTACATTCCATTTCCGTCGGAGGTTACTCCATCCTATGGGTGTAAATGAATTTGAGTGATGCGTCCAAATTTTGTAGCTTTAAAAATGCGCAACAATTGATAACGAAAAACGTAGAAGTATTAATTACAAAGAAGTAAAATCCGGAAACGGAAGCAAAGGGATAAACAGGAAGGTTTTGAAGTCCTAGAACCAGGCTCCACAAATAGGGTCCGTCAGGGATTACACCCAACCCCGTTTTCGGTAAATTTCTTTCCAATGACGGGTTTTGACTTTTATGTCTGTGCTTAAGGCAGTTTCTGACGTCTTCACCGTGTTAGCATGAGCTCAAGATTGTTTTGGCTACTCTTTGCCTTTCACGTGCAAAATATCTCTTTTCTATGTTCTTCTCTGACAGCTTTTATTCAAACCGGTTTTGCAACATTCTTTTCGGAAAATTTTTATAATTTTGACAATTTTGTGCGAAAAAATCATTAAATATCTTTTGCTTCAGTGAAAATCCGCATCCAGACACCAGAAATTCGTGAATTTAGGCCAAAGGACATTTGTAAGCTTGAATTACTGCTCAATTTCTTGTATTTCCAGCATTTGATGCAGAGCGTTGAAAATTTCTTAAAGTTGCGCTTGAAAATAGAAGAAAACTAGTTCCTGCTCTTAGAATGGTTTTAAAATCTATTTCTAGCAAAAATATGGCTTCCAAGCCGCCAAGAAGTATATAAAGACTAGATATAATACGGCGCGAAGCGCTGTAAAAATTTGAGAAATAATAATTACTGATGGCAAAAAATGACTGAAAATTATATATATTCTTTATCTCACCAACCATGTTAGGCCAATAAAGTAGAGATGGGGCAAATGATAGGACATTTAACAGCGTTGAACATTGGACATTCCGGCTTTTTGAACCACCCTCAGGATGGATGATCCCCGACAGAAAATAGGGCATAACGTGACATGTATTGATGGATACCCAGTTTACGGGTCCTAAAACTACCCTTCAGGAAAAATTTAGCTGGAAGCGGGCATTCTGAAGATTTCAACCCCATGAAATGCACTAAATTGAATAAATTCTGAGAAATTTGGGAATTTTAACATAATAAATGCATAAAAATGCCTGAAATCCTGAGGAGCCAAATCTTTTTTGCCTTTGCGTGTTTTTTCTAATAATTTCTGAATATTTTGGGTAGGACACGTGCCCCCTGTCAACACTCTTTGGAGCAAAGCAAGCAAGGAATGCATAAGTTTTATAAAGTGGCGACGATATGAAAGACTGAAGAAAAGAGACACGAAGAAGCAAGTATAATGTCAGCAATACTACAATTAGGCACTTTTGATCAATAACATTGAAGCAATTTATAATTTAATAAAAGGAACCGACCAAAAAAACAAGAGAGGAACAACACGGCAGAAAACATGGCATTCTGTATGCCGAAAGCATGCTGTAAAATACAGGAAGCGAAGCAGCGACGAATTATCTTAATTGCTTTTTACAAACCTACAAACATAGGTAATCGTACACGTGCACAGGTCAAACGAAAAATCAATTAGCGTTAGTACCTATTACATCTTTATTTTTGGTAAGAAATGAACTAGCTTTTAAGAGGCATCAGTCAGGCAGATGTAACTCGTACCTACACACATTGCTAACAACATAGGTGAACGGCATCGAAATTCTGGGGGGAGGTGTTCAAGATTTTTCAAAGGTCAGAAAATGGCCTATAAAATGGTGGTTTGGCGGAAAAACACCATTTTCTAACGTTTCTCATCGAGTACTATCCATTGGCATTAAAAAAGTTGCGAAACATGCAAAAAAACAATTTCAAAAATTGAAGTCTGGGGAGAATATTTTGGTTTCTGAGGGGGTATTTTGATTTCTGGGGGTGCATACCCCGAAACCCCCACTCCCAGGTATGTTGCTAAGAAGGCCAAGAAGGAAGCGACATAGGTTTATAACCTACTATAAAGAAAGTAATGTGGTTATGTATTTTGTTGCCATCACAGGCATCAAATGCATGGCTTTCAACGCTTGCGGGACGCGGAAATTGAAGAAGTACCAACATTAAACACTAAGTTCAACTGGAAATGAACTAACTTCTTTTCCGAACTAAATTCTGAAAAAAATAACTAGAACTAGGAACTAAGGACTAAGAACTAGGAGTTCTTGTTCTAACTTAGTTCTTAGTCAACTATTGCCAAGTATAGTTCTGGTCTGTGGTGGCCAGGCCAGCAGCACGGATAAAAGCCTTGACTCTTATAGGTTATCTAGTAAATGTCAAAATATTATTGGAATCGCCAGCATATAAATTATCTCGAGCATTGTTGTATAAAAAATTCGACTTCTATCTATTTTCGGTCCTCCTTTTCTGTAAAATGCCCTCCTTCCTGTCGCACAGCGTTGAATGCTCTAGCACTATATCTATACAAAGTCTTCATAGGTGATATGGACAAATGAGTCGACGATTTCCCGAAAGCAGAAATGAATTTGGGAAACCAAAAAATTTGAAATATCAGATTTTTTCGCTCTAATCGCCAAAATACTGATTTTTCCAATCAATTAAGGCGTCCATATTGTTTATTAATGAAACTATCAATAAAGATTGATGGAATAATTGAACTAAACCGAAGTTAAGCATGATTAGATGAACAATTGACTTTTCTTTTTTCCCTTCGTACAGTCTTTGTATTATTATTGCGGGAGACAATGGAAGGCACAACGTGAGAAGACTATGTAGGTACGCGTCTGATAGAAAATAATTCAAATTGGTCACATCGGATAACTCCTACAGATTTTTAATAAAAACTAGTAAAAATGTTTTATCTTGGTAGCTTATACGATAAAGCCATTATTCGCTCATGTTTTTATCAAGCGCAAAACTTGACCAACGATACGCTATTTTTACCAAGACGTAAGTCAAACAAAAAAACCTGGTTAAAAATTATGCGAAAATTGAAATGCGATCGTAGCCTGTCTGATGCATATAAATTAGGCTTTCCCTGCTTTTTGTTATTTGATCAAGGGATTTATTTCTTATGCGCTAGATACAGAACTTTAACGCGTGCATATCTAGCTAAATCTAATCCCGTTACGATCAGATAAAAAAGATGTTTATTACAGAAAAAAATTTTTATAAAAAATTATTCAAATTTATGCATAAAAATTGTGTATATAAACGAAGGACGGACGCAGCTCGACATGCTCAGCTCCTCGATTTTATGTTCCTACACCATGATGCGTGCTGGACGTTCGGTCATAGCCTCTGTGGCTACAGTATTCCTTTTCGTAACGGCAACGACAGTCGCTGAAAGAAGGGTAACTCTGGCGAATGGGAGTCCCTTAGTTGGAACCACCGTAGAGAGCCCCTTGGGTTCCGGTCAGGTGGGCCAATTTTTGGGCGTTCCGTACGCCGAACCTCCCGTGGGCAACCTACGCTTCAAGGCGCCAGTGGCCAAGGCCCCGTGGACTGACGAACGAAGGAGCATCGTTCCACCGGCATGCATCCAGTCGGTGTATCCCACCGACCCGTCCATGATACGAACGTGGTGGCGCCCTGATATACTAGAGAGTGAGTGAAATAACAAGAAAATTCTAGCAATTACATATTTAATTTTTTCGTCTCTACCTACATGAACGTTTTTTCACGTGCTATTTCAAGTTCGTATGCTGTTTCCTTACGCGATAACTCGATCGTTTGTCTTAGAATACAGTCTGAAAAAATGTGACTCAGACTTAATTGAATGAATTATGATCAATTGAGTAGTAGGGGAAACCAGGTGTGTATTTGAGGGGTTTTGGGGGTCTAGACCCACAGAAAAGGAAAATGCAAGATTTTTTGAGAAAAATTAGGCAAACTATGAAGGACAAACTGATAATAACTTAAAGAGTTTTTCGAAAGTGCCAGAAATTGATCAGGGACTGTTGCATCGTTTCAACGCTACTTTAACATTAATTATAAAATTTTTTGGCGACAATGTATTCGACTCTTCTTAATATTTGACTCGTCTGACCGACCACGCTAAGCATATATAAGTGAAACACTGAAAATTGGACAATACATCTTTATTAGCGCATTTGTCTCCTAACAAGTTAACAGATTTTATATGACTTTTAAGCATCAAAAGCTTAGTCGCTTGAAATGAATATGCTACAGGCTCTGAAAAATTAGACAGAGCAAGATTAGTGATACTGTCAGCGAACTTAAGAAAGTGAGCATTCAAAAATAAAGGAGTGATATTCAGAAACATTCGTTTTTGTATTATTACCTACATCCTGAGTCAATTTGATCTTATTTTCAAAAGTATTTTGCCCCTATACACATTTATAGATGCGAACACGGCCGGTCCTTTCAGGGTCAGGTCAGCCGATTCTGCAGAGGATAAGTCGGAATTATTCGAGCCGAAATGGTCTCCTTAAAATCGGTGTAGACTTTGAAATAAAAGTGCCTTATTTGACATGCACGGGAGGGCGGGTGGTCCGGAAGGAAAAAACGCAAAACTTTATGCGAAAAAAGCAAAATTAAACCGGAATATGAAAAATTTTTCAAATTTTTTACTCGCATATCCATCCATCACTATAACTCTACACGCGGATAATTTTTGTCAAGACAATCTCTTTTTTTCAACCTGGCGACTCCTAGCATAAGGTGATTTGAGGTATATGTGTACAGTTAGTACAGTCTAATAGTATCGCATTGTTTGCTCTGCTAGACCGTACAATTCAGCCCATCATGCAAGAGCTGTTTTATGACATAAAAACGCTTTCCATTTTCACTCTAAACGGCAAAGTTAGCATTTGAAGGCTTATTATACTTGAGTTAAACAATAATATGACATGATTATATACATTTTAAAATCAGCAATCAAAGAGTTTTTAGCACTAAGTTCTTTAAGGTCAGATGTTACAGCAATAAGGTTACTATAAGACTTCAAGCACAAAGTGGTTAATGATCACTCAAAAAGGTGTTTCATACCTTTTAGGCTTGTCGAGCAAATTTCAAGAAACACTGCTCCAATTTAAAAAAATGAAATTGTTTTAGATAGAAAACTTTGAGACGCAAGCAATTATTTTTCAGGAAAAAATTGAAATTTCTTTTGAGTATAGCCTGTCACATTTGAAAAATAGCGCGGAATTGCTCAGGCTGTATTTACTTTGAAATCTAGGTATAAAGCTCGATAGTAGCAAGATAGTTGCGTCTTTGGATGTTATTTATTGCAGAATAAACGCTCTTAGACAAGATTCGCTCGTTCTTCCGATTCGCTCAACAAAAATTTTAGTCACGGGGGCAACCATCTTAGAAAAATAATACTTTAAGCTGTAGTGGTCCAACTAATTCACATAATTCAATGATTAGGCATATTTTGAAAAGTGCAAAGAAAGAGCATGTCAAATGACCACTTGTTTGTTTGATTTGGATGTGGAAAAGTAGAAAAAAGTTAAATATGGCTGCAATTTTAGTTTCTGTAATACAAAAAGTGCGTTTTTTATACATTATGATTATAATTCTTAATTGCTTCAGGACAGTCAGAACTTTTTTCTGAAAATGGATAAGAAATTGGAAGCTTTTACCAATGAGATATGTCTTGGAGTATGAATTTTTGTGGCTTTTTTTGATCTTGGCGTTTCGAACTGAAAAATCATTCAGATAACACTGGAAACGACATGAACGGTTACTGGAGAAATTTGAGGCAAAAAAATAATTGCAGTAGTGCAAAACCTGACGTCAGTTTTCTTAACCATTAAATCGATTTTGAATAGAGTATTTACAGTCTGTTTCACACAAGTTTGGGCATCAATTTTAAGAATTTTTCCGAAAGTAAGCTGACGGATTACGATAACTATATATAATAAATCAATGTTATAAACGCAATCTGCCGGCTTGTCGGCCATAGTTTTTAAAATTTATGCCCAAACTTGTATGAAACAGACTACCTATATTATTTTGAATGTTCCTTATCCTAAAGTAAAGTACCTATGCGTACATTATTTTCTCTATTGTGAAATAGTGTTAGTACAATCGATGCTCGATTTATTTGAATGGTACGTAACGTAAAACGTATTTTGAAGTAAGTTATTAATTTCCTTTGAAATGCTATGAATTATTTTTTATGATTAGAACCTATTTTTACCAATATCCGTATATTGACAATAATTAATATTATTTTCCTTCCGACTTAATTGTCAATCAAGAATACTGTGTGATGTATTAATTGGAATGAATTTTTTTCCGATAAGTTTGACTCATTTATCGAATTTAGAACCGCCACCTCTGACACGGGATGTGAACAAGTCGTTTTCGACTATTTGTTCCGTCAAAATTCGTCCCTCGTTTGCCATTACAACCATACATACGCAGTAGCTAAGTTCTGGGGTCTGCGTGGTGTAAAACTGGCGAAAAATCCCAAAAAACATGATAAAAATCCAATTCTATTATTATTATTATTATTAATATTATTAATATTATTAATATTATTAATAGTATTAATAATATTATTATTAATATTAATATTATTATTATTATTATTATTATTATTATTATTATTATTATTATTATTATTATTATTATTATTATTATTATTATTATTATTATTATTATTATTATTATTATTATTAATAATTATTATTATTATTATTATTATTATTATTAATATTATTATTATCACTATTATTATTATTATTATTATTATTATTATTATTATTATTATTATTATTATTATTATTATTATTATTATTATTATTATTTTTATTATTATTATTATTATTATTATTATTATTATTATAATCAGATATGCAAGAAGACTGTCTATACCTCAATGTCTGGGTTCCAAGCAACGCCACAGCTGGAGATAGATTGCCCGTGATGCTGTGGATTCATGGAGGCGGGTTTTACGCTGGTTCCGCGACGCCCGAATTATACGACGGTCGCGTTTTGTCGTCGTCGCAACAGGTGATCGTCGTATCGATCCAATATCGATTGGGCATTTTCGGATTCGCGCATTTGGACTCGTCGTCCGTTCCTGGCAACATGGGTCTAATGGATCAGGTGCTGGCCCTTAAATGGGTTCACGACAACATTGAAAAATTCGGTGGCGACCCCACAAAAGTAACCATATTCGGCCAGAGCGCGGGAGCTACCAGCGTGGGATATCACCTGCTATCGCCCTCGAGTCGCCCCTATTTCTCGGGGGCTATCCTGCAGAGCGGCTCGGCGTCGTCCCCATGGGCGCTGCTGTCTGAAGACACGGTCAGAAACCGTACCCTGGCAACTGCGCAACGGCTGCAATGCGAAACCTCCAGCGAAACTTCGTCCACTCTGCTGGCGTGCATGCAGTCCGCGAATGCCACGGACCTGCTGATGAATAGCTTTTTTAAGCCCGACGTTTTGGGTCTAATGTGGGGTCCGATCATCGACGGTTCCTTCCTGCCCAAGCCTATCAACAAAATGTTGTACGATTCCGAATCGATGAACGTCAGTATTCTATTAGGTATGTTTCTACGAGCGGTGCGCCGGAGCGGCGAATATAATTGGAACCATACGAGGTCAAAATTCCGGGAAGAGGCCCCGTACATTTAGGGTTAGGACTGGATAATCTCTAATTTTTGGCCAAAAATGAGAAAAAAATCACTTTGAAATGATAAAAAGATGCAAGCTTTCGCCAAACCATCGAGGGGGTCGAAATTTTCTGGCTCCAGGTGATGGAAGAGGGCAACCGACATCAGATATCTAACGCCGTCAGATATTTTTTAATTACAAAATGCTAACTTTGGGTCAACAAGTATTCCCCGTTTCCGAATAGTCAGCTTTTTTTATTTGTTCTTCAGTGTACTGATTTTCTTCAATGTGAATTTTTATAGGATTCCTGTAACTAATATTGACTCAGCTTTATCAGATTACGAGTGATGGACATTTTAGCAACCCTAACATGAATACGACTTGAAATACTTCTATCAGTCCTCAACAACTATAAATTCTACCGACTTTTTTGTGGATTTTTATTTATCTTTACGATTGATGTCTTTTTAATACGCTTGATCGCGTGCCGAAAATTCGTCAAGAATATTTTTTGTTATAATGTTTAGCACATTATTTAATCAAATAATTTTTATCACTTTGAAAGAAAACCATCAGCAATTCAATTGAACCATGGTTATCTGCACAATAAAAAAATATTTCGTTATTTGGTGCTTCATTCAAAATTCATATCATTTTTATCACTTTGAAGTTAAAATCATCAGAAATCCTAATAAACCACGATTATCCGCGCAATACGACAGTATTTTTTTGCGTTTATTATTAATCATAATATTTTCATCAATGGAAAGAAAAACCGTTAGAATTTCGATACACGCTTATTCCCACAATACAACAATTTGTTGTTTTCGATGTTTTTCATTAATCATATCATTTTTAACATTTTGAAGGAACAATCATTAAGAATCCAAATAAGCTATGATTATTCGCTCAATCCTAGCATATATTTTGTAGGAAGTAATCAACGTGAGTTCAATATGTTCTTCCCGACTTTGCAACCCAGCGTCTACAACCTTTCGCTAATACGGAATACCAGTCATGTGTTGAACTCGGATGCTCTATTTCATCATATCAAAGACGCTTTAATACCACCGAGGATAAAAAATCTCACTTATTTCAAGGAAGAATCTGATTTGCTTTACCCTATTGGTCGGATCAGGTTTGTTTCGTTCTTATTTTATTATTAATTATTTTTTTGTCAATTTTCTTATTTAGTCAAATAATGATTGAAGATATTGACGTCACGATTTCGAAAAATTAGAGCGATTCGATCTTCGAAATATATTTTAAATAATCTAGTCAAAGACGATTAAGCATCCTATAGTTAATTACTGATTTTTCCAAATGTGACATAAGACGATAAAAGTGATGGTACATCTGACATACTTAAACAACTCCGAAAATTCTATGCGAAAATTCCTTTTGTAAAAATTTTTATCTCACTCTTTGCCTTTTGTGTAAAATTACATTTTTCCACTCGAACCACACATGATCTTAGAGCGGGGGAAAGGGTACCCAGAAGTTTTTTAAACTCTACCCAGAATTAACGATTTTTGGAAAGTTTAAGGAAATTTCTTGAAAATTACTAGAAAAGGTGCTTTTCTAAGCGTTTTTTGGCAGTCTATTTGATCAATAGTGTCAAATTATGTTTTGACTATATTTATGTTCAATTTGTACGATCATTTTTTATGTTTTTTAATTTTTTGTTTTCAAGCTCTAGAAAGATAGAGCATCGTCAGAAACGTCGAAAAACGATGTTCTTGACGCGTACCTACCATTTTGGACCAGAAAAAGGCACTTAAAAATTTCACCACCCTCAGAATTCTCATGCTGTGCCTGTCTGACTCAAACCACTAATTATTTTTATCTTAGAAATTTTTTTGATTTTAAGACTAACATGGGCAACGCTTAAACTATAGAAAATCCAAAATTTTTAAGCTCGAAAAAGTATCGGATAAGAAGACAATGTTTATTACACTATTTTGTCTAAAAAGAGTTAAAACAGAAATTTGAAAAAATTGAACTTCGTCATAAACTTTCTGTTTAAAAACATGAATGATAAAGTTATTTACGGCATTACAATAACTAGTCATACACGTAAAGACAATATTTTTCGACGTCTCTGACAGTGTCTTCTCTTTGTCGAATGGGAAAACGTGAAAAAATTGCAAAAAATGCGATATAATTTTAAAAATAGTCGAAAATGGCAATTTGATGCGATACGCCGAAAATGGGTACTTTTGAGCCAAAAAGTCGCTGAAAACGTTATTGCATTTGCATAGGTTTTTTGAAAATTTGGAAATGACAGGAGGTCGGCAGTATTTTGCGGGGTCAGCACAAATTTCGGAGGGTCGAAATTTCCTACTAAAATCACGCATGCCTATTTCCCCCATTTCTGACATTATGAGTGTGATTTGCAGGGAAGAGACCCTGGACGAGATTTTCGGCGATATCAGTTTCACGTGCCCCACGCATCGGTTGGCCCGCTTTTATATTCGCAATGGTATACGCCCTTACGTTTATAATTTCCAATATCACTCTCAATCGCCTCTTTACCAAACTCCCGCCTGGATGGGCGCCTTGCACGGCGACGAATTGCCGTTCGTTTTCGGAGTTCCTTATTACGAAAGCACGTTTGCGAATTTCACAGAAGGCGAAAGACATTTGTCGCTTACTATCATGCAGTATTGGGCCAATTATGCTAAATCTGGGTGAGCACTAGATGTGCACGTATGGATCTAGAGGTCTGAATCACACGTGGGCATGGGGATTTTGATCCGGCCTACCCCCAAATATCTCCTGAATTCAATTTTTAGAGCATGTCTTTTTTGGCATTTTAGCCAGTTTTACACCACCCAGACACCACCCGGATGTTTGGTCTAGGAGACACATAAGCAGCAAGCGAATTTCATGCGGTCTGATGGGGGAAAATCGCAAAAAACCTCCGAAATCTTAAATTTTGTTGGTTTGCGTTAATTTGCAAGAAGTACCCGCCTTCTGGGGGTCTATACACTTTTGCTCAGAAAGCCCCTAGTAGAAGAAAAGGGGAATTTCTCAAGGGACACATTACGAAAATAGGGCTGCAACGAATTACTTAAATTTTGCAAAAGCGCTTGAAACCGATCAAAAAGTGTAAACTGAGACCTTTTCACGCCATCTTGACCTTTATATCAAATTATTAATCAATTTTATCCAAGCGAAATTTCCCTGCTTACCCATTAGTCAAGAATGAGTACCAGATGGGTCAGGTCGAGCATGCTGAAAGTTTTGAAGTTACTTCGGCAGTTTTCAGACATTAGAAAGTTAGTGGAAAGTTGAAAATTATTTACATTTTATGGATTTTTATAAGAAAACTGCTGCCTAAAATACAGCTAATCTTATCTTTGATGGTTTAGAGGTAAAAATAATCAATTTGCCCAATTGAAAAAAAATCAATTTTCTAGCGTTTTAGTCAATTATTATTCACATTATTTTCATATCATTGAATTGTCCTTTCGATTTTTCTTTAGAATGGAAGTTATAAAATTTTTCCATGTTCCGACAACACAACTTTGAGGAGATAAATATGTGCCTTTTAAGAATTAGGAACAACACTTAGGTATTCAGTTAAAAACAAAAAACACGTACAATTGAAGAAAATTTAGTCGGATGATGAAAATGCTTGCATGCTACTCGTATCATAATCACATCACCAAAATATGGATAATTCAAAATTAGACGAGTATGACGAGTGAAAAGATCCAAAAATTTTCTATCATCAAAAAATCGAAAAAAACGAATTTGTTTCTTTTCCCATAACTTCTTAATTATTGTAATGCGTTGATCAAATGTATTTAATAAAAAGACAGGGGCCATCACGATGGTCTTAAGAATATTTTAAAAACTTTTTTTCATTACGCTAGTTTTTAAAAATGTAGGCATCACAATTCATTTCTTCTTAATATTATTACTGAATTTCTCGATTATCATTAATGATTAGTTTCATGCATTCAATTGTTACAGAAACCCGAATGGATTAGGAGCTGAGGCGGCAACTCCTTCCCCTTTAAAATGGCATAAGTATAATCTCGATGGTAGATCACTAATCATACAACCTGACATGGTCATGCGAGTTGGTCGCATCGCCGATAAACAAGTCAAGTGCCAATTTTGGCAAGACGCTATACCTGGTAAATGTTTATTTATAATTAATATATAATATTAAAATTATAATCATGATTAAATTTATTTGATCAAATTAATGATTAAAGTAAATAATTTGTTATTTTTATCTATAAATAATTTCTAGAATAACTTTGATTTATAATTGATATATTATTAAAATTATAATCATAATCAAATTTATTTAATCGAAGTAATAATTAAATTAACATGTAATGATTTTTATTTATGATTAATTTCCAGAATTGAGATACCTGAGTATGAGCGATATTCGTTGGCTCGCTTTAATCTATATAATAAGAGAGGCACACAACGGAGCCTTAGGGCTGTCGACGTCTGGAATATAAAGTAGAAATTTCAACGTTAAAAATACAGCAAAATTAGGCTGGAAATCAACAGACTACGAATTTGTTTTACAAAGGTTGTAATAATCATCTTCAAGCAGTGAATTTGACTAAGCACTTTTCGTTTCTAAGTACTTTTTATTATGAAAAAAGTTATTTTGAAAAGAAATACTTTATTTTTCAAGATAACTGAGCCAAACAATTTATGTATGAGCAAGTCACACGTGGGCGTGGGGGGGGGGAGGGGGGTTATGGGGTATGCACACCCTAGAAGGCTAAATACTCCCCCCAGAAACCAAAATACCACCCAACAATTCAATTTTTGCGAATTTTTTGGTTTTTTTTCGCAATTTTTTGATTTTAATGGATAGTGCTCGACGAAAAACGATGAAAAATTGTGTTTTTAGCCATACCATCATTTTTAAGACAATTTTTTTACCTTTGCATCCCCCCAGAATTTCGGTGCTGCCCACCTATGGTCCAAGTACTGTACACAGAAAAAATTCAAATAAAGACAAACAATGCAAAGTGTCAAGCCCATGTAGATCTTCTCCTGATAACTATTTATAATATTAAGCTTGAAAAATCGCAGAGAAGAACAAGTTAAGTTGAAGTCAAAAACAAACGAAAACCAAAGCTTTTTTGTAAGAAAATTTAAAACTGACCATACATATTGCCTAAAATATTTTCCAGGAAAAACTACTCAATATTAAACGAAAACCGAAGCTATTCCGCAAAAGATTTAAAATTAGTCTAGAACTGCATTATGGTTTTTTCGCTACCCTAAATTTGATGTAAATAATTTTATTCATATTAATTATCTTCATTTTTTCATAATTATAATTTATTTATTAAATTAGATTCGTCTTGATTTTAGAGTAAAAAGATTTTTTGTAAAAGAGCTCGAAATTGACCATAAACTGTACGTTTGGGTCGTTTTGGCGGTTTTGTGGCATTTTTACCGATTTCTACAGTCATTTTAGTGAGGGCTAATATCGTAAAAATATTCAAGCTAACTGAACGTGGTAGGTATGCAAAATAAAAAAATCCACAAATTATTTCAATGGTATAGGTAACATTTTTTATAATACCGTCGAACAACCAAAAAAATCATTTTTTAGAAATTAACTCTAGGTACACACACACACACACACACACACACACACACACACACACACACACACACACACACACACACACACACACACACACACACACACACACACACACACACACACACACACACACACACACACACACACACACACACACACACACACACACACACATATATCCTATTCTATGGGTTTATCTGGTATGGGATCGAAAACCTCGGAAGTATTCGCGTGTCATATAAAAAAATGTGTATGATTTTCAGTATGTTCATAGGCATTTATTTTTATTCAATTGCTTACATTCTTTCTTCAGAATTGCCAATGTGGTAACGAATGTCGATTGAAAGGCGCCTTTTTTGAATGAATTATGATTTGTGATAATTTTTCATCGTTTTCATTAGGTGGTTGTTGTCGTCGCATAATTAAATATCTAGGGTTCTTTGTTTTTTTTAATTTTTCGTGTTTATTTGTAGCCCATAGCGTAGATAGAGCAATACTGTCTGTTGAAGTAAAAACATGATTCAGAATAATACATAGCTTTTGCTACTATACACATATATACTCGTATGTGCAATGTTAATATTTGGAATCTTTTTTGTTTTTAAGAAGGTTCCTGTGTTTCTTAATGTGGAAGGATTAAATAAAATCCAAGAAAATTTTAAAGCTTATGAAATATCTATTCACTTTAAAATGTCAAAGTAACCCGAAATAAGTCAATATTCTATTCTGTGAAATTTGTTATGTTTCCAAAATTTTCGATTTTGGGGAAATAAAAATCCAATGAGGACCGTCAAAAATTTTTTGTCATCCGTACTAAACTTCCATTAGGACGCTACTAATTTTAAGATGTGTTCTAAAAACGTCTTTTGGACAAAACCAAAGCAAAAATTATCCAAATCTTCAAAACATCATGGTTTTTAGTTTAATTTTGCATTGGCCTGTCTTAGGGCACTCGCCATTCTAAATTTATCCTTTTTTGATTGACAAGAGTAATTCCTCTTTAGCCAAGATTGGATGCGCTTCATATTTTGAAAACAGACTGAACAGAAACAAAACCGAACTAGATAACCGTAGAGAAACATCATCAAATAAGAAAAACTTATATGTTACTAGATGAGCTGCTCGGCGTTGCCCGGGCTGAACTTAGGCCTGATATGTACCTCTGTGGAATTGATATGTAAAAAAATCCATAATTTTGATGTTTCTTGGAAAAATCCATAATTTTGATGTTTTTTTATTAATCCGTAATTTTGGTGTTATTTTAAAATCCGTAATTTTGATGTGATTTTAAAAAATCCATAATTTTGATGTTTTTAAAAATCCATAATTTTGATATTTTTTAAAAAAATCCATGCTTTTTAAAAAGAATCAATAATTTTGATGTTATTTTGAAAATCCATAATTCTGATGTTTTTGAAAAAAATCCATAATTTTGATGTTTTTTAAAAAATCCATAGTTTTGATGTTTCAAAAAAAAAATTTCCATAATGTTGGTGTTTCATCGTGCCCTATCTTATAGCGTTGAGTATGCTATAGCATTGGGTACTTTATACCGTAACATCATATCTTATAGCATTGGGTATGTTATAGCATTAGGTATCTTATAGCATTGGGTATGCTATACCGTATCCTATCTTGTAGCATAGAGCTTATTCGGCGTTGCCCGGGCTGAACTTAGGCCTGATGGCTATATGGAATTAATATGTCTCTTGTATTTTTTATTTTTCAAGACTTTTGATGTTTTTGGGATATTTCTAAAAATTGTTGGTACAAACCATATTTTAGTTTTGGATTTTTTTAAAATGTCTTTTGTCAACCATTTTTTTGATCCAATCCATATTTTTGACGTTACAGAATGGTTTTGAAAATAGTTTAGCCATAATCATATTTTTGATGTTCTGGGGTGTTCTGGAAATTTTTTTAATAAAACTATCTCCTATCTTATATCACTGCATGTTATGGCACAGACAGGGTATCTATACCAAACCTATCTTATAGAATTGCCTATCTCGTAGCACAAGGTATCTTATACCCCATACTATCTTATAATACGTTTATCTTGCAGCTCAAAGTATCTTATATCACTTCCTATCTTATAGCATTGCCTATCTTGTAGCACGGGGTATCTTTTTTATAACGTTCTATCTTATAGCATTGCCTATCTTGTAGCACGGGGTGTCTTATATCACGTCCTATCTTATAGTATTGCCTATCCTGTAGCACAGAGTATCTTATATCACGTCCTATCTTATAGCATTGCTTATCTTGTTGCACACAGTATCTCATACTATGCCTATCTTATAAAATTGCCTATGTTATAGCATCATTTGGTTAAACCTGTATTTTGGATGTTTCACAGTGCCGACCAATGCTATAACATATAACAATGCACATAGTGTCGCCAGGCATGCTCCTCTTGGCCGGGGTATCCCTATACAAACAGTATAAACTAATTTTTGAAAAAATAGCAAAAAAATCGGCCATCTCCCGAAATCGTGGAGGCTTATAGCACAGGGGCCAAACCCCTGCTCCCTCCCTGCCCAGGGCCAATGAGTGCATTTGTCGAAATTGCAAGATCACTACGGTTCTTTCCTCCATTGGACCGACCTCGGCCCAAAATATCAGCCCACCAAATTTCATTGGGCCGCAGCCAACCCGGCACAAACATACGAACATACGAACATACACACATACAAACAAACAAACTTTCAAAAATATATAGTAGATAACGTTACACCGAAACTTTTTGCTCATTAAAAACTAAACATAGAGTGTAAACACAAAAATAAAAATGTTCATCCGGATTTTGAATTATCTATCTTTCAAAAAATGCACCTCCCAAAAATAATCCGTTGCTGCAGTAAAGGAGAGGCATGTAGTTGGCCGTCCTATTTTAGGGGGGCCAACACTATTTTTTGGGGGACCAAGCTCAAAAAGGCCGAAAGTCGAACAAAATAATGTTTAAAAGTCCTATTTTTCCGATTTTTTGAATTTTGTTCCCCCCTTAGGAGATACGTGCTTGGAGTTGGGAAAATATCTTAGAGTACCGATGTAGCTAACGCGCCTTCGATATTGTTATTTCCAAGGTTCTATTTAAGCTTGCGTGAAGCAGACTAGTAGCTGTCTTTTCAATAAATCAAGCAAAAAATTAGTTATCTACGGTAGTGAAATTTTAGACAAATCAGAAACGTGATAAATTCCTGCGTTTTCAGCGTACAACAATGGTTTTGGGTTAATCTAACAAAATACGAGGAACCAGACTTCAAAACCTCTCTCATTAAAAAGAGCACAAAGAATTGTGGGTAAAAATGTTCAAAACCACAGTAAGTTTCAATATGGCAGCCTACATGGCTAGAAATGAAAAATGCGAATCAATGATCAAATTAGCTGAATGAGTAATCATTCGGAGTTCACATCACGCTCCTTTCATATTGCTCAAACATTCAATAATATACAAGCTGTGGCACATTATAAGCATAGCCTATGGAGGCAGCTATATTGGAAAAAATTTAAAACGCGTTTGTAGAGTGAACGGCGGGCTGAAGAAAACCAAAAAAATGAACATTTCAGAGGATAGTAAAACGCAACTATTTTGCCAGTTTTCAGCATAATGTAACCAATTAGCAAAAAATGCGGCCATCTTAAATTGCGGTTATTTTCGCTATAGTATACTGTAGTCATAACAAATTTAAATTTTTTTGCAAACCAGTTTCCATTTTTTGCATTGTATCTAGGAAACTTTACTTTTTTTCGAAATCGATTCGGTGGTTCTTGAGATTAACCAAAAAACTATATCTGACACTTTAGCTTCATTAGTGGTTTTGTGTGGTTTCAGATTACATTATGCTTATTAACTGATATATTACTGTAGGTGCAAATGTGAGAAACAAACTATACATCATTTAAAGAAAATTTGATTTTCTTTTCATAGGTGCTCAATTATTTTACTATGTCAAAGCTATACAAAGCTGCATTTCAAAATTTAATAAATTTTTAAAAATCATTGAAAATGATGTGTCTGCATTGAGACACTAGGAAAAGTAGAACTACAGATACATATATATGCCATCAATAGCATTATCTTTATTCACAATAATTTTTTGCTTTTTTAAATCTACTCCAAGTTTTATTTGGTTTTGAATAATAGATCTTAATTTAAAATTTATTCATGCAACTCGTATTCAGCGGTTCCCTTGGACGTATTAATCAAATTCGCAAAATAAGTTATTGATCTGAACCACTAAATAGAAAATGAACTACAATATTCGTGTGAAAAATTGCCCGATTTAGCAAGATGAATAAAGTTGGTCATAAGTAAATTGTGTTCGGAGCAACAGTGCTGTAATTTTAGCCATTTTACGAATACTAGTAAAAAGTTCTCATATCGCGAAAAATTTAACTTCAGTAAACTTTTATCATACTAGCAGTGATTTGCTTATCCTTTGCCACCGTTCAACCTATATTTGGTGGAATAATTCTGAATTAAACGGAAGTTCAATTATATTTTTCAAAAGATTTTTGCACTTTCTTCGAATTTCAAAATTTTGAATTTTTGGGAAAGATGTTTTTATTTAAGTAATTTCGAATAAAACCCCAGAAAAATACAAAAAAAACGCATCCTGCCTGTTATCGTGATTGGTAACATTTCGGTACCTATTAACCAAATATTTTGGGAATATTCCGAGGCATCCGTCGAAAAATCCTGTATCAATCAACTACTGATATCATAATCATGTTTAATGTCTGAGAGTTTCGTTTCAAAATTAAACTAAGTTCAATTTTTAAAACAGGTATGTATATATGTAGGTGGTGCGTGCAATAGTCAATAAGCTGACCGGAATCACGTTCATTGAAGCATTCTAATACTTTTTCATACGCTCGTGAATACAAAATAAAGCGATGATGACCATCATGCTCAGCACAACATCGAAATCCTGGGATGGTGAAATAAAAATTTTTCCAATTTGCTCTTTTGAGCTCAAAACGATGGGTATGCGTCAAAAACAATTTACTTGTACGTTTGGCGACATTTTGTCTACAACACAAAAAGATAAAAAAAAATCGATAAGACCATAACTCAGTAAATCAAACAAAATATAGACAAAAAAAGTGAAATATATGTCGCGCGCCTACGAATTTGAAACTTTTAAGCTAAGCGATCGCTAGAAAGCTTAAAATAACACCCTTTCTAAGATTTGTTTGAAAAATTAGAAATTCTGGGAAGGGGGTGAAAATAGTCTTGGAGGCGAAATTTTTCTTCGGGGATTTTCCTGAAACCCCCTCAGGAACATGAAATTGGTGGTGGCTGTCCCGTTCTAATCGCTAAACAAACACTATACAAAGTTGCGATACGCAGAACTTCACCAGTGTAATTTTCCAAAGCCACGTTTGTAGCTGTTTCGTTCTTCTATAATTTTTTTGCCAATCTGAGCATAAGGTTTCATGAAATAGACTGTAACATTTTATGCGCAAAGTGCTTTTCAGTACGTATGTTCATACATAGAAACTTTTCGCTGCATTTTTCATCAAGTCTCTACTGACAATAAAAACTAAATTGTTTAACTATGATAAAAACGAAGAGTAACAAAAACCACAAAGGAGCTGGAAAATATAACTCCTTGTGCAGAACCAGAACCGACAGATAGTTAATAAAAATAATCCCAAATCACAATATTTCAATCAAAATAAAATTTTCAACCGTAATCCTCGTCACCACATTGGCAATTCTAGAAGAAAAAGCGGAATATAATTGGCAAAAAGTATATAGCATTACACAAAATATATTATATATATAAATAATGAATATCATAAAAATTATCAATATAATATTATCACGTATGTAACCTTGGAACTTCTCGAATTTGTGATGCCTAAATTCTGTTTCTAGGAATAAATAGGCTCAGGTAACTTTTTGAAACAATTCAATTTTTTATGCGACTATATTAATGAAAAGAGTCAGAAATTCAGTTGTGCAAATATGTACTACAATTTTTTGCATTAAAGGCTGACGAATTTGAGCTTTTTATTCGAATAATTTTACCTCGATTCCCTTAATTGACTCAACACACAGACAACGCTCAAAAATTTGTCACAATTAAGAAAAAACTAAAAAAAGAACAAATGAAAAATTTGTAGGAAAGTAATTAACTGTGAAATGTAAAGTTCACTGTACAAAATAATTTAAAAATCGAGAGGTATTTGATCCCCAATTCGCCAATGATCTCCGAGAGTATAATTATTAGTGTACTTAGCCTTGGATCTCTGTGACCTCTCAAATAGAATGGTACGAATAGTGTAAAAGTTTGAAGGGTTACTAATGTGGTAGCGTACTTCGGGCTTAAATAAGCTGTAACGTTATGAATATCTGATTATGGATTTTATTTTAAATTTGCTTCAAAATTGATTTAATTAGAATAATTTATGAGTTGCTTGCGTCAAAACGGCGGCGCCAAAACGTCGTAGACCGGTTTTTTTAGGTTGACACAAAAAATGCCAAAACGGTATGATGATACATATCAACTTTTTGGAATCTTTTAGAATACTGTTAAAATTGAGCCCCGATTTCTTACTAACTTCATATTCTCTTTATGTACATTTTTTTGTTTTTTTCTAATTGTTTGATGCCAATGGATAGTGTGCTCGATGAGAAACGTTGAAAATTATGTCTTTTTCACATACCACCGTTTTACATCACCTTTGATCTTTAAAAATCTTTCACCCTAGAATTTTGGTGCTGGACACCTATGGTTCAGACAAGCGCATGATCAAGGCCTCCCAAACAAATGGAAAAACCAAATGGAAAATAAGTAAAAGGGAAGGTCAAATATAGATGAGAATTCAAATATTTTCTCTAAAAGTGCTTGAAATTGTTCAGAAGCCAGATTAACTCAGTTTTATGATAGCTTCTTTCATATTCTTTTTGGCTGAAAAGGCACATCTGTCTGACCCCGTCAATCGTTAAGCCCACAAATTAAATTTTTGGTGCGTTTTGTTATAGCAATTTTTGGACTTCAGCAGAATTTGATCACCGCTATCATGTTGGTGTCACATAACAATAATAATATATATATATATATATATATTTTTATAATAATAATATATATATATATATATATAATATATATTTTTCCTCATTAATATCGCAAGTTTCCTTTTAGAACTACCTTATGTGGTCGAATGTCGTTTGAAAGTCGTCTTTTTTTGGTTGAGATATGATATGTGATAATGTTTCTTTTTATTATCACTTTGTTTTTGCGATTGTGGTATTTCATTTCAAGTCTCTTGTTTTTTGGACCGTTTTTAATTATCCGTAATCTTTTGTGTTATCGCAGATAATATAGAATTGTTTTATTAAACACAAGGGCGTAAAATATTACGTAGCTGCAATCGACATGTGGACGCCATTACTTTAGCGCGCTTGGTGTTTCCAAGAAAAAACTTTCCTTTTCTAACATATATAGATAAATTTTAGACTGAGAAAAATTTAGAACTTTGATTGTATAAACTCTTATGAGTTATCGAATATTCTGCAAAAATTGAATATTATATAAAGTCAACGTTTTCAAACGAGTGTGGTATCTGAGAAACTTTTCACTCTCAGACAGAACATCATAATTCCTTATTTTTAATTTACAAACTTTTTCCGGAAATTTTTAATATGAGTGAATCTAGATTTAATGAGAACCCGGAAAATTTTGTCTAAAGTGCCTGGTTCAAAAACGAAGAGTGCGGGTCAAAAATTATTTTCAAGATTTATGACGATTTTTTTCTACAAGAGCCTAAATGGAAAATTTAAAGAAAAATCTGTACCTTAGAGAACCATAAATCGCTTACAAATGCATAAACAACAAACATTCGTTTCGGAAAATTAAAAATTCTGGAAACATAACAGTATTTCCAGACATTGGCAAGTTTACGGTAAGCCTGACGGAGAAGATGGCGACCATTAGTCTTTTTGGTGTAAATTGGCGAGATAAAGAATGAAGATTTATTTTTTGGCGATTTATGGTCACTGCTTGTCGTAATTTTTCCTAATAATATTTATTACAAGACTGACTTGCTGTCGACAACAGACTCTAAAAATAAAAACTGCGGACTGCGTGGACCAAACTGCGATTAAGGCTAATTCGAGAACACGGTACCTGAAAAGACTAAAGAAAAATACGAAAGCTAAGATGATATCTGGTGAAGCATGAATTTCTAGGCAATTTGTAACGTATTAAAGATCAGTTATATCAATCATTTTGGCAATTAAAGGTAGACCTACAAGCAAAAAGTTTTAAAAAGCCCTTGGATTAGCTTTGCGCAGTCCTGTCATTCAATTAGATGAGTTTGGGTTAGTCTTGGATGCGTGGGGGAAAAAGAACTTTCGAACTTGTTCTGAAATAAGTTCCTACTTCTAACCTTAGAACCAGCTTGAATCCGTTCTTCAAAAGAAGAACTTAGTTCGAAATAGTTCTCTTTTTTCAAAGAAAACCAGTTCGAACTAAGTTCTTGTCCAAAATATGTTATCATAAATTATGTAGATAGGAGTGGATGAGGCAAGGGTAGGAGAGAGTGCGAAGTCAAATTCTTTTAACCTTCGTGGAATGGGAGGCCAAGTGTGGCACGCTCAAGCACGCATTCCCATCCAAGGGGATGGGGCCTGAGGAGTCCCGAGAAGTTTGACAAACGGATTACTTTACTGTTAAATTTTGACGATGGCAACTTCTTAAACAATTGGCCGAATGTTGGCTTTGCTTTCAACCTGAAAAATGTGAAAATCCGTCAAGTCATTCAGTCATGCATTATTTTCATGTTTTTGTTAATAACTACAGAACATAGGGCAAATTCTGGCAGTCAAATATGCACCTATTCACTATTTATTAATAATTAAGATCACATTAGCCTTTTTAAGAATTTTATTTGAACCTAAACTAGAATTCATTCTTCTAGTTCAAGTCGACAGAGATATTTTTCACATAGTCTAGAAGCCTGCCAATATTCGGACTAAAATGAGAAATATAAAGCCGGACAAGTAAATCAGTGGAGCTTTTGACTTTAAAAAATGCGAAGCAGTTGACACCACCAGAAAAAACGTAGAAGGATAATTGCGAAAAACTTAGATCCGGAAATAGCACCCCAAAACAGAAAGGTTTGAAGTACCAAAATAGTTTCCACAAGTAGGGTCCCTTAGGCTACCACCTCAACCGCGTTTTCGGCGAATTTCCTCCCAATGAAGAGCAGTTTCAGGGCCTGAAACAGGTTCCCCATAATTAACGTTTCGTGCGCTACATCTCATTTCCGTCGGAGCTTACTTCATCCTGTGCGAGTAATGACTTGAGTGAGGCGTCAAAATTTTGGAGCTTTTGACTTTAATAAATGCAACAGTTGACACCAGAAAAAAGTAGAAGGATTAATTGCGAAAAAATCAAATCTGGGAATGGAAACGATGGGTAAAATCTGGGAAGATAAATTTTGAAGTCCCTGAATTAGGTTCCACAAATATTGTCCGTCAGGTTTAACACCCGAACCTTGTTTTCGCAAATTTTTCGCAACGAAGGTAGTTTTAGGGCCCGGAATCGGGGTCCCTATAATTTACATGTTATGTACGCGACATTCAATTTCCGTCGGAGGTTACTTCTCATCCTGTGGGAGTAAATGAATTTGAGTGATACGTCCAAATTTTGGAGCTTTTGACATTGAAAAATGTTACAAGTTGACAACGAAAAAGTAGTAGGATTAATTACGAAAAGTAAAATCTGGAAACGTGAAGGTTTTTAAGTCTCAGAACCCAGGTTCCACAAATAGGATCCGCTAAGGTTAACAACCCAACCCTGTTTTCGGTAAATTATTTTTCAATGAAGGCTTTTGACTTTTGTATCTGTGCTTAAGGCGGTTTCTGACTTCTTCATCGTGTTAGCGTGAGCTCAGATTGTTTTGGCTACTCTTGTCACGTGCAAAATCCCTCTTTTCGGCGCACTTTCGGCGCGTACCGTCAGCTCTTGACTTCAGAAGTTTCAGTACTCAACTTATTTTTCAGAAACACTTTGAAAGTTATAATCGGAGATTTAACTTCTCTTTTCTCCGCAATTAATTTGCTCATGATGAATTTTCCGCGTTACTTACAATGAATTTTACATGGCGATGAATTTTCTCACGATAAATTTTTCGTAAATTATTGCAGAAAGCCAAACTTTTTAAAACGCGATGGCTCATGATACTGCTGATTTTAGGAAACGGAAGGTAAGAACAATAAAAAATATACCCTCATGAAAAGCCGGCCTCTAAGGCATAATGGATGACCAAACTGTGTACAACGCTAATCAATTAGCGGAATTCATTAATCATAAAATTTGCTCTGTCCTTCTATTTTCTATTTTTTATTCAGATTCCTAGTTGATTGGGTGTGACAGATCCAGAAAAAAATGAAATTCGTTTTTAAGAAAAAGCATTTATCAATCCAGAGCGGGAAATAAGTTTCAAATATTGAACAGGATACAGCCAAGTTTCGGCTGTGGATCTCCAAAATCCTTTATTCAAAAATAGTGGGCGGCACCAAAATTCTGGGGCCGCGAATTTTTCAAAGGTCAAAAAATGGCCTTAAAAATGGTTGTATGACGAAAAACAACATTTTTCAACGTTTCTCATCGAGCACTAACCATTGGCATCAAAAATTGCGAAAAAAAAACAACAAAACAAATTTTAAAAGATTCAATTCTAGTGGGGGTATTTTAGTTTCTTGGGGGTGGGGTATTTTGGATTCTGGGAGGTGCATACCCCCGAAACCCCCACGCCCAGGTATGTGCCTAAACAGTCGAAGGAGGAGGCGACATAGGTTTATAATCTACAGTAAAGAAAGAAACGTGGTTATGTATTTTGTTGCCATCAAAGGCATCAAATGCAAAGCTTTCAACGCTTGCGGAACGCAATTAAAGAACTGAATTAAAAACTAAGTTCAAATGAAAATGAACTAAGTTCTTTTCCGAACTAAATTTCTGAAATAGGAACTAGAACTAGGAACTAAGGTCTAAGAACTAGGAGTTATTGTTCTATCTTAGTTCTTAGTAAACTATTGCCAAGTATAGTTCTGGTCTGTGGTGGCCAGCACACATGGGCGTGGGGGGTTTGGGGGGTATGCACCCCCAGAAGTTGAAATACCCCCCAGAAATCAAAATACTCCCCCCAGAATTAAAATTTTGGAAATTTTTTTGCTTTTTTAGCGATTTTTGATGCCATTGGATAGAGCTCGATGAGAAACGTCGAAAAATTGTGTTTTTTCACCAAACGACCACTTTTAAGACCATTTCTTGACCTTTGCACATTTTTTCACCCCCAGAATTTCGGTGCTGCCCACCTATGGTGACCAGGCCAGCAGCACGGATTAAAGCCTAGATTTTTATAGGTGATCTAGTAAATGTCAAAATATTATTGGAATCGCCTACAAATAAATTATCTTGAGCATTGTTGTATAAGAAAATTCGATTCTACTACGTAAGTAAGAAAGTACACTCTAGGCTATTCAACAGCTCGTTGTGAGCGTAAAAAAGGCGGAGCTTAAACCGCTAATGCTAAGCTATGCTATGCTTATTCAGTGTTCATGAGAGCACAAGTTACTTTATTACAGCTAAGGGAATAAAGAAAATACATGATGAGAAAGATATATATGTCGATAGCAAATATATGTTGAGAAAATGTATGACGACAGAAAATATATGAGAAAATGTATGACGACAAAAAAGAATGTATAGCAAAAAACGAGGAGAAAAAACCGAGAACGTGAATTGAATCATGATGACAAAATTTGCGACCGCAGTGATGCGTAAAAATATTTACAGCGAAAATTTTGACGATTGCGGAATAAAGACGGAACGGAAAAGGCAAAAGAATAATGTTGGAACGACGCGAAGAAATAAGCGGAAAAAGCGAGGTTATGTACATGTGACGGATTAGTCGATTCGCTAATTTCCTCGTTGCGAAAATCGTTGTATAAGGAAATTCGATTTCCATCTAATTCCGGTCCTCATTTTCTGTGAAATGCTCTCCTTCTGTCCCACAGGGTTGAATACCCAAGCACTATAAGTATACAAAGTCTTCATACGTGATACAAACAAATGAGCCGAGGATTTTTCGAAAGCAGAAGTGCATTTGGGAAACAAGAAATGCGAAGTATTCGATTTTTTCGCTCTTATCGCTAAAATACAGATTTTTCTAATAAATTAACGCGTCTGTATTGTTTATTAATGAGACCATCAATAAATATTTAAGGAATAATTGAACTGAACCGAGTTAAGCATGATTTGATGAACAATTGATTTTTTCCCTCTCGTACAGTCTTTGCATTATTATTGCGGGAGACCTTGGACAGCACAACTTGATAAAAGTATGGAGGTACGCGTCTGATAGAAAATAATCTAAATTGATCACATCGGCTATCTCCTGCAGATTTTTAATAAAAATTAGTAAAAATGTTTTAGCTTGGTAGCTTATACGCTGAAGCCGTTATTCGCTCATGTTCGCACCAAGCACAAAACTTGACCCCGTGTTTAACGATACGCTATTTTTACCGAGACATAAGTCAAACAAAAAAATCTGATAAAAAATTATGCGAAAATTTAAATGCGATCGTAGCCTGTCTGATGCATATAAATTAGGGGCTTTGACTGCTTTTTTGATTTGATTAAGGGATTTATTTCTTATGCGCTAGATACAGAACTTTAACGCGTGCATATCTAGCTAAACCTAATCCCGATACGATAAGATAAAAATGTTTTTATTACAGAAAAAATTTTTTTTAAATTATTCAAATTTTTGCATTAAAATGGTGTATATAATGCGAAGGACGGACGCAGCTCGACATTCTTAGCTCCTCGATTTTACACCATGATGCGTGCTGGACGTTCGGTCATAGCCTCTGTGGCTACAGTATTCCTTTTCGTAGCGTCAACGACAGTCGCCGAAAGAAGAGTAATTCTGGGGAATGGGAGTCCCTTAGTTGGAACCACCGAAGAGAGCCCATTCGGTTCCGGTCACGTGGACCAATTTTTGGGTGTTCCGTACGCCGAACCTCCAGTAGGCAACCTACGCTTCAAGGCGCCAGTGGCCAAGGCCCCGTGGACTGACAAACGAAGGAGCGTCGCTCCACCGGCTTGCGTCCAGTCAGTGTATCCCACCGACCCGTCCATGATACGAACGTGGTGGCGCCCTAGTATACTAGAGAGTGAGTGAAATAAAAAATAGTTTTTTCATGCCGACCTACATGAACGTTTTTTTGCGTGCAATTTCATGTTCGCATGCTGTTTCTCATACGCGATAACTCGATCGTTTGTCGTAGAATACAGTATGAAAAAATTTGACCCAAACTTAGTGAATGAACTACTTTTTGAGAAAAATTAGGCAAACAATGAAGGCCGAATTGATAATAACTGAAAAAGTTTTTTCAAAAGTGC
Organism: Mermis nigrescens; assembly: GCA_036768485.1. NCBI lineage: Eukaryota > Metazoa > Nematoda > Enoplea > Mermithida > Mermithidae > Mermis > Mermis nigrescens. The sequence goes on along the minus strand of JAVLUZ010000143.1, from coordinate 3,392,132 downwards.
CAGAAATTGATTAGAGATCTGTAGCATCGTTTCAACGCTACTTTATCATTAATTATACCGGTTTTTGACGACAATGTTTTGGCCCAAAAAAGCTCAATATTTGTCTTTTCTGACCGACCAAGCTGAGCATATGTAAGTGAGACACTGAAAAATGGATATTAATTCTTTATTAGCTCATTTCTTGCGTGCACTGCGATGCTGAAGTAAGGCCGTAGTCGATATGGAATGTCAGAGCCGAAACATTTTGGGTTATATGCTGGTGGATAATATGACTTAACGAACCCAATTTTGTGAAAGTGATTTAAGACTAAAAGAAGAATAAGGAAAAAGCTGCAAAATCAGACTTTAAATCGAAAAATCCAAAATATGCAAAGCTAAGGAAAGAGCAGACGATCGAATTCGTCAAATATCTTAAAGTCCCCATCAATTGAACACATTTGATTATAGTCATAGGCAGATTTGCACAGCATGGGAATTCTGAGGAGAGAGGGTTGAACAAAAAAATCCTTTAAAGTGCCTTTTTGGGAGGGCGCGAAAAACTAAGGATACGCGTTAAAAACATCATTTTCAACGTTTCTGACTATGCTCTATCGTTCTGTAAGATAAAAACATAGAAAAATTAGAGATAATATCGAAAAATTAATAAAGAATTAAACAAAGTACAGTCAAAAATGAGTAAAAAAAGTAAAAAAAAACAAAGTACTGTCAAAAAAAAGGGCTTTTCTAACTTTCAGACGTCCGTCGAAAATGGTCAGACGTGAAAATTATATTTTGAAGATTTTTCGCTTTAATTTACCAATTTTTAATGCCTACGGATAAGCATGGCAAATTTTTGACCCGTCGAAAATTTTCAAGTATACCCTATTTACGGAATTATGATTTCATGAATGCACAATGTGTCTGGAAAATGACGCCTGACGGCAAAAAAACCTGTTTAGGGTTCCCGGCCATTTTACGGGGTTGGGGGGTAAGTGACCTTCAATTTTTGGTCAAAAACGGCCCGAAAACGCCTAAAAACGTTTAAAAATTCATTTTTTTCCAAAAATCAGATGGTCAATTATTGTTTGGCTCTAGAGGGATAGGGAATATCAACTTTAGATGGGGGATCCTCCATCCCCACCTGTTACGTGAATGCGGCTTATGCATATGCGCAAATTATCATAAGATATGAAAGAAGACTGCCTCTACCTCAACGTGTGGGTTCCGAACAACGCCACTGCTGGCAATAAATTGCCCGTGATGCTTTGGATTCATGGAGGCGGTTTCTACGCCGGTTCTGCGACCCCCGAATTATACGACGGCCGCGTATTGTCGTCATCGCAACAAGTGATCGTCGTATCGATTCAATACCGACTGGGTATTTTCGGATTTGCGCATTTAAATTCGTCGTCCATTCCCGGCAACATGGGTTTATTAGATCAAGTGATGGCCTTGAAGTGGGTTCACGAAAATATAGACAAATTTGACGGCGACGCCTCGAAAGTGACCATATTCGGCCAGAGCGCGGGAGCGACCAGCGTGGGGTATCACCTGTTGTCTCCCCTGAGTCGACCCTATTTCTCGGGGGCTATCCTGCAGAGTGGCTCGGCCATGTCTCCTTGGGCGCTGCTGTCCAAAGAAACCGTCGGAAACCGTACCTTGGCAGTCGCCAAACAGATTGGATGCGACACGGTGAACGGAACGTCGTCCAGTCTGCTGCAGTGCATGCAAGCTATTGATGACGTGAGCCTGCTAATGAATAGCTTTTTGATGCCCGACGTTTTGGGTCTAATGTGGGGTCCGATCATCGACGGTTTCTTTCTGCCAAGGCCTATCAACGGGATGATACTCGATTCGGAATCAAAAAATATCAGTATTTTGCTAGGTAAATGTCACACGTATGCTCACGTATGGTATCTGCCCGAATAAATTATTTAACTGATTTCTTTTTGGCTTAAAAAACGACGGTTGTTCGCGTCATAAACACAAAATCTTAAAATTTTCAACAATATGCTTCCTTTATAGAACATAAAAGCAAAAAGTTTAAAATTTCTGATTGATGAAGAAATATTTGTTTGAAAGAAGGATTATTTGACACTAAACTCTAAGAAAGTTGATATTTTAAGCTAAAAAGTCGATGAAAGCGCCTGAAAGAGAGCATTTCTGTTTTTTCTTTATAAAAGCAAAAATTGTAAAGTCCCAAACGACGAACAACATGCCTTAATTGGACGTGTATAACGATTCAAAGTTCTTGACATAGCCGGACGTTAAATTTTTAAAGGGAGATGGGAGGTTTGGTTAAACATGCGGATCATTGTTATTTCCGGTAAATATCCACAATACGATTATTTTTAAATAAATGTGCTGATTTTATATTTTGATAAGTAACATAATATTTTAAGACCAGTTGTATTAGATAGATAAAAATGTCTTTGTTTAAACTCCGTAAAAAATTTGGCCGGCTACCAGCGCTTCGTGGGCTACTGCGATCGTACGTGGGCGTGGAGGGGTTTAGGGGCATGCAACCCCTAGAAACTGGAATACCTCCCCAGAAATCAAAATACCTCACTCAAAATTCAATTTTTGAAATTTTTCTTGCTTTTTTAGCGATTGTTTGATGCCATTGGATAGTGCTCGATGAGAAATGTCGGGAAATGGTGTTTTTTAGCTATACGACCACTTTTAGGACCATTTTTTAACCTTTGAAAATGTTTTAAACCTCCCCAGAAATTTTTTCACCCCCCCTAGAATTTCGGAATTTCGGTGCTGCCCACCTATGACTGCGTTTCGTTTACGCCCTATCCTGGCCTCGTTCAAACACCGAAAGCTTGTTGCGTTCTGTTACCAATTCGCTCATCCCTTTGACGATATATGACGCAATTTCGCGCCTAGCATAACGAGTATCTCTGTGGGGTTCAAACTATGTGCTAATAATTTTCTTACTGAGCATTTTGTACAAGAATGGGGTACCAACATACGCTGTAATGTCATAGAATACGTATAGTCATAGTGTTTGAATCATATCAAAATTGGGTGTAAAGCAGCCGCTACCGTGATGTAACACGTGTAGCCTTTTTCGAACTACTCTGTATATGAATGGGAGGGAATGCTGTGAAAAGACTAGAAAGTGAAGAAAGGCATACTTAATCGCAGTCCATGGTAGCACTCCATCTGCGGTACATTATATGCCTCTTCCCAATTCTTGCTGTCGTTTTTTTGAGTCTATTTTAAGTCGACAAATTTCAAAATTTAAGGGTTTTTCGGGCAACTCGCCAATATGGTGAATTAGGAATCGACTGAGCCTCAAAAATTTCTTGAATTTTGTCCTAATTTTTGCTAGGCAATAGCCAACGGGAATTCAATATGTTCTTCCCGACTATATTGCCCAGCGTTTACAACCTATCAATAATACGTAATACTAGCCACGTGATCGCTTCGGACGATGCATTCAATTATACCAAAGAAGCATTAATACCAGCTAAAGTGAAAGGAATTTCGAATTTCGAGAGTCGATCGAAAATCCTGTATCCTATTGGTCAAAGCAGGTTCGTTATAATTTTTCCCAGCTGATTTGTAATCAAATGGCGGAGTAAATCATATTTTGCTAATGCAAGATCTTGCAAGACCATTTTATTTTTATGTTAATATTTCTTCAATCTTGTCAATAAAATTTTCCATTTTAATATTGGCATATTCATCGAAAAATTTAAACATTTTATCGGATTTTGCAATTTGAATTAAAATTTAAATTTACAATCCCGTACAAAATACGTGAAATCGATTTTGATGTTCTCTGGATCGAATCAGTCTTAAAACTATTGCTAGTTCAATGATAAAAATGATCATAATAGCCTGTTTAAAACCTTTTACAATTGTTAAAGATATAAAAATTCATCAATCGGTCGAAAAAATTCGATTTTTAGACCTCTTAGATAGGATTTTGGGCTCTTTTTTGGGTTAACGGAACAAAAAATTGTTAATCCGGCTCACGCTGAAAAAATTTTGAAATTATTGCTGTTTTGTTCTCAATAAATGATGCAGCAAATGTTCCGACGGCTCAAAACTGCCTGACAGTACCAGTCTCTCTGACCTACCCCACCAAGGGAGCGAAGCGACCAGATTCTGGGGGATGGGTCTGGTTGGTGCAAAACTGGCAAAAATCTCGAAAAACATGCCAAAAATTCAATTTCGGGGTTCTATCGATTTTTGAGGGGTTCCAACCGATCCTCGCAATAGTCTAACTTCCTCTCGTAAACCTCTTCTTCACCACGCTCACGTATGGAAGTTCTGGGGGTCTGGGCTGGGTGGTGTGAAGCTGGCAAAAGTCCCCAGAAAACATGCCTAAATTCCAACCTAGAGGTCTATCGTTCTATGGCTTTACAGGGTTCTCGGGTGGAAGTCGAACCCACATATCCTCCACGCTCACGTGTGCCACTCACCTCACATGCTTGCATGATATATGTACATGTGACTATAGGGAGAATGCACTGGACGAAATATTCGGCGACATCAGCTTCACATGTCCCGTCCATCAGTTAGCCCACTTTTATATACACGAGGGTTTACGGGCGTACGTATACAATTTCCAGTATCATTCTAAGTCGCCTCTGTACGAAACTCCCGCCTGGATGGGCGCTTTGCACGGCGACGAATTGCCATTCATTTTCGGCGTTCCTTTCAACAACAATACGTCCGCGCACTTCACAAAAGACGAAAGGAACTTGTCACTCGCTATGATGAAATATTGGGCCAATTATGCTAAATCTGGGTGAGGAGGACTCTACACATGTAGGTACATACGTGCAGATAGTGATCAGCATGAATGGGCGGCGACCAAATTCTGGAGGGTCTGGATGGGGAAAAGTCCGAAAAATTGCAAAGACATGCCAAAAATATAATTCTGAGGGTCCACTGAAATCTGCGGGGGGTATTCTGGATCTCCGGGGTCGGCATAAGCTAAACTCTCCTATACCCACGTCCGGTATACATGGACAAGCAACCTAATTGTGGATGGGGTCTGATGAGACAAATAGCGAAAAAATCGCCAAAATTTAAATTTGAAGAGCTAACGGATTATTTTTTGTTTGTTTTTCTTTCTTGCATTTTCAGCCGAGTCTTAAAGCCCAGGCTTTCCTCGCGCCCATGTGGGTTGGCCACTTTGATTCGTCTCGTCAGCCCGATCTATTGTCCGCCAGAGAGTTTTTCTAAAATAGGATGACCTGAAAAGACCGGTGTAAAGTAAACTGGCGAAAAAAAATTTTGAATAATTTATTCAGACGTCAGTGTAAAAGTAAGCGATGCGGTTTTTGGGTCCAATCATAAGTGTGAGAGTATTTGTAGTCTATTTTACTTAAGTTTGGGCGTTAACCTTGAGAAGTTTTATTGTCAGTAGAGTGACAGATTAAGATAATTGTATGTCAGATGGATGCAATGATATGTAGATAAGCAAAGTCACCTAAATCGACGAAAAATATGGTCAAAACTGGTAAGTTGACTTCGTAAATTGTTCTGATACTCTTATTGAGCAGGCACACCAGTACACTATACCCAAAAGATACTGTTGCTCAATCCTTGAGAATATCCGATTTTCCAAAAGAACTATAAAGAGGCTATTTTGAGCGTTCCTTTGCTATTTTTTAGCATAAAAGTATCTGATTTCACCTTTGACTGTATATCGCTAGATTTCACTGCATTTTTTTATTCTCAGAATCCTGGAAAAAGCATCGTTAATAGATCAGAAAACGCTATTTGCGACCCTTTAAATTTTCAACTAAAAAAACGTTACTCAAGCCAATGATTTTGTAGTGACCTCACCGGATTTTCTTAGCAAACGTGCCTGGTGCACCGAATGATTCATTTTTTTACAATTCTGTAAGCCTAGTGTGGTACAATGACTAAGGGCTTAAAAGCGTTACTATGAATACAATAGCCTCCATAAATGGTTCGTAAAAGTTTGTTGACCGTTGCGAATACAGCTAGTGTTTTCCTGCTCTCCAGATTGGGCCAAATTGCCAAAAATAGCACCAAACATTCAATTTTATTTTATGGGGGTCCACCGGATTCTGGAGATTCACATCCCCGAGCCCATATATGATTATCTCCCTTTCCGTATGAGCTACGATTACTTGTCGATTATTTAAGCGTTAATTTTTATTTTATACAATGACTTTACAATTTAGTAACCCGAACGAGAGTGGAGATTCGGCAGCTCGTCCTGGTCAAAATTGGCCAGAATATAGTTCCGATGGCAGATCGTTGATTATACAAAACGACTCGACCTTGCAAGTTGACAATATGATTGAAAAACAGCGCAAGTGCCAACTCTGGCGAGATGCTATTCCAGGTAGTAATCATACCTAGGCGTGGGGGTGGTTTGGGGGTATGCATCCCCCAGAAATCAAAATACCCCCAGAATTCAAAATTTTATTTTTTTTGTTTTTCTGTAATTTTTTGATGCCAATGGATAGTGCTCGATGAGAAACTTTGAAAAATGGTGTTTTTCGCCATACCACCATTTTTAAGGCCATTTTTCGACCTTTGAAAAAATCTTGCACCCCTCCCCGAAACTTTGGTGCCGCCCACCTATGGTAGTAACTCCTCCTTTAGAAAAGTTTTTGTCCGAAATAATTTTAAAATTCTGCTATAATAATTTAAAAATAAATTTGAAATCAAAAATCCAATTTTGATATTAGCCATTATTAATTATGACATTTTATCCAAATAACATAGTTAGTAGTATAGTAGCCCGTTTGAAGAAACGTTGTATTTGAGAGACTAGAAATATGTGCTAGTCTTGGCGGAAGTGTGTGTGGGAAATGTACTTCAAGAAAATATATGTTAGTAAGAAATTCGGGTTCAGTTTACCCAGATTCTGGATTCTGAAAGTTATAAAAATTGACAGGTATCGTCATACCGTTTTGGCAATTTTTGTTCAAAGCCTCAAAAAACGATTCTCGACTCCCTAAATCAGATATTCGTAACGTTACTGCTTATTTAAGCCCGAAGTAAGCTACCAGATTAGCAACCCTTCAAGCTTACACTATTCGTACCTATCTGTTAGAGAGGTCACAGAGGTTGAGGCTAAAGGCACGCTAATTATACTCAGGGGAGTCAATGGCGAATAAGGGATCAAATATTCCCATTCTTCGAATTATTTTGTACAATGAACTTCGCATTTTGACAGCTAGTTACTTTCCTACTCATTTTTCGTTTGACCCTTTCTAGTGTTCTTAATTGCTGACAAATTTTTGAGCGTCGTCTGTGTGTTAACTTAAAACTAAAATACGTCAGCTTTTAATGCGCGACAGGTTCAAGTACCCGATAAAGTCCAAAAAACTTTTGAAGGTCAAAACATTGTAGTATATGCACAAGTGAATTTCTGACTTTTCTATCGATCTATTCGCATAAAAAAATGAATTTTGTCAAAAGCTAATTCTGAGCCTATTAATTTCTAGAAATGGGTTAGGCATCATGAATTTCGAAGTTTTAAGATTGTATACATAAGTAATAATATTTTATTGATAATTTTTATCATATTCATTATTTATATATTTAATATTTTGTGTTATGCTAATTACTTTCTGCCGATTATATTCCGCTTTTTTCTTCCAGAATTGCCAATGTGGTGACCAGGATTGCAGTTGAAAATTTTCTTTTGATTGAAATATTGTGATTCAGCATTATTTTTCTTTATTAACTATCGTTCAATTTTGATTCTGGCCAAGGACTTATTTATTCCAGCTTCTTTGTGGTTTTTGTTACTTTTGTATTCTTTTTATCGTAGTTAGCGCAATTTAGTTTTATTGTCAGTGGAAACTTATTAAAAAATGCAGTGAAAAGTTTCTACGTGTGAGCATACGTACTGAAAAACACTTTGCGCATAAAATATTACAGTCTATTTCATGAAACCTTATGCTTGGATTAAAAGAAATTTTTATAGAACAACGAAGCAGCTACAAACATGACTTTTTGGAAAATGACACTAGTAAAATTCTGCGTATCGCAACTTTGTATAGTTTTTGTTTAGCGATTGGATTGTGAGAACCACCGCCATGCATGATCTTAGAAGGGTTTCAGGAGAACCCTCGAAGAAAAGGATATTCGCCTCCAAAAATTATTTTCACCGCTTCCCAGAATTTCCAATTTTTCAAACAAATCTTAGAAACGGTGTTATTTTAAGCGTTCTAGCGATCGTTCAGCTCAAAAGTTTCAAATTCGTAGGCGCGCGGCAAACACTCCTTTTTTGTATATATTTTGTTTAATTTACTCGTTTATTATAGTCTGTCAAATTTTTTATCTGTTTGTGTTCTTGAAAAAATATCGACAGAAACAATAAAAATGATATTTTTGACGCATACCCATTGTTTTGAGCTCAAAAAGAGCAGGTTGGAGAAATTTTTAATTTCACTATCCCAGAATTCCGATGCGATGCTCATCATAATGGCCACCGTCGCTTCATTTTGTATTAACGAGCGTGTGAAAAAACACTCGAATGCTTCGTTGAATGAGATTTCGGTCAGCTTCTTGAATATTGCACGCACCACTTAAAGTTTATTCCATTTAATTTTGTGGTTTTCTTCTAAATTCAGTCCGCATGAATCAGGCTACAAGAATGGTCTTAAATTTTGATACAGTAATGCGGCTTAGCAAGGTCAATTGTCTCACAATAATTCAACATACTGTCGAATATCAAAACTATAGCGTTAGTTTAAAACACTTTTGTAGACACTTGAACATTTTTCAAAAACCTCAAAATTTAATAAAACAGACTATACATACCTGTTTTAAAAATTGAACAGATGTTCAATTTCAAAACGAAATTTTCAGACTATAAAAAAACATGATAATAATATCAGCAGTAGATTGATTCAGAATTTTTGTGACAGATGCCTCCGAATTTTTCCAGGATAGTTAGTGGGTACCGAAAAACTACTAATCACAAGTACGTGCAAGATGCGTTTTTTCGTATTCCTCTAGTGTTTTATTCGAAATCACTTCTAATGAGACATCTTTCCTGAAAAATTCAAAATTTTTGAAATTTATATGGAATGAAGAAAGTGCTCGTGCTATGAAGCAAAAATCTTTGAAAAATAAAAGTAAATTTTAATTCAGAATTATTTCGTTAAATTTAGGATGAAGGGTGGCAAGGAATAAGTGAATCACTGCTCGATCTCGCATAATCAGGCACTCCAAGCAATATATGCACGATAAATATTTATTGAAGAATATCCTTTGCGATATGAGGACTTTTTACTAGTGTTGTTGAAAAACGGTTAAAATTACAACATTATTGCTCCGAACACAGTTTTTCCCCTGTCCCCTACAGCAACAACGGATTATTTTTGGGAGGTGCATTATTTAAAAGATAGATAATTGAAAATTCGGATATACATCATTTCTTTTGTGTTTATATTCCATGCTGAGTTTTTAATGAGCGTGTAAAGTTTTGTAGTAACGTTATAACATATAAGTTTTCTTATCTGGTGATGTATATCCTCGGTTATCTAGTTCAGTTTTGTTTTCTGATGTTCAGTCTGTTTTTTAAATATATGTACGAGTAGGTACGCAATCGGCTAAACTCGAACGCAGTTTTTTATTCTTTTAAGAGACTCATTCCCGCGGGTCAGTGTAAAGGGTGTAAAAATCTGGGGTCGAAAAAAACATAGTTTGGTCGTGCTTTCGTCTTCTTTATGTCTGTCAACTTTTCCGGTAATGAGTCGGAAAAAATGTTTTAGGTGGAAAAGTGCTGCTATTCACGGGCTACACACGGAATTTGACTGCGTTTGTAAAGTCAACACGGAGTTAGTTCTAGCGTTAAAGGTTAACACTCTGGTGGTAGACGAAAAACACATTCTCGCTTTCTTTTAGTTTGTCAACTTCTCCGGATATTAATTGGGGCTTGCGAAGTATTATAAAAACATAGTTTGTCTCAAGCCTGACAAATTGCACTGGGACGTGCTTTCAAGCTCTGTAACTGAATAGGTCCAGAAGTGTGAAGTTCAAACTTTAGGTAGAATAATTAAAAACATGTTTTTTGTCCGTACTGCTCATTTTTCCAATTTAGAATCGGGTCGTGCGGACAATTCTAAAAATACAGTACGTGTAGACCACACCTGGGCGTGGGGGGTTTGTTTAGGGGTATGCACCCCATCCGAGAAACCAAAATACCCCCCAGAAATCAAAATACCCCCCCCCCCAGAAATCAAAATACCCCCCAGAATTCAATTTTTGAAAATTTTTCGTTTTTTTCGTAATTTTTTGATGCCAATGGATAGTGCTCGATGAGAAACGTCGAAAAATGGTGGTTTTTCGCCATACCACCATTTGAAAGCCATTTTTTGACCTTCAAAAAATCTTGCACCCCCAGAATTTTCTTGCTGCCCACGTATGCTGTAGACGCTTACAAATCGCATTTGTTCATGTTTATCTACATTAAATACTATTGAAGTTCTGGAAATTTTTAAAGTACTCGTACCAATTCTGCGGTGAAAAAAGACGTCTTTGCAATTATTATATCTGCCGACTTCCCCGATTATGAATCTGCCTGGCTAATGTAAAAATAAGAATGTCGTAAGAGTTGCACAATGCAATTGGACGCTTTTCTCTTCAATTAATAATAAGTTAGTCCTGGAGGTGTAAAGTCCTAATTCTGTGAAGAAAAACATCCTTCTGCACCGGTTTTGTTCGTGATATTTATCCCTTATGAGTTGGGACATGATGTGAATTGCAAGAATGCTTCATGCTCACACGTTCTATGGGGAGAATCGATTCGCACTATAGATGTACCGGGGTGGCCTTTTTCACCGGGGCCGGGGCCGGAGCCGGGGCCGGTGGCCGGTGCCGGGGCCGGGACCTGTAGGGGTCTGTACAATACTCAATCATTATATCTACCGAGTTATACTATGCATCCATATTATATCTGTATAGACTTAGCATCTCAGTATCACCATTGTAGGCAAATACATAATACTTTAATTAATCAAAGACATTAAAATGAAAAGGGAACGAATTTTTCTGTAGATTTATGCTAACGCAATGACGAAGAGACGAGCTTTTTCTGACAGAGAAGAATTTATAAGTACGCTGATTTCGAAATTATTTAATTGCAGGTATAAAGCACTCCTATTTAGAATATGCACGGAAAATTAAATATTAAACCTGCAAATCAAATTGGACCATGCATCATTATTGAACTACTGCAAAATGATGATATTGGGACCGAATATCATCATTGTATATCAACATCAATATCAACATCGATGGGACAGAACATTTCTTACAGATACCGAAGCGAATCCTCAGCATTTTAAATGTTTTTGTCTAAAATAAATCGGTCAAACGTGCTTATTTTCGTAATAAAGATCGCTAATTAACCTAACCCTTCCAAAAATATACCAAATTGTTTCAATGTTCAATCAAATCTTACTCATTGGATTACCCTAAGGGCCATATTCACAAAGGCGATTTAGCTTTAATCGATTCAAGGTCTTAAATCGATTATACTAAATCGAGATTTAAATCGATTTAAGGCAACGACGATTTAAGGATAAATCGTATTTACAAAGGCGATTTAACAATATTTTAACTAAATCGACTTAAAGTGCATAAAAATACTGTCTGCATATCAAGAGATTAATGAAGGAACAAGCAAAAAAATATGTACACAGGTAATTTTGAAAGGTTTTCCGTATTGCCTTCTTGACATTTTGCACTATAAAGTGGAAGAATTTGCGTCCAGAGTGATTTTTTTAATGGTTACTGCTGATTTACGTATACACTTCCACAAACGAATTCAATATGTCGGGTCATTCTAAAGCTAGGAAACCAAATTTCGAGACTGAGGAATTGTATTTCTCACTTGAATGCGTTCGTCAAAGAGCAACAATATTGGAAAACAAGGAAAGCAATTCAAAAGCATTGGCTAATACAGATAAATGCTACAACAAACACAAAATTTTTAAAACATCAAAAATATGGTTTGACCAAAAAATTTTTCCAAAACATCCCAAAACATCAAAAATATGATTTTGGCTTAAGAATTTCCAAAACCAATCTGTAACGTCGAAAATATGGATGTGATCAAAAAAGTGGTTGACAACAAAACATTAAAAAAATACAAAAATAAAATATGGTTTTTATCAACAATTTTTTTTAGAAATATCCCAAAAACATCAAAAGTCCCGAAAAATAAAAAATACAAGAAACATCTTAATTCCGTATAGCTATCAGGCCTAAGTTCAGCCCGGGCAACGCCGGGTAGCTCAGCTAGTCAGCAATAAATGGATTGTCGCGTTCTTTCACTTGCCATTGAATTTGATCCACATGATTCTGTACTATTTCTTCTATTCTATCAAAGTCGTCGAAAAAGTCTAGTAATTCTATACAGTGGCAGATCTAGGATTTTCGTAAGGGGGGCGGTTTCCCAACTTTTCCAAGAACAGTCAAAAATAGGTCCGAAAATTTGCCCTTAACGCGCGAAATTGCGTTTTTTCGGTGTTTTACTTTGTATACTTTTACATAAAATCACTTTTGACGCAATATTTTTTTCGAAAAATTTTAGAATTTTTGTACAATTTCGTGTGGAAAATCATTAAATTTCTTTGACTTTTACAAAAATCTGGCGCGTAGCCCGGAAAATTTGTGAAATTAAGGCGGATAGACGTCTAGAAGCATGATTTACTACTTGATTTCCTGTTTTTATAGCATTTGATGCGAAACATCGAAATTTTCGGTTGAAAATAGAAGAAAACTATGCAAAAATAGAAGAGAAAATGGCTTCCAGGTCGCCAAGAAAGTTAAGAAATGTCATTAATAGATATCATCCGGCGCGTAGCGCCGGAAAAATCTGAGAAATTATGGTCACTGACGGCCAAACATCATTGCAAATTGCATATCCATTCTTTATCTCGCCAAATATTTTTGGCCAATGGGGGACGGCCGCATCCCCCGCGCCCCCTTAAATCTGCGCCTGATTCGATAATCAAACAACGTCGCAAACAACACAAAAGACAGCATTAAATCGAGCTCTAAACCTGCTTCCAGTTGATTTAAAATCTCGATTTAAAAGGGGTGATTTTCAAATCGATTTAAGCTAAATCGCCTCTGTGAATACGATTTAACGAGTTACGACGATTTAAGTGCCCAACTTAAATTGATTTAACGCTAAATCGCCTTTGTGAATACGGCCCTAAAAGAAACACGACAGAAGTCTAGGCTTAATTTCAACGTAATTTAGCTTAGTTTGTGTCAATAAATAAATATTTCTATAATTCAACAAAAAAAGATTAATTTCAACTTGTCATTATTTTTTTCGTTTTTCACAGGGCCCCGGTGCCGGAGCCAGTCAAACCCGGCACCGGGGTCGGGACCGGGGCCGGGGCCAGACCCCGGTACATCTCTATTGCACTAAAAAGAAGTGTGAAGTGTTTTACATTTAAAATTAATTTTGCATTTGCGGTGTTGAGGAGCGTCAATTTAAAAAATATTATTCGTAAGATCATGAATACGAATCTATTTTTAGACTTTCTCTACACTTATCGGTTGTGTAAAGCTTAAACTAAAGACTTATTTTAGCTAAAGAGCATCGCCGGAGGTCATGTTAAAAAAAAATTCTCCACAACATCAGGATTTCTCCGTATCAGGAGCACGATACTAACTTTAGATTATCTTTGACCCAAAGGTTTTGTAAAATATACACTAAAAATTTATTTTAATTTCAAAACGATGTCGAAGGTAAATTTTTTTGAATTGTTTTCTATAAAATTCGTTTTACGAATCAGGTAAGAATTGTCTTGTCTGCAATGTGAATGTTAATGTGAAAGAACAATCGTGTTTTTCGCGTTGTTCGACTGTTGCATTTCATTCGGCGACTTAACCTATGACTTTACTGATCGATTTACTCAAATCATGCAATTAAAAAGTAGGATATAAGCATAGAAAAACGCTCTGATAAAAGAAATGGGACGAATATACTTGGAATTTCGGATTATTAAAGATGCAGAAGAATGGGACTAAGAAAAATCATCTTGATCGCAAAAAATTATAAGAATCTGCTGCAACATCGTCCTCTCAAAACATTTCTAGCTGGTTTGCTGAAGAGCTCAAATGGAAACTTTGATCAGCGCTTAATAGTCGACTTAGCTTGATATCGGTCTCGCATTTTCTGACATTCATGAATATACAATTAATCGTTAATGGATCAATGGATGAATTATGACTTTCGCATCATGCTCTTTATTTTCGCTCTGAAGTCACACGTGTCACGATCGAAGATGCACAGCATGGCCGATCTGGTGGGGGTCAGTCGGTCAAAGGGGGAGGGGTCGAAAATTTAGTTTTTTTGCCAAAAATGACCTCAAAAACTGGTATAAGTGCTAAAATAGGGTTTAAACTATCTTACTACATAGGTTCTGGTCAATCCAAAGCAGTTTTGAATAAATTGCTCAATTTTCATTAATTTTTAACGTTTATTTTGCCTTAATTTTGTCCCGAAATTGATCATTTTCCACTCTGGGAATCTAAATACAACTTAAACCCCCTAACGTGCATGTTTAATCATGATTGCATGATGATGTAACATTTGCTCCTGCCCTGACGTCTTATGCGAGCTAGTCAAATTTCTGTTCAGTCATTATACACTGTTGCATTTGTTTGCACGATTACTCGCCCATTGTCTTAAGATGCAGTGAGTGTGCTATATTCATCAGTGCTTATAAAACAAGAGGACTAAAAAAAGTCATCTTGATCGCAAAAAATCACAAGAATCTGCTACAACATCAGATTTCCTTATGTTTAGCCTATGCTTGGTGCCTTGCTGCACTTTTACGTCATTACTACATCGGTCGTTCGGATTAGCATTTATTTAATTTTCTGCTCTTTTTCGATAATTCAGATTTATTCGTTTTTTAGAATAATAAACTGTTGTGTTATCTATTTCTCAAGCTGACGTGCAACTCTCTTCTGTAGGCCGCAAAATATACTTCGATTTTCGTTTTGCAAACTCAAGGTTTTTACCAGTTTCTTATGATTTTTCGCGCTCATATGTAGCTGACTTTTCCTAGTCCTTCTTTTACATCTTTAGTAGTCAGCTATTCCGAATTCAAGCTTTTATTCCATCGAAGCACTTTTCATTGCTGATCAATGAATGAATGAGTCCAGAATTTTCGAAAGATAAAGAAAGCTATGTAAGCGAGCATGAGATATTCCATGAGAAATTACAATAGATTTCGTTTCGTATATTATTTCGAAAATTACAGTTTTTTCATCGTCGGTGAAAGTTATTAGTAATGTGCAACAATAAAACCATTTGCTAATATAAAGATAACTACACTGAGTTGAACATTTAGATGTATAAATTTCTGTAACGGATTCAGAATATTTTTTAGAATAGCATGCAATGGAAAGAGGGCACAGTGTGATAATATAATGGGTCTGGACGGCAAATCATTCAGTCAGACCCCCGTCGCGGTGCCTAAATCTGCCGCTCTAGAATAAAAACCGTAATTATAATCTTATAGCTAGATTTCTTGTGGTCAAGGCCTCTAAATCGCCTTTTTCTTAACCACTGGTTCTTTTATTATATGGTATTTTTACTTAGACTGTAAGCGATGGAAAAAATTGCTTGAAAATTATGCCAAAAAATAAATGCGGTCGTACATAACCTCTTCTTATGCATATGCACTAGGCATCTACTGCTTTTTGCTTTGATTTAGCAGGAGATTAATTTCGTATGCGTTAGAAAAAACTTTTATGCGTACATTTTTAGCTAAAGTTAAAGCCGATGCGATTAAAATAAAAAAGTTTTTATTACTGAAAATTTTTAAGAAAAAATCATTCAAATTTATGCCCTAAAATACCATATATAATCGAAGGACGGACGCAGCTCAACATGCTTAGCGCTTCATTTTTACGCCATGACGCAGGTTGGTCGTTCGGTCATAGTCTCGCTGGCTACAGTATTTGTTTTCATAGCGGCTACGACAGTAGTGGAAAGAAGGGTAGCTCTGGCGAATGGGAGTCCCTTAGTTGGAACGACAGAAGGGAGC
Organism: Mermis nigrescens; assembly: GCA_036768485.1. Classification (NCBI taxonomy): domain Eukaryota; kingdom Metazoa; phylum Nematoda; class Enoplea; order Mermithida; family Mermithidae; genus Mermis; species Mermis nigrescens. The sequence continues at coordinate 3,376,110 of JAVLUZ010000143.1, read as the reverse complement.
CCATTAGGTGGAGTTTAAGTGGACCAATTTTTAGGCATACCGTACGCCGAATCCCCCAATGGCCAAGGCCCCATATACTGACGGAAGTAGAGGCGTCGCCCCACCGGCATGCGCTCAAAGCTTACTTTCCACCGACCCGTCCATGATACGAACATGGTGGCGCCCTAGTATACAACAGAGTGAGCGAAAAATGATTGAAGAACATACATACGTGTTCAGCTTAGGAAATATGGAGGGTCAGCCCCTGAAAATTTTTTCAAAGTGACTATAGTTACGCGTCAAAACCAATAATTTTCGACGTTTCAGATGTTGCTCGTGCTTTCTAGGACGTAAAAACATAAAAATCTAGAAAAAAATTTGAAAAAAATGGATTAAACTGTATAAAACATAGTCAAAAAATCAGTATATGGCGCGAAGCGCAGAAAATTTGACATTTCTGGGAGTTTTTAAGGCTTCAATTCTAGTATCCCATGTGATTCGAGATGGAGGAGATGCTTTTCAGATCATATGTGAGTACATAAGACGCCCAATGACTTCATCAGATTTTATGTGATAATTATATTCATGCTAAAGAAGAATCATGCCAGAAAAAATTATCGATGACTTAAAATAATAAGCAAGAAAGAGTCAATGAATGACAAATAAACTCAGCTAGGACATTAGACCGTTTGAATTGAGCACTTTCAGTATCAACGAGATTATTGTACGAAAGCATGCAAAGAAATTGCGAGAAAAATGGCTTTTAAAGTCTTAAATGATATCAGCTGCCTTGCAGCTCCTCTATTTTTGGCAGAATTACCATGGTGTTTAAGTCTGCTTCAGGATGCTTTCAGCAAAGTTTACAAATGAAATATAAAACCATCAAATTTCGCAAAAATAATTTCCGTATGGAAATGATTTGATGTTCCTTCAAAGAGAGAAAGCTGAGGACAATTTTTCCCGTGGAATTTCCTTTGCGCACAGCGATACTGAAGTGTAAATTCGCTGACTCTAAGTTACTACGGAAAATCCAAGCCGAAACATTTTGAGTTGTGCCTTTCAGGGTTGATAATAAGAGTTAACGAAACTAATCGTAAAATTAACCATTTAAAAAAACGCTTAATGAATTAAGTTCTTCATTAAAGTTAATTTGATGATTTTATATAAGCAAAAAGTACATATTGAATAAAAACCTTTTGCTCTGAATAAATGAACAGTAACCAAAAATATTGAAAAACTAATTTTTTTCGCGGAAATTTCTGAGTATGTAAAGCTGCCTAGGTCATAGAGCAGACGACCGACATTGTGAAATGTCCAAAGTCAGTGTTCACGCATAATTATGATTATAAACTATTTATATATATATTCTGGGGCAAAATCGCAATAATTCAAGGGGAGTTTATTCAGTTACCTAACAAAAATTCTTAAATTTTTCGCTGAGTACGAGAATGGAACGGAAATTTTAATCATCGCCATTCTAAAACCATTTTCCTGTTAAGATTTCGTAAATTTTGCGCAGCGTCGGATTTTAGCATGAATTTATGACATTTGGATAATATAATCATTTTTTAAAGACAAAATCTTTAAAAATTTCGAGCTTTAACCGAATCAATTATATTGTAATTATGATTTTCAGTAGAGTTAGACATAAATAAAATTAAGATAAATATAAATATAAATAAATATAAATAAATAAATATAAATGTATAAATATAAATACATAAATACATATACATCGCACGTTAGGAAAAATTTGGGGTTAAGGCCCAAGCCTGGATCCGCCACTGTTCCCTTAATTTTATGAAGTTCAAATACTTGGCTGTTACACAGTTGGCTTTGGTCTGTTACATTCCAAACACACCATTTTCAGTCCACAGCTTATTACTGTAGCACAATATTTTATGCTTAAGGTTGTTGCTTCAGTTTGTTAGATGCAAAACAGGTTAAGCAAAGCGCATTAAGCATTAATAAGAAGAGTCTGAAGCAATCATCCGCTACGAGAGCATAAATGGAGAAATAATTAGCAATACAATAATAAGACTTTAGCGAAAATGAGCCGTCTGGAATGGAACGGACTGTAGATGAACATTTCATCTCAATATTTTCACTTTTAATCTTTTTCTCGCGTTCCAATTTTTGCATTTCTTTTGGCGTTTTACTTTTATTTTTGCTTTTTCTTCAAATTCAAACACTCACAATAAAATTTACCCCTCATCTGCATATTCCGGCTGCTTTCGATTTTGCCCAGCTCTGTGGATAACTAAGCAATTACTAAGTAAGCATTCATAAATGCCACGCCGTGCCAAGCATCGATTTCCGATCGCAATCTGAAAATACGAATAATATTTTTGATTTGATTGCCCAATGTTTTATAAAGATATAAGTTCTGATGAATGGAGCGATAGGAAAAAAATTTATTGAAAATAAGCTAGCATACCTGCTAAATATTTCGCGTTGTACTTATTAGCCAAATTGGTTATTTTCTTCGTCCGAAAAAAGCCATAAAAATAAATAACCGCATTAATATGTACGACGATGATTATTTACGACGTTCTTTTTTATATTTACTCGTCTGCTCTAGTCTTGTGCGTCTGATTTTCATTTAGTCGAAAAAATTCATATATCAGTAATTTATGGATATGTTTAAATTTATGCTTCCACCCACTCTATTTATACCAACTGTTTTGCCTAAAAGTTTATTTTATACCGTCACGTTTGTTGAAATTAGTACTTCAGTCGATTATACATTTTTTCTATTTAAGCTACAGGCTTTATTCTTTGTTTTTTCGGGTATTTTGAGGAAAGCTGTTGAATTTGCAGATATTTAGGCAGAATTAGGCGTTTTAATGACAAAAAGTACTACGCTTATTCTGTGAAAGCAAATTTTACGATTGTTTGCCAAAAAATCGACTAATTCTTGACTTTTAACACAAAAAGAGTAAAGTCATGACGCCTCAGTATTTGCCGAAAGTTCTTTTACTCTCTGATACGAAAAACTTTTGCTGAATTATATCACGGCGAGAGTACCCGATTATTGAATAAAAAACTAATTTTTAAAGCTATTTAATCATCCAATCGTAATTTTAAGTAGAGCTGGATGATGATAATTAACACTCGTATGATGTTCTACGTTACGTCAAATGAAAAGCCTAATAATTTATGCAGACTCGTCAGTATTTTATACTGGACAAAAATGACGAAGTAAACGTAAAATAAATTATTGTACCCAATTAGCATCACACCTAATAAATTATATCAGCATCTTTGTTATGCAATATTTGACTTTCATAATACCGATGATTTAAATGGACGAAAATTGAAACAAAAATTATTTTAGCAGTTTTTCGTCATCGATCAGACAAGGACGGACTAAGGTCTTTCTTCTAAGCTATATTTACACTAGTTTTCAAGCCATTTGTGCTCCAGTAAACCTCCTGCTACCACCCATCTCACCATTCTCCCGACGTGGGCGGGAGGAAGGAGGGGTTTAAAGGCCCCATAGATTTCACTATTCCCCACAAATTTACTGTAAAACAACATAATTAAATTTTTGGGTGTTTTTACGATTTTCGTCATTTTTGCCTAATCCAAACTTCGAAATTCGGTTGATGCGTGTGTATGCTCCCAAACATAGGTGGACAGCAAACATACTCTGAGGGTCGGCCCCCATAACAAGGCCAGTCTGAGAAGACCAGGCTGAGTTCTTTTTTAAACTAATGGGATGGCCTTAAAAATAATCGATATAAATGTTAGAGTTAAAACTGCCTTTGATTGCCAGTTTCTAATTGATTTTTAGTATTTATACAGGGCTGAAAAATTCCCAAATCCCCCTACCAAAGGGCACCTGTACCTCCACTACTCTTGTGAGATAGATGCAGCTGCAATATCGTCAATCCACAAAAACACCAATGTTCTTCAAACATCAACGCGTTCTACATTTTTTCAGGGTTTATTTACGATGGCCATTTTGTATTCGCAGACGGCCATCTATTGCGCTTTGACTTTTTGCATCATTTTCATCGTTATCGGCGTTTTGGGTAATATTATCACAATTCTGGCAATTTGCCTAAATCAGAAACTGCGCCGCTCTTGCACGTCAATTTTTATAATAAGTTTGAGCTTTACCGATTTATTATTTTGTGCGTTCAACTTGCCGTTGATAGCGTTACGTTATTATCACCAGAAGTGGATTTTGGGAGATTTCTTGTGCCAAATGTTTCCGTTCGTATTTTATATGAACGTCGCCGCTTCTCTGTTTCACATGCTAATCATTTCGGTCAATCGCTACGTCATGATGGCCCACCAACGCTTCTACGCTAGAATTTATAATAATAAAGCCGTAGGATTGATGATTCTCGCTTGTTGGTTATTACCCGTCATTTTGTTAATCCCGACAGCCCTGGGCGCCTGGGGCCGATTCGGCTACGATCCTGACACCTTTTCGTGCACTATATTGAAGTACAATGGTGAGCGGGATCCGTCCAATTTTTTATTATGCTCAGTAATTTATGCATAATAATTTGAAGTAGTATCTTATTATCCACCAGAAAAACTTTTATGCCGCTGAAAAATCGGCAGATAATTGGGGATAATTGGGGTGTAATTGGCATATATGCACAACGTAAATTTGTTTTTAGTCCCACAACAAAAACCCCGATATTCTTGCCTATGCACAGGATATATATAAAAGCTAGAGTCATAAATGGATCAAAATCGAAATTTAGTAGCAAAGTGCATGAAATCATGCAGAAAAAATAATAAGGACCCCTTTTAAAGGTATCAAAGCACTTTCAAAAATGGGGGCATCTTCTACCTTTCCCGAGTGCACTGAAAAGATCCATTCGTCTTCCACATTTAGAAATATTACAAGGAGCAGCCAAATTTGGACTGAAATGAAAATATTCTATCAGAAAATCATTTCTATCTATAAAAAACCGTAATCGGAACTTCTGAATACCATCACCAGTAAAAAATAATTACTTTCCTAACATTATTCAGCTAAGTCGTCGAAGAAATTACTGTTCGTGTTCGGATTCTTCATTCCTGGAATAATAATCGCTGCTAGCTATGTCAAAATTTTTTGTATTGTTCGCACGAGTCGCCTAAATCTGGGCAAATATTCCAACAGCAGCTCATCCGAGAGCAAAGTCGAAAAGAACGAAAATGTTTTCGGTACGTGTTTTTTTATTTCGCCTTTTCCAATAATTGAAAAAGACAAAGTGGCATTAATTTCGAGGTGTAGCTTTGCTACATGGTTAATGAAAGATCCACAATTATACTTAGAATGTACAGGATACGTGTGAATGGTGCAAGAAAAAACGATTCGCTACACTTAAATTATAGTCGTTAGTCTGTTTCAGACAAGTTTGGGCATAAAATTTAAAAATTGTGTCCGGCAATAAGCCGACAGATTGCGATTATAGCATTGATTTGATGATATACAATTATCGTAGTCCGTCGGCTTACTTTCGAAAAATTTTTTGAAATTTATGCCCAAACTTATGTGAAACAGATTATAGTGAGTTCTAGATAATCAAATCACAATCTTACCGTTTTTCTGAGTAATGGCGCTGAATAACTTTGGTACGATTTAAGCATGTGCTTTATTATCTCTATTCAGTTTGGTGTTACGCTTATGCTCAGACTGCAACACCATCTGCTAATTTATCTTTGAACATTGATTTTACCTCCTGTCAACCATATTTAAAGTCATTTTTATAGAAGTTATTGAATTTTCAATGATATACAAAGGAGATTATAAGTTTATTCCTTATTTGCATTAAACAAAAAGCGTTAATCTACACATGAAGAGAAAAACATCAAAAATACATGTACAAAAAAACGGCCGAATTGAATTTTGCTCAACTTTTTATGGCTGTTCGTTCATCCAAAAATTAAGGCGTCAGTATGATGCTATAAATGCCTGTATACGAAGCAAAATCGCTGGATCCACGTTGTAAACTTATTATGAAACAATTATTTAAAGCCCAGAACGATGATCATTTAAGCGTTCCAATCAAAGGGGTTAGCTTACTTTTACTATGTGCCTGCATAAGATTTTGTTGATAATTTTAATAGTTTTTCGTTCTTTTAGGATTTTGTCTTCTTTCAAGTTTATGTCCCGAAATTCTACGCAAAATTTTTTTGCAGAAAGCCCTCCATTGGTCGTCGTCACTCGGAGAATGATGTTGAGAAATCGTGAAAGGATGTGTCGGTCTCGATCGGGCGAAATGAGCGTCACCTACGCGGTTTTGTCCATATTTTGCGCCTTTTTGCTCTGCTATTTCCCACTCATGCTGACCAACTCGTTCGACGATCAGGTTCATTTTCCCGATTTGCACGTTTTCGCCTCGGTGATGGCCTGGTCGTCGGCCGTGGTCAATCCGTTTTTATACGGTCTTATGTGCCAGCGGTACCGTCAGGCTTACGCCGATTTGGTACCGAAAACCGTTTGCGGCAAAATAGTCCGTACGTCGATCACGTCTTCCTCGAACAGAGAATCAACCGTTAGCGCTATCTAAGCATACATGGTTTTTTTGGGGTCCCGGGGGTTCGGAACCATATATGGGCCGTAACAAAGTTCTGAGGGGTCGATGGGGTCAAATTGCCCGAAATTGCATCAGAAATTTCAATTGTGGGGATCTATCGATTTTTAGGCAGGTCTCTCGAATTTGAGGGTCCAGACCAGACGAGCAAGTGGGGGAGGGGGTTTAGAAAGGGGCCTAGACCATATATGTACAACACGGCTGAGCTAAGGAGGGGCGTCAGCCGGTCTAAGAAGGGTCAAAATCGGGCTTTTTTGGCCAAAATGACCTCAAAACTAGTATAAGCGCTAAAATGGCGTTTAAACGACGTTATTACACAGTGGTCAATTTGAAGCACTTTTGGAGGAAATTTTTAATTTTCATCCGGTTTTGGCCTCCATTTTACCTCATTTTCCCCACGAGATTTTCCATTTTTCCATTCTGGGAGTCCTGCCTGACCCCCATACCCCCGGTGCATGTCTGGTCCAGACTCCCAGAATAGAGAAATGGGAAATTTTGTTGGGAAAATGACTCAAAATAAAGGCCAAAAATGGATGAAAATTAAAAATTTCATTTAAAAGATGACCGGAAAATTTGTAATAAAGTAGTTTAAACGCTATTCTAGCATTTATACCAGTTTGTGAGGTCATTTTGGCCCAAAAAAGCTCAAATTCTGACCCCCCTAGACCGACTGGGCCTACCCCTCCCCTCCCCAGCTCGGCCATGCTGTGCATCTATGGTCTGGATGGATCCTCAGACCCCAGAATTGGATTTTCCGTGTTATTTTGTACGATTTCTTTTCATCGGCCTCCCCAGAATTTGATTGCTGCTCAGCCAATTTATGGCTGCCAACTTTCAAAAAAGATCGTAGAAAGCGTGGCATACGCGTTTTTATCTAATTTTTGGCTGAGTGTCAAATTTTCCGCAGTGCCATGGTACTCATTTTTATGTTATATTTTGTTCAATTTTATCTAATTCTTTGAATTTCTCAAATTTTTAAACCTTTTTTCTTATAAAGAATGAGAATTGTTTGCGGAACTTCGAAAAAAACAGGATTTTTTATCTTTTCAACGTGTACCATTCATTTTTTAGTCCGGAATAGGTACTTTTTGGGCTGATCCCCGGCTTCCCACACTGCACATGGGAATCTGGAACCTTGGAGAAAAAATTAGGCTTTCACTGCAGTAATTTTGTGCAATAGAATAAAAGGAAGTAAATGCATGTGAATGCACAGGAAAAAGATAGAACAATTTCAGTCTTTTCAAATTTTAGTGGATTGTTCAGTTGAAATTACTGTTATTTTTTCGAAAAACCGTTACCCTATCCAATCTTAGCCTTTGTGTTTTGAAGAAAAACGATTTTTTCAGGCTCTTATCAATGCTCCTATTGAAATGCAGCTTAAACAATTTGACTATTAACTCGGGAGTCTAGATCTTTTTACCTTTTTGCTTAATACTCTCATTTTTTACAACACTGATACCTATTCAACATGAATAAAGTGGACTATGTGATAAGTAAATTCTGGCAAACTTTTTCTTTCTATTTTGGTGAATTTTTGGCTGTTTTCTTTCATTTCACATGCACGTTAGATCCTGAAAAGTGAAAATTTCGCTTGTTTATCTCCTGAGTTCTGTCGTATCCAAAAACGGATTAAAATCTAATGTTTTGACGAAAGCCTTTGAAGTCGTGCTTAAGTGCAAACTTCGCCCTATTTGAAATACGCAAAATTTTCAAGTTCATCAAATTCGTTTGGTACTCGTAAATCGAAAATATTTATACATTGAAAGTTAAGCAGCTGATTCCCTTATTTCGGTCTTCTTAAGGCACCATAATCGGCAAAGAATTCACTCAACTTAATGGTCAGCAAAGTTTTAAACTCTCATACATATCTATAAAACTTGGATTATTACTTACCTTATAACTTCAAGTGAATTCAATTTTTGAACGATCAATGACTTAAAATGAAACTTTTTTACACTTCTCCCTCATAATTTTATTTGTCATCGCACATGAAGAAAACTTGCCCCTTTTTAGAGTAATGTGCACCGAAGTTAAAACTTTTCTAATAAAAAGATGGCGAATCGCTACAATTTCAAGAATTATTTTATATTCCTAAAGAATTTTCGACGGCTGAGGAGATGGCCCCCTGATCGCCTCAACATACTTCACTGCAAATAATTATCAGCTGAGATGTACACCATAGTCGGTCTCTGGGGGTAAGTAATTGACTTTTTCAGGCCGAAATTTCCTCAAAAACTGATATAAAAGCTTAAATAGCCGTACAACTACGTTAATCCGACGTTTCCAGTCAATTTCAAGCCATTTTTGAGAAAACTTTAAATTTTAATCCGGTGCCTACTTTCCTCAGAATATTCCATTTGCGATTCTGGGAGTCTAGACCTCTAAAGCCCCCTCCACGTGCACGTCTGGTTATCAGTATACATATATTAGCTAATGACGTTGTGTAACTCGTTGATGCGCTGTTCGTTGAAGCGTTTAATTTATTAACTATGATTATTAAAAAAAAACAAAAATATGATTTGACTCGGCATATCCGCGTGTCCATGATAAAGGCGCACAAGATTTTTGTACACGTAGTAAAAAGTACGTTATCTATTTATTCTACGATCGAGTTTTATCCAGAAACAGTAGGAGTTATTTCAAACAAAGGTGGAAACCGGTAGTTGACGTTGGGTTGAAGCCTGCAATAAGCAACAATATGTATAATAAATCAATAATAAAATAAAAGTCAATAAAAGAGGATTTAGCAAGTGAATTAATAAAGAATCATGGCTAACGATATCGCTCAGCAGACTTATGCGTGGAACAAAGAAGTCAGAGTAGGATTTCAATATATTGTGGTGAGCAAAAATTAATTCTGATTTATGTCATATTAAGTTTAAAAATCGGTGGTCAAGCCTGGCTTAAGAAGATAGATGTCAGAGGGGGAAAGGGGCTTCCCCCATCCAGAGTCGGTCGGCCCCGGCCCCCCCCCCAAAGCCAGAAAACATTTGACCCCCGATTTGTAGAAAAATTTGAATTTTTTGGCCCGTTTTTAGGCGGTATTTGACCGTTTTAACCTGAAATTTATGGTAAACTACCCCCCTAGAAATGGCTGGGGACCCCTTCCTTAAATTTCGAGCCGTTATGCGTATGATTAAAAATGAATTCGAATATAATAGGACTGTATTATGCCAGTTTAAGTAAAGGCTTAAGTCGGTTTTTACACCTAATTCAAATATCAGTATTTTCCTGTCCAAAATTTATTTCCATCGGTGTACTTGTTGTGAATAGGCAAATGAGCAAAGTCTTAATTTCAGGGATCCGCAGGCAGAGGTTCAAAATTCGTTGAAGGTAAAAAATATCAAAAACATTTAGGACAAAGTCAAAAAACACTCTTCCGACGTTTTTCATCAACCTTGCAACGACAAATCGTTAAAAATATAAAAATTTTCGACAAATATAATTTTGCATATTACAAGAGATTTTTGATTTTGAAAGGTCCAAACCTCCTCAACCCCGTCCTACACCCATATGTGGTTACGGAGTGGCTTAATAACGTGAACAACATTGCTGGAATAAAGCAGAGTCAATGGAATAATACCGTTGCTGCTAATCAGGTCAGATTTCGGGATTCAAAAGGGTTTTTAGGAATTCCATAAACCTAAATGAAGGTGGAAAAAATTGGGCTGAAATTCCGAGATTTGGCAGATCCCTAGCTGGACTACATCCATACATGAAAAATGTTAAAGTTTTGGGGTCTATAGAAAAAATGTTCTAGAAGTGGTCGTATGGCAAAAAAACACAATTTTTCGACGTTTCTCATTGAGCACTATCCAATGGCATCAAAACGTCGCTAGAGGAGCAAAAAAAATTTCAAAATTTGAATTCTGGGGGGAAGTATTTTGGTTTCTAGGGGGTATTTCAACTTCTGGGGGAGTGCATACCCCCAACCCCCCATGTCCACGTGTGAATACCACCCATTTGTCGACGTTCCTTCACGAGCTAGTACATATTGGTATCAGAAAAACGATAAAAAAACGAAAAAATCAAAACTTTATATTTACGTTCTTCGTGATTCTGGAAAAATTATACTCCCTGGAACCCCATGCTGCTTCCATCTACGAAATTCGTCTTCGTGATCTCAGTTTTCTTGTTCAATATCAACGGACCGAAATAGATTAAAGGTGTCAAAAATAAGATTTCGATTCCCAGGTCGATTCTTTGATGATTTTTAAATCGTAACTTTTGACTAATTTCAGCTTCTGGCTCTTAGTGACTCCATATAGTCCTACATTATGACAACTGAAAACTAATTTACAAAATTATTAATCAAAAATTCACGAAACGTAGCTTAAAAAAGCGTTTATAGTTTGACGTTCTAAAATATTGAAAACTTTTACGAGAAAGCAAAACGGATGAATAGGTTAAGAATTGAATTGGATACCGTCATTCATTCAACACTCGAAATTATGGGAGTAAGACCCCGACCATTCAGGAGGGTGGTTGAGCTACAAATTTTTCTCTTATGGATATTGCACTTTTAAAAGCACATTATATCAAAATCAGCATACCAGGCCCTTTTGTCCCACACCGACGAACCTTCGTCCACGACATGAAAAGTATACGCATGTCGTTGCTTAACTGAGCGGTTAGCTTCGCTTTTATGCCATACAAGTCCATGGATCAACACGCATGATCCTGCGGGTTGGCAAATTTGAATTTAAAATTTAAGATTCCAATGTTAAAAATTGAATTGTTTAGCTTATTTCAATTAAGATGAGCTGAAAAACTAGACGAGTGTTTGCTGAAGTAAAAATAAGTAGTAAGTACAGGGAAAAAAGGAAAACAGACAAAAATAAAATCGAAAGAGGAAAACCTAAGAGAAAGAAAAAGGAAAAGATAATCTTGAAATGTGGCGTTTTGCCATAAAATTAATAAAATTTACAGTAATAAAATGATCGTATACAAGATTTATAAAAATATCTTGACATTATCCTTATAAAAGCTTTACTTATTCAGAGTTTTTGATATGCACTAAAATCATGCTAGATCTCTAATTTAATTTCTGACCTCTACCTTTAGCAACTGGCGCGGGTACAAAGGAATCGTCCGGCGGAGCTTCGCTAGTCCCTTCGAAAACTAATATTTCATTCTTTGTATTCTCGTCCACCTTTCTCACAAACTTTTTCGTCACTTTGTTTCCTTAAAAAGCAAATACTCTAGTCAAAGGCTGATTTTACTTCACGAGTTAATTGTGCTGTGGACATTCAAAAACTAATCAAACCATTTCTTGAAATGAAAAGATTCTTATGATACTGATGACGATTTCATTCGATAGAAAGGAATGAATACAAAAGATTAAAAATATAAACGACGATCTCAATAGACGCAAAATAGATAACTGAATGTAAAATTTACACCAGGCTCACTTATGTATAAGTTGTAACAAAGAGTCTCCGGTGCATAAAGTATTATAAAAATTGAAATGCGCTAAAATTTTTTATATCCAAATTGTAATCTTGTTGCCTTGCCTAAATTACCAAGAATAGCATACAATATTCATAAAAATGGTTCTAACGAGACGGTCAGAATGTCGGAAAAAGGGGTTTTCTCGACTTTTGTCGAAAGAAAGGGGGTGGATGAGGACTCAAGTGATCACCGCAAAAATTTTACACCCTCCCATTCGCAGAATCGTCAAATTTTAACATTTTTTAAAATTTACTTTGAAGTTGACTACTTTTTAAAATTCTAATTTCTAATGAGAACTACCTTATAATCAGTCCTCGAATGGTAACACTGGTCAATATCGTAGGTAGCGCGTTAGCGCATACCTATAATATACTTGGGTACCCCTAACACCTGTGCACCCCTCCTACAGCTATAACAGGACACATCTAGAAGGTGCGGTTTTTTTAAAAGATAGATAATAAAAAAATTCGCTGCCCTTGTTTTTTTGTTTTTCTTGAAACTCAAAAATAGCTGTGTAAAGAAGGTGTAAAGTTTTTGTGTAACGTTATAACATAGGATAAATTTTGAGAGGTTTTTTAGGCGGCATGTGGACAACTCAGTATTGACTCCTCAAATAAATTAATGGCACAGATTTGTAGAGGAAGCGATGCTCCAAATTGACTTTTTTTGTTTGTTGAAATTCGTATTAGTTCTCGAATGGGAGTGTAAACAGTGCGAAAATCTCAGGGTGAAAAAGCACATTTTGGTCGAGTTTTCACCTTGTTTATGTCTGATACTAACTCCGGTTATGAGTTTTAAAAATGTTTTCTGACAGATATGTAGAGCGGATCAAAGGCTACAATCTGCTTACAAGCGAGACTTTTCTACACTCAATAGGGAGTTGGGTCCTGGGGTTTAAAGTTTACACTCTAGTCGATGGTGTAAAAAACAGATTTTAACTAAGAATTCTCTGCCAGCTTTTTCCGCTTATGAGTCGGGCTAAAATGAGTAAAACAGTAATCAAGCAGCTCCTAGGGGCTACACGTCGCAGCAAACCGCGTACAAAAAAACGCAATATTGAGTTATTTATGGGGGTGTAAAGTTCGAAATCAGACGTGAAAAATGGGCGAAAAAACACGTTTTTTCCCTAGTTTTGATTGGTAAATCATATCAAATAATTTTTGCAACAGAATTTTTGCACATAGAAACGTACTACGACTAAAAAGCTACAAACTGTACCAAACCGAATTTCTTTACACTCAATGGGGAATACGGTACGGATTTTTAAAGTTTACAATGTTCTGAATGATGGAAAATATGTCTTTGTTTGGGTTTTGTTCGCCACTTTCTCCTATCAGAAGTCAGGATAGGTCCAATAGAATAAAAAAAGTGCCTTATATGGGGTGTATGTCATAGCGAATCGCGTATGTCTAAACCAATATTAAGCGAGTGTAAAGTCAAGAATGGGGTGCTTTGAACAGGTTTCTGTCTTGTTTCTTTCTGCCAGCTTCTCCGGTTATGAGTCAGGGACATGATTCTCAAGTCTGTAAATGAACCTGAAACCAAATTCGATATGCAATTTCGGCGCGTATGTTTACACTCAACAGTTCAGTAAAGTGGTTTAAACTAGAGCTGTGCCGGGGCCAGGATCCGGCCCCGGCGGCTCCGGCCCCGGGCCAGGGCTAGGCTGGTCCCGGCACCGGGGCCAATGTTAGAGTTAATTAATGTAGAAAATTGATAATCTTTTGGGCAGATTTACATTCAAACTCAATTTCAAGCAAACCACAGATCTTGCAAATTCAAATCTTTATTTCTCTATGTCAGATTGGTGCAAATTTCTAGTTAATAATCAAAATTGACATATTTTAAATTGCAATTCATATAGACGAGCATTTCCAGCTTGCTTGGTAGCAGACAGCTACGTCTATCAGAACAAATAGAATAATAAGCCTAAAGTAAAGCACATTGAAAAACGCATTCAAGTCAGAGGAGTTAAATCCATACATGGGCAGCTTAAAAATTCTAGGGGGTCCAAAATTTTTCAAAGTCAAAAAGTGCCTGATAATATATGGTAGAGCGAAAAAACACCGTTTTCTCGCGTTTCTCAATGAGAGCTATCCATTAGCATCAAAAAACCGCAGAAAAACAGAAAAAATTCTGAAAATAAATTTCTGGGGGCCTAGCGGATTTTTTATGGGGGGAGAATGTGAATTCTGGGGGGTCTAGATCCCCCGATGCCCATGTTCTGTTATAACTTGTAATCCCAACAAAGACTAACGCTTGACGTGCATATCTACAAGCAAGAATATATGCATAGGTACATATAAGGGGTAGGGCAGGGTCGTACTATGAGCATGGTAAAGCACGCTATTATTGGCCCCGGCCCCGGCACCGGCCTAGGCCCCCGGCCCCAGCACAGCTCTAGTTCAAACCAATGTTAATGTATCCTTTCGACATTATGGAGACTTACTATTTTCATTAAAGTTGGTCGTAATATCGAAGCAATATTAAAATTACGATTCTGACTAAAATCTTTTTTACACTAGGTGTTAACATATCGTTTACACTACATATTAATCTTCGTTTTAGAGCCTTGCGGAAACCTAATTTTTTTACTTATGACTAGAAATTTTTAAGGAATCAAGTGTGAGAAGTTGGTGAGAAGAAGTGGTAAAGTCAACAGTTCAGCTAAAGTCAGGGACAAGTAAGCAACGATCAGAAGCGATAAGTGAATTCCAGCTTGAGCACAGAAAATAATGCTGCTTCGAACTTCAGCTAAATAATATTGCAAACGCGCGGAGTCGGAATATAATTCATACACAATGCAAGTATAAATTGCTAAGATGGAAGCAGTACCTAATGATATTCGCTACAACACTGACAAAGATAGGAATAACTACTATTTTTTGCTAACAAAATGTTGGGTACTAGCAAGAAAAAATGCTCCGATGGAATAAAAAAAGGTAGAATATACTTGGAACAAAGAATTATCAAGGACGTAAAAGGAGGGGACTAGAAAAGCTCCTATCTACAAATGTCACAAAATTTGCTACAACTCAGAAATTTCCTAAACAAAGAAAAACTGAAAGTAAGTAAATCAAAGAAAAAACCTACCTGTGCCTAAAACTGCAAGATCTGCTAAAAATCAGACTTTTTCTAAGCAACGCAAAAATCGAAGTATATTCTGCGGCCTCTGAAAAAATAGGTGAACCTTCTCATATTGTCCACCATACAGTGGACGGTTCCAAAATTCTGAAGGGGTTTTCAAATTGGAATCTTGGCCTTAAAAACAGTGCTATGGCGAAGAAAACACCATTTTAGAACGTTTCTTGTCGAGCTCTATTTATTCGTACCTACCAAAAAAACCCAAAAAGAGCAGAAAGATTTAAAAAATTGAATCCTGGAGGTATTGTTGGATATTTGCGTTTTCTTGTTGTGTATTTTGCCTTGGGGTGCATACTCCCAAAACCCCCTACGTCTAGGTATGGTGTCCAATGCTTAATATAAAGCTTATAAAATAAATCTCAAATCTGCGATTTTGCTAATCACTTGCAACGTTAATTTATTCGATATTCTGGCGAGATAAATATTACAAAAAGTTATTTCCTATGATTATTTGCGATACCGCAACGAGAGACTGCGATTTCTATATAATGCATGCGTCCATTCAGTACTCTTCTGGCGTTTAATCCCATCAGACCACCCGGATTTTATTCCTGCCCATGTAAATTGATAACCATTAGGCATGGGAGGTTAGGGGTATGCACCAGTGTTCAATCAGAAACGTCGGAAATTGCCGTTTTTCCAACATACCATAATTACTATTTTTTGACCCAGAAAAATATTGCTTGCAACATGGCGCTGCTCAGCTATGGCGATATCTGCTTTTGCAGAGTGAGTGGTTCAGTTATCTAGCCCAATGTTTTATCTTTGTTCGACAGGATGCTGCGTTCTTCTGCCGGCCGCAGAATATACTTCGATTTTTGCGTTGCTTAGAAAAAGTCTGATTTTTAGCAGATCTTGCAGTTTTAAGCACAGGTAGGTTTTTTCTTTGATTTACTTACTTTCATTTTTTCTTTGTTTAGGAAATTTCTGGGCTTTAGCAAATTTTGTGACATTTGTAGATAGGAGCTTTTTCTAGTCCCCTCCTTTTACGTCCTTGATAATTCTTTGTTCCAAGTATATTCTACCTTTTTTTGTTCCATCGGAGCATTTTTCTTGCTACTTAGATGATAGCCTTTTTACGATTAACATTAAATGTCAAGTATGAGCTTAATGTATAAACAGCCTTAACAACTGCTACAGACGTCGGAAGAATTAACACACCTATCAATAAAATTGATTAAAAATCATGATTTATTATTTGCAGATGATATATACTCGTATAATTCAAGATTTCTGTCTAATTCTACCTATCAACTTTTTTCCTTTTTCCTATTGAGCGGGTCGGGATTCAGACAATAACCAGTCGCAAGCATACGTGGGCTGCAATCAAATTTTCGGGAAAGGTTCAATGGATCAAAATCTCCAAAAATAGTACTAATTCGATTCTGAGGAGCTTATCGATTTTTGAAGGTCTTTCGAATTCTCAGTTGTTCCAGACTCGCAGACCCCGGCACCAATGTGTGGTCGCATAGCTTTTTGAATAATACTCATGGAGCAGATTGAAAGTTTTGGAATCGAGTAAATCGCTGAACGAGGTCATATCAACTAAGCTTTTGACGCCAGCTCACATCAGGAGGCTAAACGCATGGGCGTGTGGCGAAGGGAGATTTCGCAGAAAGGTTTGATACCAAAATTTAAAAAGAATCACCCAACGACCGCAGAATTCAAATTTCGAGAATATTTTAATTTTCGTTCCATCTTATGAATTTAGTGCATAAGGCTAAATGAAAAACGCCTAAAAATGCGATTGTTCGGCATACTACCAACTATTTAGTTCCATTCTGACCTTTAACACCTTTTTGACTCTCATAGACCCCGGAAGTTCTGAGTTGTCCATGTTTGGTGCCAAGCATACATAGAGCGCAGCGGAATTATGGGGGTCTAGGTGGTGTAAAACTGTCTAAAATCCCCAAATACATGCCGAAAATTCAATGCTCGATGGTCTGGGTGGTTGGCCGGATTCAGGAAGAGGTTTGAAACCCCTACCCCGCTCCCCCTAGCCATACCCACGAACGGTGCTAACCACTAATGGCTAACCACTAACCACTAACCACTATACCCCAGGAAGACATGGCGTTTAATTAAAATAAATAGCGATAATAGAGATGGGTTATTGCAGTCAGTGTACACAGGCCAAAGGTCCATCAAGTAAAATTCATGTCGGCAAAAATGTGACAAAAATAAAAAAAATGAAATAAAATCAAAAAAACAAAAATGACCTTTGTGCGAGCCGGGGGCGTACCATAGGCAACCATTTTCAATATTGGCGTCATCCAAAGCGAGCCAAACGCCAACTAGACACTCCGCTGGTTCGCACAAGAGAAACGAAGCGTCCATGTGCGTGCTAACTGTGCCGCCGATACCCGGCGGCTCAAACGTTGAATGCGATATAATTATTCAGAATTATTACAATAAAATTATTAATTAAGATTAAAATTATTAGAACAATTCTTAATTTTAAATTTTCTTTTCTTTTCAAATTTTAAAAATGTACTAAATTAAGTGTATTTATTAATACGCAATTTTCATAGTTGTGGAGCCAGAAGCATCCTGATTGATGTTAACAAGATAAAAATATATTAACAGTTTTTGCGAAGCTTCAAAATGATACACACTCATTGACGTAGGAGGCTAGACTCCCAGAATCCAAAAAATCACCCGCATAATCCAGACGAGCACTAGAATTGAATTTTTGGCGATTTTTCTGCGATCTTGCCTTTTTAATTTTTTGAATTTTGAATTTGAATTTTTTATAATAAAAAAAACGATTTTGAATTTGGTCGTTGCCCATGTTTGGTGGTGAAGTTTCTGCATCTAAATAAAGTCTTTCTTGTGCTCTGCTCCAAAACCGTCCCAGCCTATTACTTAATCAAGAGTAGGCAAAGAATTTGAATTAAACATTCATCTAAAACAAATACAAATTAATAAATTAAGTTTTTAGTAAATAAATCAATTTATATAAACAATCATATAATATTAATATGAAACATTCATAAATATTCATGCAGTCGAATAATTATATAATCGAATATTCATATGAACAAATATTCATATGTTCATATTTCATATTTTATTCATATATTGAAGTATCCCAGAGGTCAATGTGCAGTCCGTCCTGTAGTGAATGTTGAATTAATTATACATAAATTTAATCAATTAATTGAATTTCTGGGGTTTTAGAGATTAAGGACATTAAAGTAGTGTGTGGTAATATGTTTGCTAGCGCCTCGATCAGATTAGAATGTAAACATGGGTCAGACAGGTATGCGGGGGGGAGTTTGAGAGTCCCGAACCCTCTTAGGGATATAATGCAAAGTTTTCAGGAAAAAATAAGGCAAACTTAAGGTAACAAATGGGCAAAAATCCAAATGTTTTTGCAAAAGTATCTGAAGTAGATAAGGACAGGAATTATCAATTATAGTATTTCCCTCTTAATTGCTTTTACAGAAATTTCGGAACCAGTTTAGCTCGAATGATAGGCGTAACCAGGGGGAAGCATTGGGGCACATGCCCCCCCCCCGAAATTTTTTC
Source organism: Mermis nigrescens (assembly GCA_036768485.1). NCBI lineage: Eukaryota > Metazoa > Nematoda > Enoplea > Mermithida > Mermithidae > Mermis > Mermis nigrescens. Next base: position 3,357,460 of record JAVLUZ010000143.1, on the reverse strand, counting down.
AGAAATATTGTTGATTTGTCTGCTGCAATAATGTGTGTCCAGAGAACTGAGTTCAAAAAGAAAAAAACGTCAAAATTTTAGTCATTATTATTTATTGTTATATAGATCTAATGAATTAAAAAGTTTGAATCAGCTAAAATAATCCAGCACTTCACATCACTTTAGTAATTTAATGCACTATTTGTTCGTTGATTGAAAGTGCGCATGATTGTTGAGCCTAGTGATCGACCGGGGCGACTTTTTTGGCCGGGGCCGGGGCTGGCCGGGGTCAGACAAGGAAAATATTATTGCATGACACATACTTGGGGTGGGGGGCATAGGAAAGAAATAATGAGCGATTGCTCCATTCAGTAGTAAATGGCTTTTCATATCAAGTTTTATTACTATTTATGTCACAAGAAACAAATTTAGTCTAGTGTTTCATTGTCTGAATCATCAATAAGGTCTATGTCGCTGCTATTAGCACACTCTGTATCATTCGAATCTTAGCTACGGCTACTGCTGCTGTAGCAATTGGATGCAATAGGTATTGGATGTAATAAATGAGACATCACACATTCCCATATGGGGGAGGGGTATTACCCCCTCAGGGTCCAAGACACAAGTCACTGTCAGACGATTTTTGGTGAAAACCTTTTGAATTTTTTGAACTCTAATTTTTTAGTATGGCAAAAGTGTACCTAACTATTAGAATTTCACGAAGTGATACATTATTTTATTATGTGAGCTAGAGTAAATAGATAAAACTATCACTATAAAACATGCATGTAATCGCTTAAAATTTTATGAGGTTCCCTCAGTATACCTACATGTAACGGCTGGAAATCTAGGGTAGGGGTCCCGCGCCATTTTTAGAAGGAGGGGGTTAGCGACTAGATCAAAAATGGTAAAAACACATAAAAATAGCCAAAAAAGCACAGGCTTTCGCCAAAAAATGGGGGAGGGTGGTTAAATATTTTCTGACTTTCAAGGAAGTTCGGGGCTTCAAAGCGGAGATGGGGATGGCCCAAATCCTCTGTCACATGTATATTCCTCGGCTATTTTCAGGGAAGGGGGTAAGCGGCTCCATTTTTGCAGCCGCTACCCCCCCCCCTTTGAAAATCTTTAAAATGGTAGAATTTTCAATAAGGAATTCTACACCTTTTTACAGTTTTTGTTCTTCAAAAATCTTTGTACATGTACAAAGACGGTCCTGAAACGTCTATGTACATCAGCAAAAATCTTCCCCGAATACAAAAAGACCGTGCTTCTAAATGTGATAATTCGGCCTGAATTCAGTTGATAGTTCGGCGCGAAGTGCCGAAATTTTTATGAGCTTCTGATGGAATTCACACATAAAACTCGACTGAGAAAGCTAAAACAACTTGTACTACAAAAATGAGAAATATTAGAAAAATTGTAATATGCGAATTAAATCTTGTAATAAGCAACACTGCGCTTAGAATGGAAAAATGGAAAAATGTCAAATATTCAGGAACCCAAAAATTAGCCAAATACACTACTAAAGGTCGAAAAACTATGTTCTACTACCACACTGAAATCGTTACTGTACCATATTAAAGTATACAAAAATTTGCATGTACAAAAGAGTGTTTTTTGTATTCGCCAAAGATTTTTCCCGATGTACAAAGACCAGGACTATCTTTGTACATGTACAAAGATTTTTGGGAAGATAAAAACTGTAAAAAGGTATAAAATTCCAAAAATTTTTCGGCATTTCCCTCCGATATGAAAAATTGTCTGTCCTATACATCTTTTAAATGGCAAAATTTAAATTTAGAATGCAGAAATGTCAAATTTTTAGGCGCTTCGCGCCGTTTTGAGACAATTTTAGTAATTCTTGGCGTTAGAAACTCAGAAATTAGCTAGAATATACAATTAAAAGTCAAAAGACCCTGCTTTGCCACTTATTTTCTGGTCCTCCAATTTGGGATTTCACCCCTCCTCAACTCTGGACCCTAGGAAACTATTTGAGACATATTTAGTTTATCGGATCGGACGCAATTCTGCAGCGTAGTTTATATTCGCCTATAATTAACCTCGGTCCTAATAACTATTACACAGGAAACGCGTTTTAAAGCACACGGTTCCCATTCAAGTGAATGTAAAAGTGTTTTTTGTAGAAATAGTTTGTTAAAAACGTACAATTTCTAACTAGAAATAGAACGTATTTGTCAACTCTAAATCTTTTAGCCATAGCTATGAATGAATGAGTTAAAAAAAGCATTTAGTTTAAATAAGTTAAGTGGAGGAATCGAAAATATGCAGATTTTCCTGAACATTCGTTCATTAAAAGCTCATTTATACACAGTAGAAAACTTATGACAAGGACTAAGTAAGTATACATATGGTCTAATCAGTACAGTTCTCAAAATTAACACTTGCTCATTGATAAATAAGTGCCAGTATCACAGCCTGTACAAAATACGAATTACACTAAATTTTTCCCCGGCCCCGGCCATTTTTTGACCTTGCCCCGGCCGGGGCCGGGGATGCTGAAAAATGGCCGGGGATTGCCGGGGCCCCGGTCGATCACTTGAGCCTAATAGTAAAAGTGCGAAAATGATTGTGTACTAGCTTGTCTATTCTCTGCTTTGTTCGTCTTTTGTGTACCAGTTTGTCTATTTTTTGCTTTGTTTGTCTTTCTTTACAAAGACACATAATCCTATTTTAAATGAAAGGAATGACCAAATTTTCTTACGTTTTTGCGCATTTCCTGTTTTCTGAACTGCATGTTGTAAATAAGAAGGCCACAAATGAACCTGAAAACGGTAAGAACAAAAATTTCATTGATACATTTTTCTATATCTTATTGGCAGCGACCATACGTGGGCAGCAAGAAATTTCTGGGGGGTGCAAGATTTTTTTGAAGGTCAAAAATTGGCCTTAAAATGGTGGTATGGTGATAAAAACACCATTTTTCGACGTTTCTCATCAAGCACTATCCATTGGCATCAAAAAAATGCGAAAAAAGCGAAAAAAATTTTCAAAAATTGAATTCTGGGGGAGGTATTTTGATTTCTGGGGGGGGGGGGGTATTTTGGTTTCTGGGGGGGGTGCATACCCCCCAAACCCCCCCCCACGCCCAGGTGTGGCAGCGACCTATTGCTGCGCTATGTACTTAGCAGAGGTCAAAAAACGCATTTCAGCTCAGAAGTTTTGTGCAATGTAGAAGTTAATCATTTTTAAGTATTTTAGGGCTTGCTTGATTTAGAACCGAGATTTGGCTGATTTTGCGAAAATTTTAACGTTACTATTTAACATTGAAAAGCTTTTTTTACATAGTTTTCCGTGACTCAGCCCGGACCCCGCTGGGAACGCTTGAGCGCGCCATCCCAGACCCCCGCAACCGTAAGCCAGGTAAAAGAGTTGGGAATTTCTAAAAATCGTCGCTATTCCGCGCCGGCATTAATTTGTCTTTTTCGTATGATTTAAGCGATATAAATTGAGCTTAAAGTGCAAAAACGTCAAAGTTTTCCGGCGCATAGCGCCGCCAGTTTCTGTTCTTTCTTTTAATAAAGCTCCAGCATTGCGCTTAAAAGCCTGAATCACTCAAAATATCTTCAAAGTTAGTAATTCGCAGTTTTCTTGTTAGAGCTTGAACTGTCAAAATTGTTTTGTACAAATTTGATAATTTTCTGCTCTGTCAGACTATTAGTATTCACCGAGCTACAAAATGTTAAGGGCGGTAAAAAATGACTAAATTTCTCGGCACTTTGCGCCACTTATAATTTCCGAAATGTTTGTCAATAGAAAGGCCGTAAATTCTACATGAAAAGGGTAGAAATACCAAAAATTTTTGGCCTTAGAGCCGCTTTACACTTTTTGTATTTTTGATCGTCAGCGACCCATAAATTAGTTAGGCTACATCGGTGTATTTTTAGATTCGGCAAAGATTTTTCCCGATGTACAAAGACTTTTTCGGGACCGTCTTTGTACAGGTACAAAGATTTTTGGGAAGACAAAAATTGCAAAAAGGTCTAAAATTCGTATATATAAATAAATATATATATATATATATATATATATATATATATATATATATATATATATATATATATATATATATATATATATATATATATATATATATATATCTTTATACTAGCAGTAATTGCATTTCAAAAGGAAAAATGTCAAATTTTTCGCGCCGTTTTGAGACGATTATTAGTGATTTTTGCCCTTAGAGACCCAGAAATTAGCTAAAATACACTACCATAAGTCGAACAACTGTTTTTACCACACTAAAATCGCTACCGTACCACATTATAGTACTCAAAAATTTGTGTCTTCAAATTGTACAAAGACTTTTGGGGACCATCTTTGTACATGTACAAATGGACGTTGTACAAACGAAACACTGGGCCACACTAGTAAAGGTCGAAAAACTCAGTTTTACTATACATAACGTTACTGGCATTAAATGCAAAAGTAGTCTTAAAAAATTTTTGTTCATGCCACCCCGAAGCAAAATCCACGCCTCTGGCTCGAAAGTTTTCTAGCTGACTCCAAAGACCGGGCTGACCCCGCACACCGCAGATACCATGCATCTAAGAGCTGGAACGAAAATGGAATTTTAGCTAACCTGGTGTAGGAGAAAGGCGGAATTGAGACTGTTTTCACTAATCTAGAGAAAATAAATAACAAAAGGCCCTTAAATTGAAAGTAGCATGAAAATGCTTTAACGCGAGACTGAGATTATTCTTTTGTTATCTCATTTATTTTTGGTTTTAAGCAGTCATTTTCCAGAAAGGTTTCGCTTTACTGCAAGAAACAATTAATAATCAAAATGCGGGCCGGACGAACCTGAAAATGTATGTTTTATCGTCTAATCTGAAGCAACAAGGTCATATTAGATATAAATGATTGAAATAATCGTAATTAAAAATGTGGGTATAATAAGAACTCCGTTACCTACGAACGACTACATAAATACTGACTAAATTGGCGAGTGTGCTACCGATAAATTAAGCTCAAAAACAATTAAAATTAGCTACTCGCCTCAGATTACTAGAAAATTATCAGAAAAATATAGCAAAAATATAACAAAAATGTATATATACAAAAATATAAAAATATAGCTACTTTACTATTTCTAATAAACATATAAATATCTCAAAAATTGCGTTTCGACGCACGAATAATGCACTATGTAAGTATTTACCTTAAAAATGTACATGCTCTGTGGTACAACGGGACGCACGAATCTTAATTCCTCAATGAGTTTCTTGACCTTTGGCGAGAAGGTCACGCGTCGGAAGACGGGATTCAACACATGGAGTGCTGAACATTTTAAGATTGACAAGAAAAAGTTCGAAATAAGTACACCAAGGAAGGATAGTAATTATCGAATCTTGTCTCACAAATATAACATCAATAAACCGTCGGTTTTGGTTTAAGATTGATCTACAGGAGAAAAAAAGGAGAAATCTGGCGCCCAGAAACACATTGCATAAGCGATATAAAAAAACCAAATCCAGTGGCAAAAAGTTAGTTCGAACTTGAGGCCACACATGGGCGTGGGGGGTCTGGGAGGCTTCACATCCCCGAAGAAGTTGAAAACTCTTGCAGATTACTGCAGACCCTTAGAATTCAATTTTTAGTAACAGTTTTGGCGATTCCACCCAACCAGACTCCCCCAGGATTTTCTTGCTGCCCATGTTTGCTTGAGACCATTAGTATAAAGCAGAGCAATTAATAAAGAAGGCGGAAACAGAATAAAGTTAATCTAGATTTAATTTGTAAGTGACTGGATTGAAGTTAAAAAGCACAATTTTCGAAGGAAAAAAGCGCCAATTGCCTAAAAATAAGAACGCTTACACTGGGAAATGAATTTGGGACTAAAATTGAAAAATAATGGACGACTGACTAGTTAGAAAATTAGTTTAAATTTATAATAAATCAAGAACCATTTCTGAATCTGACCTAGCAAAAGGACTAGCCGTGTACTGCGAGATAGTCATTATTTTTCAACTTGTTCTCGACACATCTAATAATTTATTTTTTATGCTTTGTGTTGACTGGTCTTACCATGCCCAATTTTATTCAGAGCCCGATCTTTCGGTAACGCGACTTTGCCTGAATTATGACGAATCGAGCAAAACTTTACAAATTAAAAAAATTTCTAAATTAGGAGCGTACCATTTTCACCGATTGCGCCCTCTTCATAAAAATATCGTATTTTATCAACACTTTCGATGAAATATTGGTCTTTGATATGCTACAAAATAATTACTATGTGAAAAACGCTAAAAAGGGCTATTTGAAAAAATTACCATTCTTTTACTTAACCGATAAAGCTATAAAACTATATATTTTGAAAGTCACGTTTAATTAGGAATGCAGTCTGGAAGTTAAAGTTTTCACAAATCGTATATTTCAGTGGTTCGTGTAAAACACCGGGCAGGGAAAGATGGGGCGAGAGAGAACATGAAATGATTATTTTCATACTTAAATAGTTGAAAACAATTAGATTCCCCAATTTCAATTTTTTTTCAATGGCTCTTCTAAATTTTGGAAACACAATTTTAAAAAAAGCCATGATTTATTTTCGCGGATTTTAAAACCAAATTTATGATTTTATTATCGATATTCAGCTAATTACTATTGTAAAACTTATAAACATAGGAGTGTCAAAAGCAGAAACGGTAGGTACCAAAGAGCAAAGAATCGTGACTTTGTTTCTTTAATGTAATGATCTCTTCGAAAACAGCTGTGAATATACTTCATTTTCATGCCTTATATTAGGCACAAAAAGATTTCAGAATTTAGCTGAGCTTCTTGCTTTCGGCGTTATTCAAGTTATCTACCGTTTTATGTTTATAACAGAAATTGGACTTTTCTTTAAAATTTGAAGTCAGTATCAATGGTGGTCCATACAGTATTTGCATATCTGGAAACCGCCTCAAATTTCGATCATCTAATGCTTCTTCTGACAGCAGTTAACAAAATAATAGGGTAGATTTTGGCCAGACACACACACACACACACACACACACACACACACACGTGGAGGACATTGGTGGGAGGAAGGGAAAAATTTTATGGGGAAATACGGCAACATTAAGGTTAAAAATGAAGGAAAATTAAAACTTTTCTTCAAAAGTTCAGGATGACCAGAGATGTGAATTTTGGTAGGTTAGACACTTTAAGTCGGTTCAAACTATTTCTAGGCCAGTTTGAGGACCTTTTGAACAATTTTCCCGCCACCGTTTTTTGAGAGACGATATAAAGATACAGTAATCAAATTTTAGGTATGAATGTAAAAAAATTATATTTTAAAACTCAATTATTTTGCAGGTGTAAAGACAAAAAAGTCATAAGCTAGTTATATGTAAATTTTCGTTACTGTAGTTATTATGGATCGACTGAAAAAACGGTGGCGGGGAAATTGTTCAAAGGGTCCCAGTTTAATTCCGTAAATCACACGACCGCCCCCTCCCACAGACCGCCTGAGCTATACATTTATTATCTTGAGTATCGGAAAAATTTATTTGAAATTTAAAATTTGCTGGAAAATTTAAAAAAATGATAGAAAACTCCTCAGCATTTGTGCGTCTTGCCCTCGTGTCGTCGGTGATAAAAATAGCCCTTTGGTCATCCACGACGTCTCCTTTGTCGATAATATTCGCAATTTCTCGCTTCAATGCATCCACTTCGGCGGTCGACAAAAAATTTTCAATGACGCAAAGACCGTTGGCGTTAAACTTAAACGAGATAATGCAGCAAATTAAACGCAGATAAACAATGAACAAAAAATAATTGTTGGCGGTATAGAATTTTATCTATGCAATTTTGGCAAACCATGTATCTCGTCTACTCACTTCACGTATCCAAGCCATTGGTTTTTGGTCTATCTATCGAGCAAAACAGCGATAAACTTGCAATGCAAAAATATTTAATATAGAGTCCTAGTACCTACAACACTTTGCAAATGGTTCTGTTTACTCTAGCTCGTCATAGATAATTTTGAATTGGGGCGTACCTACGATCCTAACAACTAACAAAAGCTTTCTAACAGCCTTTACGTACGTACTATGTATCTACGTGAGCAACTTTTTTAGTAATTATCACAAATTCATACGCAATGAATGATTTCATCAATGCAGAGCGCGAAAAATAGGCAAATTTCTTTGCGGTGGTACATGTGATAAAAAACACTGCGTTCTATGTATTTGATGTAAATCAATAATCACATTATTCTTGTTCATTTATATAGTAGACGCATCGATCTGCTTTCAATCATAGCGTTCATAATCGTTTACATACAGATTGGAATGGCTCTACGCATTTTTTGATTTTAATTTTAATTTATTCAAGATTGAATTTTAAGCGCTTTGGCGAAAAAGTTTGATTTTCTTTAGACATGAATGATACTTCAGCGTTCCCATCCTCTACTCCCTCTGGGCTGAGTGACCTCAAAACCTCAATGCGAGCGTATTTAGATTCGGAGCTTTTTTAATTCACCTGAAGAACAAAAGAGAAAATTTTCTGAAAATTAATAAGGCAAAACAGATCAGAAACGCACAGAAATTTGCAGATTCCTTGCAAAATAAATGCTGTTTATGTACTCTTTGGCACACCTGGGCGTGGGGGTTGGGGGTATGCACCCCCCAGAAACCAAAATAACCCCCAGAATTCAATTTTTGAAAATTTTTTATGTTTTTTCGCAATTTTTTGATGCCAATGGATAGTGCTTGATGAGAAACGTCGAAAAATGGTGTTTTTATCGCCATACCACCATTTTTAAGGCCATGTTTTGACGTTCAAAAAATCTTGCACCCCCTAGAATTTTCTTGCTGCCCACGTATACTTGGCCGTACAGCAATATTCATAACTATAACGATTATTTCCTACTGGTATTGGACGTTATCAAATATTTAAAATCGTTTTTCATGAATCCAGATTGGAATGAGCGACCAATAAAGTCTAATTTTATTTTAATTTTCCGCGATTTTAGAGTTTTTAGCGATAGGCAATTAACAAAACGTCGGAAGATTTTGTACCCCAATTTTGCGTGTGTATTTCAGGTGGCACCAAGCATCGAAACGCTATTTACCTTAACTGAGTGAGCATCGTAGAACACGAAGAATTGCTGCATTTTATTCAATAAATGATACAAGCGAACGACAAAATGTTGACTAGAAGATAGTGCACAAGCTACTCAACTCTCAACCAAAAAATTTTTAAGTTTTATCCAATAGCGCAGCTAATTTATCGATTTTATTTTCACTTTTAAGTTAAACCCGTATTTTTACGTTTCATTGTCTCACTAACTCAATAGATACTTTGAACGTAAATTCTCGTACGGTGCGCGCGTGAATCCGGCGACACCCCTACACATCGATCCCTCGAAAAGGTCAAAACTTTCAAATTGAGGCAGATCTGTTAGGAAGCGTGTCCAGGCAATTTCACAACGTCTCCATCAAAGACAAGACTGCGCTCCCGCGCCTCGTGCGCGGTTGAGCGTGCAACATCTCAGTTTCAAGCTTTGAAAACGGTGAAAGTCCGCGAGCTGTTCAATGGGTATATTTCTGGCCGGTCCACAAAGCCCTCCCATTAAGAGTAGGTTAGGATCAGCTGATACACAGAACTGATGGCGCACCCAGATGGCCCGAAAGGTTGCCTTTTTAGTGCAACACATGCTAATTGCAGATCGATTTTTTCATATTTACATTTCGTCCCTACTGTGCATTAGAATGAGTACAAATTTATATGCATGTTTAATTTTTTCTTTGGAGAGGACCCTTGTAAAAATTAATCGCACTTCCAAAAATTTTGGAGGACTAGTGCCCTCGCAGCTAAGTCACACCAGCGGATAGTTTTGACCTTTGCACTTTCAACGAACTTTCCGAAAATTTTGGACAGCACTCAGGAAAAGGACATGTAAGAAAATAATATACAATATGACAGTAATGTATTCTAAAACTGCTACCTAGGTACAATATGAGTAGGTACTCCGCCAATTCTTGTAGTAGCAATACACGCCTACTTTCGCAAACTACATATATAAGCGTTCTACTCTATATTAAAATGCTTAGTCTCATACAGTCTCTACAGAAGACTATACAGTACGTAGCGAGCGGGTGATTTTGCCCAGCCACGAGCCCGTTTGTTATAGACGTTTTCAAATACGAGAAAAATCTCATTCCAGACTCAGCTAAATAACTTGCAATTATCTGCTGCGAAAACGTTATAGATCGCACATTCATCACTGCAGACTTTTGAAATTTGCTTGCCAAAACTCGCACAACCCCATCATTCAATGCCGTTGTAAAGGTCCCAAGCTATAGAAACAAGGTTTCAATTTTTCGAAAATTACAAGTGAGCCGGCCATTCTAAGTAAATCGTTCAAAATTTAAATCACAATTTCTTTATTTAACAAAACGAGCGAAATAATTAAGAGACCACCAAAATAATTGACGCGAGCCGAAAAAACAACCGAACGTAGAGTTATTTGGATCAGGAACAAACAAGAAAAGGGGCACGAAACCATTTTTAATAATCAAAATGCTAATTCAGCTTATAATTCGCCGTCGCGTTCTATTTTCATCATTTCGACTTCGAATATCAAAGCGGCGTTTGCTGGAATACGGGGAACTGGGTTAAAAAATTGAAAGAGACGCTAAACAAATTGAGTAGAAATGCAAATAAAGTGAGACTACTTTGTGAACAAAAAACTAAAAGAATGAACCTGGAATGGTCGGCGGCGATCCACGTTCTCCGTAGCCCAATTCGGACGGAATTTTGAGGCGACGTTGTTCCCCTTCGCACATATTGAAATATTGAAAAATTATCGAATCAAAGAAGTTAGCTAACGCGTTGTTCAAAAACATACACGTAAGTCCATACGTGGGCAGCACCGAAATTCTAAGGGTTGCAAGATTTTTCAAAGGCCAAAAAATAGCCTTAAAAATGGTGATATGGCGAAAAAACACCATTTTTCAACGTTTCTCGTCGAGCACTATCCATTGGCATTAAAAAATTGCGAAAAAACAAAAGGGTATTATGGTTTCTCGGGGGGGGTGCATACCCCCAACCCCCAGGCCCGGATATGGTACGCAGCCTTTATCTTAAGATTTGAATTATCATTAGTAAGCCTAATCTGCTTCCTAAATTGCATCAATAAGTTAGACTGATTGAAGTATAAAATTATAAAAATGAATGAAGTAAAATTTAAATGAATGTATTGTCTTAAATAGCCTGAATTAAGATGTATACCTACTCCATAAAGATCTTATAAAACATTATTATAAATTTAAAGTTGAATAAATCCCATATTTGAAACTAATTTCTATAATTAAAATAAAATAAAAATATACAAATTTATTTTAGAACCTACTGATGGAAATATCAAAGTATTAACAACTGTTATAAGATTCATCTTAAAAATATTGACTTTATTTTAAATCCTATCATACATATAAAAGATACAATGATTAATACGCTGGGGGTCTGGATACCCTGGATCTAAAAGACCCCCGGATTTAACATTTAAAATTTTTCGCGATTTTTTCAATACCAATGGATATAAATTGATGAGGCACGTCTAAAAATGGTGTTTCTTATCCCAAACATTAATTTTTTGGCAATTTAATGTCAGTCGCATTCAAATTTTTTTTGCGTAAAAAAGAAAATCTGATATCGTACACACGATTTTTTGAAAGCTGGAATATCCGACACTTATTCCATTCATTATTCGCGTGACAATGATATTCAAATTACTTGAGCATGCCCTGATCCCAGCCCTTGATCACTTGACCTTGGCCTAAGGTGAATTTGAAAGGTTCGCCGCGTTTTCGAGAAGTATCGAACTCGGTGCCGTCTTCCAAGGTACCCTGTACAATAAAAATATTCTAAGTGTAAAAATTTCAATAAAGCAAAAAACGTTAAGGTAATGGAAAATTGAAGATAAAAACTGACAAAATTCTTTAATTAATCGTTACAATAAATTGCAGTAAATTCAGAAGTTGTCAGTGGAGGGAAGACGCCTTACATAAAAACCAGCACACAATACCTGCACAAGATGACCAATGTAGGAAGTGAGCTAGATCTAGAAGGAATTCAACCGGAGAGCTTAATTTATTTAATACAGCCCTAAAAAATTTATGTTAAAATTAGCATATAAACTTCTTTATTCACAATTCTTATCAACTTTAAACACATTTGCAAAACCTGTTTCAAATTTCGTGCATTTTCGATCATAATTTTTTGCTCGGAAAATTCAGCTTTTTTGTTTTCTTGGAGCCCAAACATCCATAAATATAGATTCAATTTCAAGGAAGTGCCAAATTTTGAGAAAAGTAGCGACATATTTTCTGCTTGATGCTTACTAACGGTCAAATTCTTATCAAAAAATCAAGTTAGTTCTTTTACAGAAAAAACACTTTCAGCTTTATCACTTTTCCACGAAAAATTAGAACATCGACGGAAAAATCTGTAAAATATGTAGGAACCCTACTTTAATTTGCCGCATAAATTCGAGAAAGTAAACAATGCTAAATGCGAAATTTCGGGGAAGAGGGGATAACCGACGTAGAGTAAAGTGAGGGAAAAGCTGCTGACGTTTATATCACCATCAGATTGAGCCGTTCGACTTCAAAACACAGAAATACTTGTAAAGAAAATTTGAATTTTACATCAGGCTCGCAGAGAGAAGATAACGTCTGGAACTCATAAAAGCATTTATCTGCAGTAGGTATCAGAAGTTTTCAACAAATAAAACGCAACGTTTATCACATTTTCTATTCAACTAACCGTGTAATGCACACTGAGCGAATCGCCATTACGAGACCTTCTTTCACAATTTTCCACTCGTTTCTTGACGCCGATTTGAAGGCCTTTAATCGGCTCCTTTGTTTCCAATAAAGTAGCTAAGGTCAGCAGGACAGTGCAACAATTGAGCAATAGATTCATATTTATAGCAACAGAATTTTTCTGCAATGCAAACAAAATAAGGAGCGGAAGAACAATAATAAATAGACGTTTAGAGCAAAGATTTTGATGCTCGTACAAAAATTGAACCGCTCTGCACAAAAGTAAATAAATTTTGGAGTAAAAGTATGAAAATTTAAGCACTTTCTACGCATTTTGCAAGGGAGGTTTCCAACTGAATGACAATTATTAACGATAAATCATAAATGTGCAACTGTCTTCAGATTTTCAAAACTTCGTGACTGATTTCCAGGGAGTGGTATCATTGAAAATCAAATTGGGAGTGACGCATTTTTAGATATTTTGCCCTGAAAATTGGTCATTTTTCCATGAAAAAATTTTTTAGCCAACTTTCATGTAGAATATCTTTGAATATATGAACGCAACACAGTTGCAATTTCAGCATAACCTAATATGGACCTTGTTATGTACAGCCGCAAAATATTGTGGCATATAGACGTTTTGCTGCTGAGAATCTGGCTTGCAAATTGTGGCCAAAATTTGTCGCGACAAAATTTGACAGTGACTTTGGCATAGATTGAGTATTGATCAGTCAATCATACAACTATTTTGATCATTCCACTAAATTCTATGCTAAAAGTTGTCCTTGTCTGCCAAATTTCACACTTATCTGACTAATAAAAGTGATTTGACAAGGAGTCAAAGTTGGACCTTTCCACCGTGCGTGCACATCAAACAGTTGACTGCCCGAGAAACAAGAGCCTGTAACTTCTGAACCAAAGCACAATAAGCTCTGATATTTTGCACACTTTCATTTGGGGTCTAGTGCTACTTTATTAAAAAATTTCAAGAGATTTGGAGAGGGTCGAGTGGGAAGCCTCTGGTGATTTGACATGGAATGACCCATATCATTTTTTGAGAAAAATTTATGGTAAAGATTAATTTTTCCGCTGAAATGCCAAACAAAGTATAAACATTCCAGTTCAAAGCATATATTATTACGTTTAACATTATAATTTTTGTTCCGATTTCCACTTTAAAACTTCATTACTTTTCAAAAAACTGTCAATTTATATATCTATTGATTATATACATTGCAGTTCTTGGATTTAAGACTCCCGATTCTATATTTTCTATTCCGAATTAGTCGTGTCTTCCAGCTGTGCTTAGCCATTAAAATCAAGGATGTACAAATTTTAAACATCTTTTTTTCTTGCCAACAATGTGGCTGATGCGATAAATATTCCCGACAGCGCAAGCTTGATTTTCAAGAAATTCCTTTTAAAATTGTGAATTACGAAACAATATTTATATATGATTTTAGGTCGGATCACAAAGAACTGCGATAACAGCATCGAATCTCGCTTCCTTCTTAAGCTGATCCTTTAGTTACTTTTATGCATTCCGTCTGTTCAGACTTGACAGATCATCGAATTTCATTTATAAGATCTGACAGAATAGAAAAAATTTATTTGTCATCCGATTTAGGCTATTTATTTCGAGATGAACTATAAAATTAATAAATAAATCATAAATGTATCAATGATATAGTAATAGTAATAATAATAAATAATAATAGATTTATTAATAACTAATTTAAAAGTAAAGCGAATACGCTAAATTTATATTGCTTAAGTTGGGTCCAAACCTACATTTGAGCTATAGAAACAATTTAACGATCAAATTTTGCCATTTGAATTCGTCAGTATTCTAGAATATACCATTTCTTTGGTTCCTCATAATTTCCAAGATTGATTTTGAAAGAAAATCTTAGAGTCTTGCAATTAATTGCAAATGTTTTAGCCCAGGCCCGGGGATACGCGAATAATCTAGTGAATTTGAAAATCGCAAGCACCAATAAAACTGACTATTTATCTGACAGCATATTATCACAACTGAATAAGTCCAAACCTAATGTAGTTATAAAAACTATAATGAATGAACAATTGTCACTCCACACGAAATATAATACACAAATGGCATGTAGATAATGAAGTGCTACACAGTAAGAGCTGAACACGAAATAATTGTCGTACGTAGCTAATTTAACATCGATTTACAAAGCTAAACACGAAACCGTTAAATATAATCAATTGTACAAGAATAAAAATCGAACTGCTGTATTATCCTCGTACGTGTAGGCAGTGTTTGAACATTCGCAAATATTTACATTGCCTTTTAACATTGAGCGCTTTAGTTCCAGACGGGCCGTTTCAATAAGCTAGAGATTTTTAAACAGCATTGCATTAAACAGTAAAAATCAAGGAATAGATCTTTAAGATTGGCTTAAAACACGCACTAAAATACCGATGTGAAAACTGAAATACAAAATCAAAACAATGCGTAATCAGTAATAGCCATATTTCTGTTTTTCTTTAGTAAGAGAAGTAACAGGTAATAGCCATATTTTTGTTTTTCTTACAGTCAGAGAAGTAACAGGCAGCGTACGAGTAGGTAGTTGAAAAATCTCAGCCGTTTGCACAGTAGTGCACATGAACTTTGGCGCCGCATCTGCACGGCGTGCAAATGAAAAATTGCAAAACGGGAAGATCAGTAAAAAATTGTTTAAAATGTAATTTTAGCTCTATAAAGTCAATTTTACACAAGACCCTCATAATCAGAGCTATTTTTATTTCTTATAAAGTGCAGTCGCACAGGCACGTAGCTAGCCTTCTGAATTTGGAGATGACTAGTTTTGAAGTCAGGTATCTCACAAATATTTGTAGATAAATAATCGAAATGGGACGTTTTGGCGCCACACGCTTTGTAATATTATTAATTATTTACATTTAATTTATGACTAAAGTATAATACATATTCTGAAAGCCCATTTAATTCTCCACGTGATGGTATGAATTACTTTCAGAATACCTTTGAATTAAGTGAGACAATTAAATGCATCTAAAAATACACTGGATTTTTAAGTTTTTCAGTCATACACAAATGAATACTCATTGAATCGAACAATATGCTATTTTGTAGCTTGTAGAACCTGCTTTCTGAATATATAATTATTTAAAATTGCTTCGAAATTGATTTAATTAGAATAATTTATAAGTTGATGGGACCAAAACGACAGCGCCAAAACGTCTTAGACCCAAAAATAATGGTTTTCGAGCCTTTCTCAGCGATCTCTAATTAACGAAGAAAAATATGAAAAAATTAATTTTGATTTTAATTTCACTTAAAACAATTAAGCAAAAAAGTAAATTCAATGCGAAGCGTCCGAAAAATCTGGGCCTATTATAGCTCAATGATCTTTCAAATGGTCTCAATCACACGTGAGCGTGGGGGTTTGGGGGTATGCACCCCCAGAAACAAAATACCTCCCTCAGAATTCAATTTTTGAAAATTTTATTCGTTTTTTTCGCAATTTTTTGATGCCAATGGATAGTGCTTGATGAGAAACGTCGAAAAATGGTGTTTTTATCGCCATACCAACATTTTTAAGGCCATTTTTTGACCTTCAAAAAATCTTGCACCCCCAGAATTTTCTTGCTGCCCACGTATGGTCTCAATGGTCTTTCTTTCAAACTTTCACACACGCTTCAGGAATTTTCAATTTTTTCCTTCGGGGAACTTTTACAAAAAATATTTGTACTTTCAAAATTTTAGGGGCTAGTCCTGACGTGTTCTGAGGGGAAGGGGTTGACCACCCAGAATGGAAACTGACCCCCCCCCCGCAAAATGGCTGTGACCCCCAGGATTATCGATTTTTTTGTAAAAGCTGTAAAAAGTGTGCCTTTTTAAGCGTTTCAAGCCAATTTTTGGCTCAAAAATCTCAAATTTTCGGCGCTTCGCGCCAAACACACATTCTTTGACCATGTATTGTTCAATTAAACTCTTCGAATTTTTTAAACGTTTATGCTCTACAAAGCACAAGCATCGTCCGAAATGTCAAAAAACAGTGTTTTTGACGCGTACCCATCAATTTTTAGCCCAAAAATTTTAAGAAATTTATGGGCCTGACCCCCAGAATTCTCATGCTGCACATGTATGGACTGGTGCCACCCATCCCCCACACCTATGCGCCTGTTTATGACCTGACATGGAGAGAAATTTCCCATGTAACAAACAATCCGAGCTTGTGCACACGATCTGGCGCGTACAAAAAACAAAAGTTTACACACTATTACACAAATGCAAGCTTTACACAATTACTCCATTTCATATTCAGCCATTTGTTAAATACGCAAGTCGCAGTGCTCGTGAAAAATTTATTCAACAAACAACAATCAACAAAGTACATAAATAATGCAGCACCAAGGTTAAAAGGAAAAACTTTGGCGTACAAAAAAACGCATTAACAAAACGATCGTATACGTTTAACGAATAAATGTGAAACTTGTCCGCAGTTTGCACGGTAAGTATTGTTCAATCTTTCCAAAACAGGTTTGGCGAAATTTTCGCACAAACTTCCGTTTCCGATATCATACTGCAAAGATGATTCAATTTAATAATAAAGCTATAGTGTGCGCAATTTGCTAAAACAGTCTAATTCAAATCCTATTCATAATCTAATTATAATAATAATAATAATAATAATAATAATAATAATAATAATAATAACAATAATAACAACAATAATAATAATAATAATAATAAAATAATAATAATAATAATAATAATAATAATAATAATAATAATAATAATAATAATACTTTATTCGGAATAAACGCAAGGATAAAAGTCGCAAGGAAAATAAGATCGCAAAGTGTAAAGTGCGAAATATACTGGGCACACAGGCAAATAGTGAAGTTATTCAACAAAACAACAATCAACTAAGTTGGACGCGAGTTTCAGGAAGAGCTGCAGTAATGTTATCTGGCGCCCTAACTTTTTTTATACTGCGCAAATAATTTCTTTTATTCGGTTTAAACAAGTTTTGTACAGATTTAAAATGAGTTTCAGCAATTATCAGGTATGAGCAACTTCCGTGATTATGGATTTCCGGCACGTAATCTGCTGACCTGAATTTATTTTATTGAGAGCTATAGGACACGTATATAAAGAATAAGCAAAGTTAAAAATGAAAAGTCTTTGTACATCGGGAAAAATCTTTGCCGAATACAAAAAAAGGATCTAGTATACAATTTACCCCCCAGCGTTTTTCAGCCGATCCATATAAGCTACAGTAACCAAACTTTACAAGGAGATAGCTATAAGCCTATTGTACTAATCTGGCAAAATTTATTAACTTACGGTGTAAAGTTACTACTTTACACTCACAGTTTACAACGTACTAACAGCATCTAAAAATTGTAAACGACTCGGTGGGTTTCAAACAAGGCAGTTTTTTGTAACTCAATCAACATCCTACATTAAAAAAATTTAGAAAAAGTAAGTTTAAAGTAAAGTAAAGTAAGTTTCTTTAAATCTTTTTTCAAAGCAGTAAGTTTAGAGTAAGTTTAAAGTAAAGTAAAGTAAGTTTTTTCTGAATTTTTTTAAGCAGTAAGGTTACACCGTAAGTTAATCAATTTTGTCAGATTAGTACAATAGGCTTATAGCTATCTCCTTGTGAAGTTTGGTAACTGTAGCTTATATGGATCGGCTAAAAAACGCTGCGGGGTTAAATTGTATACTAGATCCCAAAAAACACGTGAAATAGACGTGAGCATTTCGTGCTTACTTTATGAAAGAAGTGAATAATTTTAATTTTAAATTTCCCTCAGAAAATAGGCTATTCAGAACAAAAAAATTTCACTCCTTTTCTAAATTGGAGGCCGACTATCCCTTCCAAACTTTTAGGCTCTTATATAGCTGCGAACCTTGACCTGTTATAAATTCTAATGTTCGTAATAAGATGATATTTACATGAATAATTGGGCGAGAAATACTTAAATGAATTAGAATTGATAATAATAATGAATTGATAAGCAAATAAATGAGATAAAAGTTTAAATAATATGCATGTCCGTAGATATTTAAATAAACAAATTATGAAATGAATAAATAAATAAACATAAATGCATAAATAGGATAAGTTGAAGCCGCATAAAAATCTTAACAACATGCTCATGCAACAGAGAAAAGAATACAAAATTATCGATCCTCTTGGGAAATAGTGTAAAGTGGCTCTTAAATTATTTTAAGCAAAAAATGAATATTCTTCCATTGAAAGCGATCTACACATAAGAATGACAGGCGACCACACCTGGGCGTGGAGGGTTTGGGGGGTATGCACCCCCGAAGAAATCAGAAAATATCCCCCAGAATTCAATTTTTTGAAAAATTTTCGTTTTTTTCGCAATTTTTTGATGCCAATGGATAGTGCTCGATGGGAAACCTCAAAAAATCGTGTTTTTCGGCATACCACCATTTTTAAGGCCATTTTTTGACCTTTGAGAAATCTTGCACCCCCCAGAATTGTAATGCCGCCCACCTATATGCAGGCGACCCTCCTTTAAAAATGATTATTATTTATCATATTTTAAATTATTTAAAAAAGTATAAATCACATCATATCAATCACCCGCTTTACAGCCTGGAATAAAATACGAAAGGGGTTTTTGGACTTGGACAATGAAAAATAATCTCTACTGCCATGCATGACAGAAATGCCGTTCAAAGCGGCGCTTTGGCATGCCGGATTGTACATGCAATGATCAGGTCTATAATTCCATTCACAACCGAATATGAACAATTTTCCTAAAAATAAATAAATAAATAAAAACAAATATGAACAACTTTCCTGAAAATAAATAAAGAAATAAAAAACAATAAAAATAAATAAATAAATAGGAAAATGAAAAAATTTAGCAAATAAATTCCCTAAAGCTAAAATTTTGCAAATTTATCAAAAAGTTAAATCTACCTCCTTAATAAAAAACAAGGTTTTTCTCAGCTTTCGGGCAAAAACTCGCTTTTTTAGATTATTTAGGTGATTTTATCGTCTTTGACTAAAAAAATTCATTAATCGCCAAAAAACTCAAGTTTAGCCAAAAAATCAAGGGGATGGGGTCAAAATTTCCTGGCTTTTGGTAGATGGGAAGGGACGAACGACTTTAGGGTGAAAGAATCTCCCATCCCCAGTTGCACACCTGGGCGTGTGGGGTATGCACCCCCACCCCGAAAACAAATTCCCCAGAATTCAATTTTTAAAAATTTTGTTTGTTTTTTCGCAATTTTTTGATGTCAATGGATAATGCTCGATGAGAAACCTTGAAAAATGGTGTTTTTTCGCCATACCACCATTCTTAAGGCCATTTCTTGACCTTTGAAAAATCTTGCACCCCCTACCGGAATTTTGGTGCTGCCCACGTATGCCCAGTTGCATGTTTGTGGGTAGATCGTTCACTCTACTTTTGGACAAAAATACAGTAATACATAGATTAGAGGGCAAATCTATTCTTCCGTTTACATTAGAGTAAAGACAAAAGCATACTAATACTTTTTACAACGTTATTACACTAAACACACTTATAAACAACAATTAAGACAGAAAGTAAGAGATAAAATCTAAACCGTTTAGTTGTCGATAAAATATTTTGGGGGTGATATCAAAATTAAAATCTCCCGAGAAATGGGCCTTTTCGTATATTAAATTAATTATTAGGAAGATATACAGACACGTAGCTCGCCGTCCTATTTTGGGGGACCAACACCTATTTTGGGAAGACTAAGCCCAAAAATGCCAAAAAATAGCACAAAATAACGTTTAAAAAATTCCTATTCTTCCGATTTTTCTGGATTTGGGGGGGCTCCTAGCCCCCCATTCCCCCCAGAGCTACGTGCCTGAACATATAGCAAGAGAATACTGACTAGGGTTATCACTGAACAAAATATTGATTATATCCTGATCGCCCCACGTAATCAAGTGACGATAAGTTTCTAAGATCGGCTCGATTCTTGAATTCCAAGCGAATGAACGCATCCGAGTCAAATTCATTAGCATAACACCGGAATTGACTCCTGAAATTTGGCTTAAAGGTTTGCTGAATAAGTTGAAAGAAAGTCTGCAACTAAATTCTACGGAAAAATCCCTAAAACAATTAAAAAAGTGCAAAAATTTAAAATTTAGAAAATTTTTAGAAAAGTTTAAGATCTTTCTGAAGAGCATATGTAAATTCAAGAGGAAACGAGATGTTTAATCATAATAGAGGAATTATATTATATTTTGCATTTTTGTCTTCGAAAAACAATACCAACGAATGGCATAAGTATGATTTAACTTTTGATTTCCTTTGATTTACGAATCTGAAATCGAAACAGCAAAAGTGTAATTAGAGTCCGAAAATATAGAAATAATGCAACGAAACGCTAAAATAAACTCATGCGATCAAAATCATACCTGGGCGGGGGGGGGGGGTTCGGGAGTATGCACCCCCTCGCCCAGCAACCAAAATATCCCCCAAGAAACCGAAATGCCCCCCGGAATTCAATTTTTGAAATTTTCTGTGTTTTTCGCAATTTTTTGATGCCAATGAATAGTGCTCGATGAGAAACGTTGAAAATGGTGTTTGTTCGCCATGCCACCATTTAAAAGGCCATTTTTTGACCTTTGAAAAAATCTTGCACCCCTCAGAACTTTGGTGCCGCCCACCTATGGTCCAAATCCACTATTTCGAATGCTCATTAGGTTATCGATTTCTAACTTTTCAAAAGCATTAAAAAAGTTGCATTTGGAATATTTAGAATTCTGAAAATGGAATACCTTAGTTTTGGACTTGACAACTGACATGCATGCCCTGAAAAGGGTTTTTTACGTCTTATCTGTCCCAAACAATAAAAAAGGCTTAAGGGGGACGGGAAACCCACCCCGTCTTAAATTTCTAATAATTTCAAATTTCAATTTCTATCTGAATCATTTTTGAAAAACATTGTTCTTAATTGATTTTTCTTAATTTCTGCCAGCGACTATCACGATTTTCAAATTTTTTGACTTTTTGAGCTCGCGCGCAGTGAAAACTTTTAATAAAAAGATTTCTCGAGCGGAATTCATAAGACCAAGACCAGTCTTTCCATTGGCACATACCGACAGCCGAATTCTTTGGTTGGTTTCGAGTTATTATCACACATTCAGACTGGGGGTATAAGGGGTATAACCATAGGTGGGCGGCACCAAAGTTCTGGGGAAGGGGGTGCAAGATTTTTCAAAGTTAAAAAATTGGCCTTAAAAATGGTTGTATGACGAAGAAACACCGTTTTTCAACGCTTCTCATCGAGCACTATCCTTTGGCATCAAAAAATTGCGAAGAAAACAAAAAATTTCAAAAATTGAATTCTAGGGGTACTTCGGTTCCTGGGGGGTATTCTGGTTTCTGCGGAGGTTGCATACCCCCAAACCCCCTACGTCCAGGCATGGGTATAACCCCTACCATGATTTTTGAAAGGCATAACACTTAGACCATTTTCGCACCAAAACCTATTCTTGAATTACGGAACAGCGCAAAACGATGCCCAGTAGTATAATCTTAAAAGTTTTTCGAGTAGTACCTTGTCTCGTTCATTCATTCATTCATTCACTTTTTTATCTATTCCATTTGTTTTCCTGCAAACTTAATCATAAATTTTCAAGAAGAGTTTAATATAACGAATTACAGCGTTTCTACGGGTTATTAGGAGGGGTAAGGAAAGACAAAAATACCTGAAAAATCAACGTAATTTCATCAGTTTAGCGCCATAATTAGCCGCAAAAATTAATCAGTTACACCCACCCACAAACCTTGGACCGTGTTCCTGTATGGTCGTTATATTTACATATTTTACCGCAAATTTTATAAATTGCTCATGGAAAAGTAACGCAACAGAAATGTTAGATTGTGACATGCTTCGATATTTGACTGTTTTCATGTTTTCAGAAATATTGAGTTTGTTAGGGCCCATAGCCCATTCCACATTATGTACGTGCATTTAGCAGGGAAATCCCGTTACCCAAAAGGACAGATTTCCACCCCTCCCTTTTTAACAAGAACTTGCGTTTTTAGAATTTTCAGGTAGGTACCTTTTTAACCAAAAAAATAGGTCGTTAATGCCATACCTGGGCGTGGGCGGGTTTGGGGGTATGCACCCCCAGAAATCAAAATACCCTCCCAGAAACCAAAATACCCTCCCAGAAACCAAAATACCCTCCCAGAAACCAAAATACCCTCCCAGAATCCAAAATACTCTCTCAGAAACCAAAATACCCCCAGATTTCAATTTTCGAAATTTTTTGATGCCAATGGATAGTGCTTGATGAGAAACCTTGAAAAATGGTGTTTTTATCACCATACCACCATTTTTAAGGCCATTTTTTGACCTTCAAAAAATTTTGCACCCCCCCCCAGAGCTTTGGTGCCGCGTGAACTATTACATGTTTGAAAACCCGTAGCAACTTTCCGAGAAATAGAATGTAACCCGATCTAGCAAATCGTTTTAATCGCTTTTTTTGCGTTTTTCGAAAAATAAGTCTAAAGAAATAATGCTTGATAATATCATTTTCACATTAGAAATCATCACAAAAGACCAACATAGTGCCATGCGGATCTACTAATTAGTTCGAAATACGGATGCGATTTTTATTCCATTTTCTTCGTTATTTGCACTTTCCGGTGAATCAATCATAATAATGCTTTATAAGGTCATTTTCGCATTCGCCAAGTCCTACCAACCTACCTAATGGCTTGAAATATGGGTGCTTCGCAAATTTAAAATACCAGCTAGTAGTTTGGTCTTCAGTTTCGTACGCTAGACCACCTATGTGATCGGGAGTAAAATTTCGAAATAGAAGCCAAAGGTCTTCAATGGGGCGCAAAAATATCACGTCAGTGTCGATATAAATCAAAGCATCAGTTTCATTCAGCATCTCCTAAAAATGGGCAAAAATGACCGAAAAATATCTTTGAAAAGTGCTTTTTTGAGCTCAAAAACGATGGGTACCCACGCGTCAATACCATACCTGGGCAATGGCTATCAGTGGGTCAGTCACTGAAAAAAGGTGGGTCCATCCATGAAAAAGGTGTCGAACAGTGTAATAAGATGGTTCTGTGCATGTTTTGCAAACTGATCATGATATACTGTATATAGCATTTCCTTGAATTATCTCCAAAAATTTTCTCCCTGTACAAAACATAGCCCCTTCCAAGTTACCCCTCCGCCCCGTCCAACATTTGGTTCGGCCCGTCCTGGTGATGGGCCGATATGGGGCATTGCCCAGGTGTGGTCAATACACATTTTTAAGCAAAAGATGTTGGATGAACAGACGTGTTCTTGAAGGGTTTGTGAGGGTTTTGACCCCCCAGAGTGGCAACTGACCCCCCCCTTTCTCCGTAAAATGGCTGCGATCCCCTCGGAATTATCGATTTTTTTAAAGTTGTAAAAAAGTGCCCTTTAAAGCGTTTCTAGCCCATTTTCGGCTCGAAAATCTCAAATTTTCGGCGCTTCGCGCCAAACACATTTTTTGACCATATTTTGTTCAATTTACTCCATTTTTTCAAATTGTTTCCGAATTTTTTCAACGTTTTTATGTTCTCGAAAGAACGGGCATTATCTGAAACGTCAAAAAAACAGTGTTTTGACGTGTACCCATCGTTTTTAGCCCGAAAAAGGCACTTTTAAAAAAAATTTCCTGGGCTCCTGACACCAACCCCCAGAATTCCCATGCTGTACATGCATGCTGATGAAGTATATATAATATCGAAAATACTATGCCGTTTACTTCACAGTTGAAGCCTGGTCTCTTTCCGGAATCATAAACTCGTAAATGCTTGATATATGAGTTTTCTAAAAGTTCCAAAAAGAATCGCATTTGTAAATTTTTCACGAATTTTCGAGAAAAATTCAGTGTAGCAAAAAGTTTTTAAGTTTCACATTCACAATTCGTGTTGCAGATGCATGTCGAGCGGGATAGATTTGGATTTTTATGAAAATATCGATTCGCATCGATGAACGGGAGCAGATCCTTCATAAAACATTTATTTAATCCGAATTTCGGATTAATTACATACGTGAATCCAATGAATAATTATCTATAAATACTGGAATAAAAAGACGCTGAGCCGCGCAAGTTTTGAACAAATGCGGCCAATCGGTTTCGCTGTCTGCGGGAAAGCGGACAGGGTATACTACAAATGTAAAATTGAGCAAGTTTCCGTAAATCGAGAGCTGAAATAAGAACCAACGTTGAATTAACCCGAGCAGGAAATTAATCAGGAAGTCAAGTTTCTCACTTCTTCTTCAATCAGCGGTTTATCTTCGAGATCGGCGAAAATGTAAAAATGTAAATTCGCCGTAGATTTGCTAAACATAAGTATGGATCTCATGGATATTAGCAATTTTCCAGCATTTTTGCCGCAACTGACGAGAGCTACGTTAGTAACAGCGAAGGCTGGTACGGAATTTTCGAAGACCAGTGGCCTTTCTATGGCCGCGTGGTAATGGGTTTTAAATATTTTAGGTATCCGTTCGAAAAATGCATTCCATCCATTGAAGTTATTTACATTGAGCGAAAAATCAGAAACGATTAAGTACAATATAATAAAAATGACCAAAACCAACGTAATTAATAAACGGACATTTGGTCGCATACGAATGAAGCCACTTCTGTACGAAACAAACAGATTAGAAAATATACAAATGGACAATTAATTAACTAAATATACATTAATATACCGTAGAAGTCACCTTCTTTGGCCATCTACCTAACTTTGGCCACCTTTCAGTATTTTGTTGTTGTTTGTTAGTTACTCATCGTGTGTTGTATATTTTTCGATGAAATAAACTTTGTATAGTAGCCTGAATCTTACTCTACATCTAAAGATGTTTTAACATGTTACTATTGGTTATTAGTCTTTGGACAGTGTTTTGTTGGGCATACTGTAGTTTTTTGCATTTTTGTAGGTTTCTTTTGCCAGCATTTCTTGCAATTCAAGTGCAATTGATATGTGGCTTCTAAAACTGAAAAGGATGCCATTTCCGATAAAACGTTTGTTTTCATCTACTATTAGCAGCGATATGGAGAAATTCGGCCGGCTAATGTTAGAATCTAAATTTTCAAAAACAACCTAACTTTGGCCGCCTGTTATAAAGCTGTAGAAGTTATCATCAGACGATTCTGACCACGATTCTCCAACTACAGCGCAAAAACAAGAAAAAGACAACAGAGCGGCCAAAAAGGAAAAGTTGTTTCCGATTCTAGTTCAGAAAGATTTTCAGAGGTAGAAATTCAGGATGGCAAAGTGTCCTTGGTTGACAACGTTTCCACTTTGAAGATTGAAGAATTTTTAGCCGTTGACTCTACACCGAAAGGGTACTGGTGGATTGGAATAAAAGAAGCTGTTCAATCACTGAAAAGATCTCAAGATAAAGTTTATGCATCCCAATGGACCATCCACCTGGTGAGAAAAGGAGAACTTCTGTTGGATTGCCTTGGAAGACATTATTTGCAAACTGAACATTCCGCCGGTGCCCAAATCATCTCGAGCTTTTGCTTTGGACCATGAAACCGCCCGATTCGAGTTGACAGCTTTCAATGAGCATTAATCTCTTTTTTTGTGTTGGTCTCTTTTGTTAAACAAAAATTATGCAGTTTCTATTGTGCCTTGCCTAAACTGTGCCATTGTTTTACATTATTATACCTGTTGATTATGCGTTTATTTTGTTAAAGTCTCGCAATTTTTTTAAAACCCTCTAGGTGGCCAATGTTAGGTTACAATTCTTTAGTTTAACTATATATTCATTCATTCGCTATTTTGCATTGAAAAATTTTAGCCGGCCAAGTTGGAAAACGCTCCTAACTTTGGCCACCACCTTTTTTTAAAAAGTCGGCGCACATGCATGATAGCGCAACAGCGAGCTATCAGCAGGCCAAAGTAAATCCATGTTTTAAGACCATTTGCCGGCTGGTGCAGCTCTACTTAAAAAGTTGCACTAATTTGAAATTTAAAAGTGGCCAAAGTTAGGTCACTCTACATTTTTATTAATACATTAGCTGGGTGCAATATTTTTCAAAGGTCAAAAAATAGCCCTGAAATAATGGTATGACGAGAAAAAACACAATTTTTCAACGTCTCTCTTCAAGCACTATCCATTGGCATCAAAAATTGCTAAAACCAAACAAGATATTAAAAATTGAATTCTGGGTGGAGGTATTTTAGGTTTATCGGGGGGCATACCCCACAAACCCCACACGCCCAGGTGTGCACGCACACGGTCAAACCTCTGGAAGGGGGTAAACCGAATTTTCTTGGAGGTAAATCAGTAATTTTTTGCTTTTTTAATGTCAAGTTTTTATAATTGATTCGTCGTATTTTATTTTTCATCCATATTTATGGTTCGATTTGCATGAAAACATTAACAACAAAGGGCGACGGAGTGACCTGTAGCATCAAATATATACAAAATAATGGGAGAAAAGTGTCAGGATGAATGAATTGAATAGTCCATTGCTCTAACACTAAGTATATCACACGCACACTGGGGCTATGGGGTATCCCTCCTAGCACAACTTTTCGAAGGCATATCCCCTCCGGCCATTTTGGGATCAAACCTGTTGCTCGAACCATGAAAAAGCGTTAAATAACGTCCAGTAGTATAGTTTCAAGTATATATACTAATTTTTCGAGCAGTAGCCTGTCCAGTTAAACCTTCCAGACAATTTTCTTCCATTATTTAATATATTTTTAATGTTGCAGGTCAGTGCATGTATGAAGTATATGTACTTAAAATCATACTGTTAGACGACATTTGATGCAATTTCATGATCCAAGCAATCGGTTTTGGTCCAAAATGGCCTGAGGGGGTATGCTTCTCGAAAGTCCTGAGCGTAGCCAGGATTTCCGCCAGAAGGGGGAATCCTAAAGAAATTTTTCCGTCTAAAAACCCATAAAAACGGTTGAAGCTGTTAAATAACGTGTTTTTGGACTTTTCACATCGTCCTGCACTATTAAAGCAATAGAAAAATTTATTTCTTATATTAAAATTTTTTTAAGTTTTTAATGGAAAAATGCTTATTATGCGATAATTTTTTTAGACTTTTACTGCAATAAAACGATAGAAACTGCCAAAAGATAGAAGAAATCAGCGCAAAGAGGCATAAGCTTAACCAAGATTTTTGCCATGGGGGTCCGAAAATGCTTCTATATTAAAAGTTCATAGAAATGTATAAAAATGCGTCCATAATGCCTTTTTTCAACTTCGTCCTGCAACAATTCAAATGCAAGGAAAAATTTTTTTTGAACATTTTAATAATCAATGCTGCCCACTTTGCAAGTTTCACTACTCGGGCAGAACTTTAAATAACAGAGAAGAGAAAGCAACGGTTAACCTATTTTTTGGGGCTAGGGGACTGAAGTAGCGCGCTCAAGCACCCCCAGCGGGATCCGGGCAGACCCGTGGGAAATTTTGCAAAATTAAGCCTCGAAATATTGAATTTTAACGTTTAAATTTTCATAAAATCGTCCGAATCATGGTCCTTAATGATAAATATAAAAAATAGACTGTTGCGAAGCGCAGAAATTTAATGATATTTCTATACCAGAATGACTGAAGAAATTCTTTAAACACATGAGGTGCGGATCTTTTGTAGACTTGTCATGTTCCCTATGCTAAACAGCTTTCAAAAAAGCAATCTGCACAAAATGCACATATTTTTCCGTTTTTTTGAAATTCTATTGACTAGAAATGTTTACAAATTGGTACTTTATCTTCTCATGGCGACAAACGCTTTAAAGCTCTTTGTTTAATGCCATTAAGTTAAAATAATAGCCAAAACTAGAATAAATCGATGCGAAGCGCCGAATTTTTGGAGTTTGTTCTCAACAAATCGTCGCAGAACAGCACTATGCAACCGCATAGCTCTATTTCAAAAAATTCAAAATTGTTCTCAGGGTGGAATTCCCCTCTCCACTCCACTGGCTAAGCCAGTGTGACTACGCCTATGCCGAAACACCGTGCAGAAGATAATGATTTTCAATCATATTAGAGTTCTAGAACAAGCTGTAGATAAAAGTGCAATGATCGGCACTGCACGGCCTTAGCATCAATAACAAATGTAAAATTAAATCAATCCGGCGCGAAGCACCGGAAAATTTCTAAATTTTGGCTCTCTGAAACGCATTTTTTCATTACAAAAATTGGTCGAATGCGGCGCAGCCTGAACATCGATGACAAGTAATAAAATTAAATTAATTCAACGCGAAGCGCCGGAAAATTTTTTGACATTTTACCTCTCTAAATTGCATTTTTGCATTCCAAAAATTGTCCCAAAATCCGTGCAGAAGATGAGGATTTTCAATCTTAGTAAAGTTCTAGAACAAGATGTCGATAAAAGTGCTGCGACAGGCATGGCACGGCCTGAACATCAATACCAAGTATAAAATTAAATCAATCCGACGCGAAGTGCCAGAAAATTTTTGACAATTTTGGCAGTGATCGTACGGGGACCCCGACCCCAAAAAAGCCCGGCCTAAACCCCGACCCTGACCCCCGACCGGTGGCATGATTTTTCGAGTCGGGTTTGAACCTTTTTTCGGGGGTGAAATATAGCATTTTATTTGTTGGTACATAGAAGAATTATATAAATAGCAAATGAATTCGGAACAAGGATGATTCATTCACCAGCAAAATAAAAATAAAATAAAAAATAAAAAGTACGCCTGGTCGCCATGTTGTTAAGACGTACATACATGTTCGCATATTTTCCATTATGAACTGCGCCGAAATTACTGCGGAATCACAGGCGTAGCCGGGGGGGAATAAAGGCACATGCCCCCCGAAATTTTTCAGAAATTACGTTGATTTTTCTGGCGCGATGTGTCCAGAACATTGAGTTTAAAAAGCACAAACGTCAAAATTTTCCGGCGCTTCGCGCCGAGTTATTATTGTTTATTGTTATACAGATCCAATGAATTTAAAAGCTTGAATATGTTAAAATAATCCAGCACTTCGCAGCACTTTAGTAAGATTTAATGCACTATCAGTTCATTGAATGAAACTGCACATGCTTGTTGAACATAATAGTAAAAGTGCGAAAATGTTTGCGTACCAATTTATCTATCCTCTGCTTTGTTTATCTTTCTTTACAAGGACACATAATTCTATTTTAAATGAAAGGAAAGGTCAAATTTTCTTGTATTTTTGCGCAGTTTCTGTTGTCTGAACTAGTTAATAGGAAGGCCACAAATGGGCCTGAAAATGGTAATAACAAAATTCTCATTGATACATCTTTCAATGACTTATTGGTTGCGACCCATTACTGCGCTACATACTTAGCAGAGGTCGAAAAACGCATTACAGCTCAGAAGTTTTGTGCAGTGTACATAGGTGTTCATCAATTTTAAGTTTTTTTTGGACTTAATTCAGAACCGAGATTTTGCCAATTTGCGAAAATTTTAACTTTACTAATTAAGAATTAGAGTGCTTTTTTACAAAATTTTCGGGGGTTTCTGCTCTGGACCTCGCTGGTGGCGCTTGAGCGCGCCACCCAGAGCCCTAGCCGTACAATCTCGTTCTACATGTTGAAAGAGATTTTTAGGAGGACAGAAAAGGTAAAAGGATTATGAATTTTTAAAAATTTTCGGCGCTTCGCGCCTGCAATCAGTTTATCTGTTCTGCATGATTTAAGCGGTATAAATTGAGTTTAAAGAGTGAAAACGTCAAAATTTTCCTGCGCTTAGCACCGCCGATTATTGTGTTAGGGCGGTAAAATATGACTGAATTTCTTGATGCTATTGAGCCACTTATGATTTCCGAACTGTTTGTCAATAAAAAGGCGTAAATTCTACATGAAAACGGTGAAATTTCGAAAATTTTCGGCGCTTCGCACCATTGGCTCCTCTACAATCAGTGCGCCATAGAAAACTGTTATGAAAAAATTGTGGAAGAATACGAAAAAGCGAGAGCGATTAGTGATTAAAATTGAAAGTAATGCTGAATTGCTAAAACCATGCTTGAACTTGGAATGAAAATAAAATGTTTAACATAACCAGCTTTATTAGTATGCTCTACAAACAAGTGAAGGTATTGTTTTTATCCTTTTCAATCGGTATGTAATCATGCAATGTTAATTGTTAATCTTCAACCCCGACCCTGAAAACCGGGGTTTTTCATCCCCGACCTCGATCGGGGGTGAAAATCTGACCCGTACGATCACTGCATTTTGGCTCTCTAACACGCATTTTAGCATTATAAAAATTAGCCAAATCTGTACAGTAGATGTGGATTTGCAATTATAGTAAAGTTTTAGAGTCAGCTATCGATAAACGTCCTGCAATTGGCGTGGTGCGCCGGGAACATCAATAAAAAAATTAAACACCACTCAATTTCGGAATTTTAACCCTTCCAAAACGCATTATTGCGTGACAAAAATTTTCCACAATGTTAACAAACCCCAAAATTTTTTTCCGCATCTCGAAATTTTGGTTCACCAGAACCCCTAAAAGTTGAAAAAACGGTGGCACCCGCGGTATTGGTGTAGTATGTCTCCACCTTTCCAAAAATGCATCCACCTAGGTGTAGCATGTTTCCACCTCACCTAAAATCAGTTTTTTTATGGATATTGCTTCTAACATGACTGTTTTGTAAAACATACCTGTATGGGTTTAACCATAGTTTGCATAAGTGGTATCTGATTTCAGTGATCGTACGGGGTCAGATTTTCAACCCGATCGGGGTCGGGGTCGGGGATGAAAAACCCGGTTTTTCGGGGTCAGGGTCGGGGTCGGGGTTGAAGATTAACAATTAACATTGCATGATTACATACCAATTTGAAAAGGATAAAAACGATACCTTCACTTGTTTGTAGAGCATACTAATAAAGCTGGTTATGTTCAACATTTTATTTTCATTCCAAGTTCAAGCATGGTTTTAGCAATTTAGCATTACTTTCAATTTTAATCACTAATCGCTCTCGCAATTTCGTATTCTTCCACAGTTTTTTCATAACGGTTTTCTATGGCGCACTGATTGTAGAGACTAATGGCGCGAAGCGCCGAAAAATGTTCGAAATTTTTACCGCTTTCATGTAGAATTTACGCCTTTTTATTGACAAATGGTTCGGAAATCATAAGTGGCGCAAAGCATCAAGAAATTCAGTCATATTTTACCGCCCTAAGACAATAATCGGCGGTGCTAAACGCAGGAAAATTTTGACGTTTTTACTCTTTAAACTCAATTTATACCGCTTAAATCATACAGAACAGATAAAGTAATTGCGGCGCGAAGCGCCGAAAATTTTAAAAATTCCTAATCCTTTTACCTTTTCTGTCCTCCTAAAAATCTCTTTCAACATGTAGAACGAGAACATTTTCGCACTTTTTCTATTATGTTCAACAAGCATGTGCAGTTTCATTCAATGAACTAATAGTGCGCCACCAGCGAGGTCCAGAGCAGAACCCCCGAAAATTTTGTAAGAAAACACTCTAATTTTAAATTAGTAATGTTAAAATTTTCGCAAATTGGCAAAATCTCGGTTCTGAATTGAGTCCAAAAAAACTTTAAATTGATGAACACCTACACTGCACAAAACTTCTGAGCTGAAATGCGTTTTTTGACCTCTGCTAAGTATGTAGCGCAGCAACGGATCGCAACCAATAAGTCATTGAAAGATGTATCAATGAGAATTTTTTTCTTACCATTTTCAGGCCCATTTGTGGCCTTCTTATTAACCAGTTTAGAAAACAGAAAATGCGCAAAAACACAAGGAAATTTGGCCTTTCCTTTCATTTAAAATATAATTATGTGTCCTTGTAAAGAAAGATAAACAAAGCAGAGGATAGATAAATTGGGGCGCAAACATTTTCGCACTTTTTCTATTATGTTCAACAAGCATGTGCAGTTTCATTCAATGAACTAATAGTGCATTAAATCACTAAAGTGCTGCGAAGTGCTGGATTATTTAAACAGATTCAAGCTTTTAAATTCATTGGATCTGTATAACAATAAATAATAATGATTCGGCGCGAAGCGCTGGAAAAATTTTGACGTTTGTGCCTTTTAAACTCAATGTTCTGGACACATTGCGCCAGAAAAATCAACATAATTTCTGAAAAATTCCGGGGCATGTGCCTCCATCTCCCCGGCTACGCCTGTGATTCCGCAGTAATTTCAGCGCACTTCATAATGGAAAATATGCGAACATGTATGTACATGTGTTAACAACATGGCGACCAGGCGTACTTTTTATGAAATATCGCGAGTGTCGAGTTTAACATATTAATTTTGCTGGTGAATGAATCGTCCTTGTTCCGAATTTATTTGCTATTTATACAACTCTTCTATGTACCAACAAATAAAATGCTATATTTCACCCCCGAAAATAGGTTCAACCCCGACTCGAAAAATCATGCCCCCGGCCGAAAGTCGGGGTCGGGATTTTAGGCCGGGTTTTTTCGGGGTCGGGGTCGGGGTCCCCGTACGATCACTGCCTGATTTACATAACCTAAAACCATACAGTTATTTTTTATAGAACTGTAAAATCGAACACAAAAAAGTAATATCAGTACCTATTAAGCTGTTGCTCAATGGTAGTTTGAATCTCAAACTATTGGCAGCCTGTGCAACGGTTTTTTTGCGGCTGTAAAAAAACAAATTCAAATTAGGATTTCTCATCTCAAATCACCGCACACCATCGTTATATGGCCGCTCAATATCCTAACATATACGAATTTTGTGTCTTAACAGCAACAGAAGACTCGGCAATAGTTTTTGCTCAGCAAAATGGTTACTTCTTTCGGCGCAGCAATTTCAGCAAGTTCAACAACAACAGCAACAACGCTGCTTAAAAAACAAAAAAAACAGAAAAAAGCAAAAAAACGACAAAAAAATTTTATCGAGATGGGGACACACCAAGGAAGCTGGATGTCTTCCTATCCAAAAAAATTAATTTAGGTGAGGTGGAGACATGCTACACCTAGGTGGATGCATTTTTGGAAAGGTGGAGACATACTACACCAATACCGGCACCCGCTCCAACATTTTTTTTGTAAAATAAGCTACAGTAATGATTTTTAAACTAGATAAAGGCAATTATTACCTTACGTCTCAAAATACAATTCTGCCAAAAGATGTCAATTACTCTCAAAAACCAGCAAAACATCAAAAACAGCTGAAAACCTGCCGGTTCCCCTGAACATTAGCAAAAATGGCTGGAAAACAGCCAACCTGGCAACCACGGTTTTTTCCCACCTTTTGGTCTATTTGTCAACCAAAATTCATGGGAAATGGAATCGTTTTTGACCAATTAAAACTATAATTTATCAAATGGTGCGAAGCGCCAGAAAATTTTGAAATTTTAGCCCTCTCAAATCATTTTTGCATTACAAAGACTAACCAAATCCGTGTAGAAGAGTGAGGATTTTCAATCGTAGTGAAGTTCCAGACCAGATTGTCGATAAAAATGCTGCAATTGGCGCGGTGGGGCTTAAAGATTAATTAAGAACAAGTAAGAATTAAATCAATTTGGCGCGAAGCGCCGAAAAATTTTGTAGTTTCACCTCTCTAAAACGCATTTTTGCATTACAAAAACTAATATATACTAATACTAATACTTTATTCGGAAAAAAGAACACAAGGGTAAAACAAAGTCGCAAGGAAAAATAAAATAGCATAGTGTAAAATGCGAAATGTCCTGGACACACAGGCAAAATAGATTGCGCTCAGGTAAGCCCCATCAAAAAATTCCCAAAATCAACCTTTTCAAATTTCTCTTAAATGTCTCAACATTTGGAGAACTTCGAATATATTGTGGAAGATCTTTCCAAATTCTAGCTGATCTAGTAGCAAAACAATACTTTTTACAATCAAGTCCAAATTTTTCTAAATAGATCTGATTTGCAATGCAAATGCATTTCTAGTACGCGAATGACTATAAAACTTATAAAAATCTCCAGAAGGCAATAGATTGTTGTGAATAATATTATACGTAACAATTAAATCAAAATAAATACTATGGAGTTCAAGCCTCTCTAAATTTAAGGCTTTAAGCCTTTCATCATAAGAACGTACCGGCTTAATTCTTAAATAGATAGAAGTCACAGAATTTAAATTAATGGGGATTTATCGAAAGATTATCAGTTGTATGGAAGATATTCAAAAGAAATTATCGACGGAAAGCATTTAGAAGGGGAGAACTGAGGAATGAAGTTGTAAAGTGAAAGAAGCACAAAGCATGGGAAGGCGACTGCCATAAACGGCGCATTGATTGATCTAATGTATACTGATGCATACATTTGTTTGTATGTAGGTACGCAATGTTTAGGGAAGGCGACTGCGAAAATCGTCGCAATGATTGATCGAATTGTCTTGTGTACATAGGTATGTTAGGTACATATGTAGGTAAAATGTACCTTCATTAACAAAGGCGACAGCGATAATGCTGATGATTGATGAATCTATTATGAATTAAATAAGAACAGGATTGATTGAATTGTCTTGTGTACACAGGTATGTAAGTAGGTACATAGGTAATATGTACATTCATTAGTGAAGGTGACGGCGATAATGCTGACGATTGATGAATCTATTATGAATTAAAGAAGAACAGGTTAATTCGAACATACATGCACACGATGAACGTTTATAAAGGACGTAGGTACATATGTAACTATCCACAATGCATTTATTGGTTTCTATGTATAGCTTGAACGAACATTATGTACTTAAATGAATACACTGTGATCGGTTGATGTAAGTTTACATGGCTATTATAAAAGAATGTAAGTTAGGCGCATTTACTGTTGCCTTGATAGAGACACTCCATTCCTAATGCATTGGATAAAAGTTGTGCTTAACATCACAGGCAGGTGATCTGTGGAACACATCTGAGTGACAATTCTTTATGTACTGTAGGGTGTTAGATTAGTAATCTTTTGCTCGCGTGGAAGTCGACGTAGGTTCTCTATGCAAATTTTTATATTATCATGAGTGATTTATGTAATAGGCGCTTGTTTGGTCGCGAGAATTATTTATTACGGATAGTTTTAGATTAGTAACGTTATCCTCACGTGGAAGTCGACGTTGCTTTTCTATGCAAATTTTTATCAATCATATGAGTGATTTACATTGTTCCGGATGCGAGAATTGCTTATTCCAGTTGTTTACGCTCTACTGTGCTGCTGTGTAATACGCATTTTGTATATTGGATTGTGATCAAGATTGTTATGCTTTGCGCAGTTGCTGCGTTCTAAGAATGTACCTTAATCTTACAGAAATTAAATAACTATTTGACTGATTCATCGAAACACTGACAATTGGTATAAGATTGTCAATTAGTATTGAAGGAGCCAGATTAAAAATCTGATAGGTGTGGAAGAGCATTGAAATTAACCGTTTATGACAGCGGCTATTGATATGGAAATCAGATTTTGTTTTGACGTGGCACATTTGTCGAGTACGCTCGAAACTATTGATATACGAATTTTTATCATCAGATTTCGTTTTGACGTGGCACATTAATCGAACGCTCGAAACTATTGATATACAAAATTTTATCCAGTGACTGCTGAAAGAGGCGTATGACTGTCTGGATCAGCATGGATATCAAGAGATAAAAGTGAGTGAGAATTTACACTTCAGTAATTATAATAATGGTCATGTAAATCATCCGGTGATCAATCATTTTTGTTAGTGTTAGTTAGAAAGGGAAGGATTACGTATATTTTGACAAATAAGAGTGCTAGCGTCATTTTCTTCCTATGTCTCTTCTAATATTTATTTTTCAGGCTTAGGCTTAGTATCTGCCTTCACATTGGTGCCAGAGGATGATGTAAGCCTGAGACAAATAACGCGAAAATTGTGAAGCGAGTGAGGTGAGTGGAGCAATTTTTGCCCCATCTTTTCTTAGGCTCAGATCATCTGCTGCCTAATCTGAAGCCGCACAGAGCTCAAGATACTTTTGATTAAAGGTCGAAATAGCGTTTTAATGCGAATTCAAGTAGGAGTTTGGCTAAACTTTACTATATGGTGTGAACGGAAAACTTGCAGATGTAAGTGGAAAGGAACGATATTGATTGAAATGAGGAAGACATGCATAAGAAAGTGCGGAAAAGACATTTTATTAAAAACGGACCAATATTGGTGAAGATAGAGTTACTCAGGATATAGCTACATTGAAGTGTGGCATTTTACAGTTTACCAAAAATGTTCCGAATTTGGGCTGAAAACAAATGTATCTGACATTTTTAAGGTCACTGATTACGAAAAAATAACTTTTATTTTACAGGGAAAAAATTTTGTTTGAATTTTTTAAATTTGTAAAAACAATTTTTTAGCATGTTCTTTCTGTCTAGATAATGTGAAAATTCAAGTTTCTGCTTAAATGACGCTTAGGCTTAGGCTTAGTATAATCTGAGAAGGTGTTTTCGGCTGCTTAGATCAAGGTCGCTCCCGCTTAGGTCGGGAGTTATAGATGCTTAGGTCAACGTATAGATGCTTAGGTCGATGTATAGATGCTCAGGTCGATGTATAGATGCTTAGGTCGACCTAAGTTGGGTAGCATGTTACTCTGCATTCCACTGTTTGAATCTTCAAATGGCTGGAACTTTAAGATAATCCAAAAATGCTGTTTGAATTGTATTTAAGTAGAAATCTTTAACTGGATGTAAACAATGCTAAAAATGATGGAATTAAAAAAATTTCTTGAAAATTTGGGCAAAAATTTAGTAAAAAATTTTTCTTTCATCTTGGTTTCCACGCAGTTAACTTAATTTTTGGAGTTTTTGAAGAATATGGTGTAAACCGATTTTGCGCCATTCCGGCAGAACTGCCATGTATTGTGCAAAAATGATACTTTGTGTCACTAAAAGACGCAGAAAAAATAATAAACCAAATCCATACAAAACTCACAGAGTTATGTACTTCAAACATCATACTTGACATTCACCATTTTGAGCCACTTTAAGGAATTTTAGCAGTTCATCAAAGGTTTCCAAATTTTACTAATTAATATTTTCCTGCCATTTTCAAGGTCGCAGATTACAAAAATTAAGTTATACTGCGTGGAAAGCATGATTAAAGAAAAAAAATTTTGTATTTTTTTGCTAAAATTTTTAAGAAATTTTTTTTAATTTCACTATTTTTAGCATTGTTTACATCCAGTTAAAGATTTCTACTTAAATACGATTCAAACAGCATTTTTGGATTATCTTAAAGTTCCAACCATTTGAAGATTCAAACAGTGGAATGCAGAATAATATGTACTCAACTTAGGTCGACCTAAGCATCTATACATCAACCCTGAGCATCTATACATCGACCTAAGCATCTATACGTTGACCTAAGCATCTATACCTCAACCAAAGTTGGGTACATATTATTCTGCATTCCACTGTCTCTAATTTTTACTTTTGTTTCCTAAAGTCAAAGCAAAGCCTTCCAAATTTTCATACCCTCAAGTTTTACAGAGAAATTATTTACAAAACATGCTTTTATGGAAAAAATACAAAAATATCGCACAATTATATGCAAACAAAGGTATCGTAATCACTGTAAAATGTTACGCAAAGAAATTCATAATCATTTTTGTTTACAGGAAAGTAATTTATTGCAACATAACGATCTGAAATCCTTTTAGATTTGTAAATAATCGTTTAAATAATTCTCGAAGCATTCCACCTATTACTTCCACCAACAATAATGTAGTAACTGATCTTCATTATTAAAACTAATATGTTCAATCATTACTTCTCTTCGATTACCAATGATGATATTGACGATTCTTTTGTTTTTCAGAAGCGGGGCGATTTTTCTATTTCAAACATTGTCTTTGACGAAAATAATGTCTCACGGGCGATTGCTAAGATGAAAAACTCGACTTCGAGCCTAATGGTTTAAGTAACTTTTTGTTAAAAAATTAGCTTATTATCTTCTTAAACCCCATATCAGTATTTTTACTGTTTCTTTTTTAATCAGGTGATATCCCAGACATTTGGAGGGAGGATTACGTTGTACCTATAATTAAAAAGAGTGACCCCTCATTAACTGAAAATTATTGTCCTGTTTCTTTATGTTGCTCAACTTGTAAGATAATGGAAAGTATTATTAATACTCAACTATCTATTTATCTACTAATGAGTTAATATCACCTTTTCAATATGATTTCAAAACATAAATCTTGCGAATTGCAACTATTAAATTGTAAACATTATTGGGTTAAATCACTGGAATGTTAAGAAACCGTTGATATTATTTATATAGACTTTGCTAAAGCTTTTGACAAAGTCGACATATCTACACTTCTTGTTAAATTAACTAGTTACGGTATTCAACAACACCTGTTTAATCGGTTAAAAGCTTTTCTATCTAATTGTATACAGTGTGTTCCACGTTAATCAGTGTTTTTCAGATTATGCCGCTGTTACAAGTGGAGTTACTCAAGGGTCCATTCTTGGACCTACATTGTTTTGGATTTTTATAAATGATATCTTTGATAACTTGTCAAGTTCGACTTTTATGTTCGCGGATGACCTAAAAATATTCAATCTTTCCTGCAATTACCAAACACTTCAGACCGAGTTGGATAGAATTTCATTTGGGCCACCAGAAATTGTTTACCAATATCATATTCTAAATGCACAGTCCTATATTTGGGCAAAATAATCCTAAATTGTCATATTCACTCAATACACAAGTTATTACAGAACGATTCTGTCTATGTTCACGATTTAGGAGTGCTAATTTTGCACAGCCTGAAACTTCAGGAACATTACAACGGTATTACCAAGTAGAGCTGTGCCGGGGCCGCCTTTTTGCCGGGGACTGGCCGGGGCCAATAATAGCGTGCCTAACCATGCTTCTAGTATGACCCTGCCCTACCCTTATATGTACCTATGCATATATTCTTGCTGGCAGATATGCACATCAAGCGTTAATATTTGTTGGGATTACAAGATATAACAGAACATGGGCATCAGGGGATCTAGACCCCAAATTCTTATTCTCCCCCCCCAAAAAAAATCCGCTAGACCCCCAGAATTTAATTTTCAGAATTTTTTCTGTTTTTCTGCAGTTTTTTGATGCTAATGGATAGCTCTCATTAGAGAAAAGCAGAAAACTGTGTTTTCTCGCTCTACCATATATTATCAGGCACTTTTTGACTTTGAAAAATTTTGGACCCCCTAGAATTTTTGAGCTGCCCATGTATGGATTTAACTCCTCTGACTTGGACGTTGTTTCATTATGCTTTCACTTTGCACTTTTTAGGCTTATTATTCTATTTGTTCTGATAGACGTAGCTGTCTGCTACCAAGCAAGCTGGAAATGCTCGTCTATATGAATTGCAATTTAAAATATGTCAATTTTGATTATTAACTAACAGTTTGCATCAATCTGACATAGTGAAATAAAGATTTGAATTAGCAAGATCTGTGGTTTGCTTGGAAGTGAGTTTGAAGGTAAATCTGCCCAAAACAAGTTTCTACATTATAATCGACTCTAACATTGGCCCTGGCCCCAGTGCCAGGGGCCAGCTGCTTGTCCATGGGGCCGGGGCCTGGCTTGACACAGGTCTATCACCAAGAAAGCTTTCTTGAGATCTATCTTAATTAGAAAATCATTCTTTTTGCGTGATAAAAATAATCTCATAAA
Source organism: Mermis nigrescens (assembly GCA_036768485.1). Lineage (NCBI taxonomy): Eukaryota > Metazoa > Nematoda > Enoplea > Mermithida > Mermithidae > Mermis > Mermis nigrescens. The sequence goes on along the minus strand of JAVLUZ010000143.1, from coordinate 3,317,068 downwards.
GGCCTTCATTGTTTACGTCAGACCGATCCTTGAATATTCCTGTGCTTTATGGAACCCCTCTTATATTAGTGATATCAACAGGCTGGAAGCTCTTCAGCGTAAATTTACTAAATACATAGTTGGATATCATCAGCCCTCTTTCATTACTGACGAACGCCTTAACCAACTTAACTTGTGTCGATTAGAATTACGTCGCCTTCATATTTGCTTATGTTTGATGTATCAAATTATTAGTCAAAAATCTTGTCTTTCCATGACAGATTTTTTGTGCTTAATCAGAATACTACTTCGCTGCACAAATTGTTTCAAGCTAGTTGCTCACTCTTGTCCGTTCTAATTTACAAAAATTTGACTTTTTCTATAAGTATATCTCTGTTTGAAATCACCTACCTGATTTTGTAGTCTCTTCCCCTAACTTAAATATATTCAAATCTAGATTAATTGATGTCGACTTATCCAAATTTATTATAGGGTGGGCTTAAGTCGTCATTTTCATGACTCGCTCATTGCCTTTTGCTGTACGCTTTTATTCTATTGACCGTACGTTTTATTACTCTTTTACATCTTTCGTAATTGTCGCGTTTCAGTAATAAATTATTTCATTCATTCATTCATTCATTCTAAGCGGGAGCGACTTCGATCTAAGCAGCCGAAAACACCTTCTCAGATATACTTAGCCTAAGCCTAAGCGTCATTTAAGCAGAAACTTGAATTTTCACATTATCTAGACAGAAAGAACATGCAAAAAATTGTTTTTTCAAATTTAAAAAATTCAAACAAAATTTTTTCCCGTAAAATAAAAGTTATTTTTTCGTAATCAGCGACCTTAAAAATGTCAGATACATTTGTTTTCAGCCCAAATTGGAACATTTTTGGTAAACTGTAAAATGCCTCACTTTAATGTAGCTATATCCTGAGTAACTCTATCTTCACCAATATTGGTCCGTTTTCATTAAATTTTTTTTCCGCACTTTCTTCATGCATGTCCTCCTCATTTCAATCAATATCGTTCCTTTCCACGTACATCTGCAAGTTTTCCGTTCACACCATATAGTAAGTTTAGCCATTTTTTGTAATCTGCGACCTTGAAAATGGCAGGAAAATATTAATTAGTAAAAATCGGAAACCTTTGATAAACTGCTAAAATTCCTTAAAGTGGCTCAAAATGGTAAATGTCGAAGTAGGATGTTTGAAGTACTGTAACTCTGTGAGTTTTGTATGGATTTAGTTTATTTTTTCCAGCGTCTTTTCCAAGTGACACAAAGTACCTACCTAACCTTTTAGTTAATTTTCGCTGTATCCGTTCAACCCTGTTGATATCAGAAAGCTAATAGGGCTCCATACAGTTGGAAGATGAAGAATTTGAATCGTAGTGAAGTTCTAGACGAATTGGCGATAAAAATGCTGCAACTGGCGAGCGCGGCTTAAAGATTAATAACAAGTAAGAATCAAATCAATTCGGCGCGCATGAAGCGCCGAAAAATTTGAAGTTTTACACCTCTCTAGAACGCAGTCTTAACAGTACAAAAATTGTTCACAAATGCCAACCAAGCCCAAAAGTTTTTTCCATTTCTCAAAATTTTAATTGACAAATAGACCAGAAAGTGGAAAAAACGTGAGTAAAACTTCAATCTGGCATGGCAACACTACACACACTGCTCTGCAGAGTTGCCAACTCTGAAAAGACCAACCGGACATACCAACATTCAAAACCGGACAAAACCGGCCAAGAGCGCATGTAAATTCCGGACAAAACCGGCCAAATGATGTATACACTTGATAAATAACAAAGCGGCTAAAATTTATTCAAATCAACTATTGCACTTATATATCTACCACATTAAACGCATTTTGCACATTAAACAAGGCTTCATCAGAAAGTTACAACGTATCATTAAGGCACACGATATCATCATCACAAATGCTACGACCATACATTTTAGTTTTAAACAATTAAAGCATTGGATCAGTAACAGTGAAGGTGCAACAATTCTCGCCCTTCCAACACAGTAAAAAACGAACACGTAATAAAGCATCAGTAGTTTTGACATCTAAGCGATTTCGTAGTTTGGTCTTCAGCAAACTTAATACAGAAATACCCCGTTCAACGCTAGCATTATAAAAGGAAGACTTAAAGCAGACAATGCAAATGAGGCTTTAAAACTAATGGCTTTAATGTGCTTGGCCGTTTTAATATGATTAAGAAGAGCATCGTGTTTTGGGGATAGATTAGCAGAACATAATGGCATTCGTGTAGCTGGTTCACATATGTATTAGCATAGTCATATTATAAGGGCGTATGTGTGCGGTCGATAGCATCTGAGGAAACGAAAGAAAGTTGCTGGCAGTAGGATTCGAAACGTGGACCCCTTGCTCTAAAGTCCAGAACCATAACCAATCGACTAACGCTGGTTAATTTCGATAAAGATTGCAAGCTATTCGTGATGTTTTGCTGGTTTACCAGCTGATTAGGCTTAGGCTTAGTATCATGGACTGACCAAAATGTTGGTGCCAGCGTTTAAAATAAGCCTGAGTAATGGGATGCGACGAGCGGAGCGAGCGAAGCGAGCGACGCGAGTTGCATCCCATTGCTTAGGCTTATTTTAAACGCTAGCATCAACATTTTGGTCAGTCACATGAATCTACTGGAAAAATCTGATGACTGCCTTATTTGTTTTCGACTTGACTCAAATCAAACCAGTTAGGTGGCAGCTTTCACCGGATAATACTTGCTGTATGCGTACTTATAACGTGGCTATCTTAATACATATGTGAACCAGCTACACCAATGCCGAACATAATTTACAGTGAGCAGAACCGTTTGAACCTTCTACTAGCCACGATTTGGAATTTGGTTCCCGAACACCGGTTTTTCCCAGCGATTTGGTTGGCATTATAGACCAGACCCAAAATTTTTTCCCACTTTTTCCAACCTTTTTCCATGTTTTTTAGGTCTAAAAAGGTTTAAAATAGACCCCCTGTATTGAAAAATCAGTGTTTTTTAAGTAGAACATCCTATGTGCTCATGTAATAGCGGTGTTTGATGTACTTTTTGTATAAAATTTCGCGCTCTACTAGAAATATCACGATCAGTATACATTATTTCTGTTGAAATTTGAATATCCTTCCTTCAGTAAAGCATTTTAGCCAATTCTGAAGTCGCTTTTGACAATAAAAACTATAATCTATCAAATGGCGCGGAGCGCCAGAAAATTCTGAAATTTCAGCTCTCTAAAACGCATTTTCGCATTACAAAAACTATCCAAATCCGTACAGAAGATAAGGATTTTCAATCATAGCGTAGTTCTACACCAGATTGTCGATAAAAATGCTGCAATTGGCGTGGCGCGGCGCGGCTTAAAGATTAATAGCAAGTAAGATTTAAATCCATTCGGCGTGAAGCGCCGAAAAATTTTCAACTTTTACCTCTCTTAGACGCATTTTTGCATTTTGAAACCGGACAAAAGCGGACCAACAGCTTAAAACCGGACATCGAAAACTGGACATGACTGTCGACCGGACAAAACCGGACATCAAGCCTGAAAAGCGGACATAAATGTCCGGTTTCCGGCCAAGTTGGCAACCCTGCTGCTCTGCTCGTCGTACGAACCATCATTACAGTAAACACGAAAATTATAGCTTTCATTGCCTTAAAGTACATCCTGCTTGCTAACAAACAGTAAGTTAACATCCACGACGCACCGTACAGCATGAACGTACCTATCTTGTTTTGAAAATCATACTCATGAAGCAAGGCATGAAAATAGTCATTTTTTAACCTATGTAGTGCATAAATTGGCTCGGCAAACTAATTTCCCTATTACTGTAACACCCGATCTGTTCAGGGCTCCACCCGCCGAATCTATTGAAAATTTGCTACAGATTCCGTCGATCAAGGGAAAAATTGAGCGCTACAGTAATAAGGATATTAGTTTTCGGAGCGGATCCATGCGCTAAATTAAAAAGTAGACTATAGAAAGGAAAATTTATGTGCATTCGCAATATGTTTTCGTCATCATTATTCTTGACGTTATTTCAGCGATTCACTAAGCCAAACCCGCAGACAGTATGTATGTACTTACTTTTCGTTCATACTACATGAATTTTAGACCTTCCTTGATATTTGACAATTATTGAACACCGTAAATTCAAGCAATTTGATTCATAGTCGTTCTCATTATAATCAACTAAATCAGATAAGTTTTTAGCATACAAATGTAAGATCGAACGAAGTTCAATATACATCCTATTACACATGTAACTAAGTACCTATAGTCTGTTTCATTTTACTTTGCGGTTTTCTTTTAAATTTAATCCGCATGAATCAGACTACAAAAGTAGTTTTAACTTTTGATACAGTAATGCAGTTTAGCGAAAGGGAACATCTAACCATAAGTCGATATACTGTAGAGAATCACTACTATACTGTTAGTTTAAACCAACTTTTGTACGCACTTTAAATTCTTTAAATTCTTTCAAAAACCCCAAAGTTAAATAAAACGGACTATACAATATGTTTGACGCAGATTTAGCGATGATTTCAACTCGTACCTACCGTATCTATCAATAAAATCGATACATAAACATACAAAACCGATTTTTCTTGCATACAGAAAGCAACGTCCAAAGGCCGCAATCATGGGGTCTAAACAGGCGAAAAATCGACAGTACGAGCGAAAAACTTCTCTTTTCAACGTTATTATCAAGCTCCATCCACTGGCATAAAAAATCGATATAATGGGGGTGGCGGAATTTCAATGATTTAATCATTGCGGTCTACGGCAGTTCAAACCTAATACCTCTCAGCAACTTGTGCTTCCGATAAACCTATGACACAACTTGTACGTGATCAGATCATTATGCTCTGTCGTTGAACATGATTTTCGTGAACATAGAGATGATGCGTCCAAGGCGAAACGACCTAAATTATCAAATCGTCGGAAAGGCATACATTTAGGAAAAAATTGTTCAAAATGACAATATTTCTTTAAAATAAAATTTAAAAAATACATTTTTTATAACATCATTTATTGTTTTACCTGGCTCAAAGCGTAAAAAACGGACACGAAGAAGCCGTAGAAATAGACGAGGAAGCAAGTAATTGAGCCGGCTAATCCAGTAGCAGGCGATGTACACGGGCACAGGAAATAAGGTAAAAATAAGAAGCAGGCGGTGAAAGTTAACACAGCTAGTGATAAGGCTGGGGTTAGTCGTCTATAAAAAGACTAATAATTTGAAAATTTCGTTAATTTCAAATATTTAGAACAATGTCTATTTTGAAAATAAATCTATCAAGCAAAAGAACGAAGAATCGAAGTCGAGCCATTCTGTCGCACTCGAACAAAAATAAGTCTAATTCGTCTACTACATACATAGTCCCGACAATATGAAGTCTTTCTGAAAAATTTTTCCACCAAGTTATGAATTTAGAATAAAAATGAAAATTAAAGTAGGTACTCATAATCAGACAAACGTTAGAATGGGTTGGTTGGAGTTCTAGAAACTCCAGAAGAAAAACTGAAAAATTCAAGTGAAAAATCACAAGTACTTAAAAATGTGGTACATTTTGTAAAAGCGCTTTTCTTGAGCTATCGTAATGCTCCCGGGTTTTGAGACCAATCAGCTCAAAGCTCTACTTTGAGTAACTCTCAGACTGAGCGAACTCCCCAAACCGGCCTAACCCAAAACCTGCCACGCTGGGCACCGGGGTCGAAAGCACACATGAGCCTTGAGGAGCATAGGGGGGCTTTGAACCTGAGAATTCAAAGCACCTCCCGTAGATTACAGTAGACCCCAAAATTCAATTTGTGGCATGTTTTTCCGATTCTTGTCGGTTTTCTTTATCCAGACCCCAAAATTTGTTTTCTGCCCGTGTGTGGTCACACAAAAGTGTTTACTTTCGTAATCGATTTCGAGTCGGCTTTCCACATCTGAATCGAAAAATTGTCCATAGGAGGGCAAAGGACGAAATCTAGAAAAAAACAGTTGACATCACGCCTCGTACACACCTGGGCGTGGGTAGGGTTTGAGGGGTATGCACCACCCCAGAAACCAAAATACCCCCCAGAAATCAAAATACCCCCCAGAATTCAATTTTTGAAAGTTTTTTCTCGTTTTTTCGCAATTTTTGATGCCAATGGATAGCGCTTGATGAGAGACGTCGAAAAATGGTGTTTTTATCGCCATACCACCATTTTTCAGGCCATTGTTTGACCTTCAAAAAATCTTGCATCCCCCCAGAATTTTCTTGCTGCCCACGTATGCTCGTACAGTATTCTTCTCGTGAATGGTCAGAACGAAAATTTCTGTTTGGCATATCTTCAAAAACTTCGAAATATTTATCAAACATTTGCACTACTGTGAAGACAATATTTTTGACTTTTGTTCTTATTCCGTCATTATAGATACCACATTATTGCGATTTCTGATTCAGAGGGAATAATATAAGATAAAACAGCGAGAAATCATACTACTAGGCGAATGTGGGGGAGGGAGACCTTAGAATGACAAAATGGGAAGAATAGGTGAAGATCGAGTATTTTATTCAAAAGTGCTTAAAATTGATCAGAAACTGGGGATTAACACCGTTTTCACGCTATTTTATCACTAATCTTAATTTTTGAGGCCATTTAGATTAAAAAAACTAAAAAATGACCTCCAGACCGACCATGCTATGCATCTATGCTCTTAATTTTCTGATTCAGCTATATGCAAAGTATTAACGCAAAATAAAAAAAGATTAAGAATTAGGATTTGAAAAATTAGGACGTAAAATTTATTGTTTTATCCAGATGATGGAGAAATGTCGTGCAGCAGTAATTGAAAGTGATTGAAAAACAAAATCCACGATATTCCTACTGAACTAATGGCTTGATTCACAGGTAATCGAATACGTGACTGGACCATCTGGAACACTAAACATTTAGTAAGGATAAGGGAACCGCTTTTAGTTAAAATTAATATACAACCCCAATCCATTAATCCGTTAATTACAATCGTGCGCAGACAACAACGGAATAGGGCGCGTTAAATCAGCTCAAAGGTTTCGAAAATTTCCTGCACCGAATTAATTTGCTCTATTATGTAATATTTTTAAATTAAATAGAAAATTTCTATACTTTGAGCGAAAATAATTAAGATGCTCAGGTGATCGCATCAATTACGAGTTTTTAATTATTCCCTAATTTTTAAATATGCTTAATTTTCTTCAATCGTCTAGCCGTGTGCGTTATGCGCATAAGTTTGAGTGATTAATCGTAATCCACGGCTTATTGTCAAATCTCTGAATCGTTGATTTTTAACATTTTTCAAATTTTCCTTCCAATCATTGTTTGAAATACTCACCAACATGAGCGTAAAATGAAAAAATCTGAGGACCCAATAAAATCCATTGCTTTCCTGATAGCGTTCGAATGATCTGAAGAAAAAAATGAATGAAATATATCCTCTTTTACTTCTCAACTACTTCTTTGATAAATATGAATGCCATAAATGAACATACCTCAATTATCCTTGACATTGTTCAGTCTGTAGAATTTTTTAAATACTGCTTCTGAGGAAAAATAACTAATAATTTTTTGAATTTTTTGCAGCCATTTTTGTTTTCACTGTTTTTTACAACAGGATTTCAACTGTTAACTTTTTTCTTAATATTTTTGAATCTTAATAAGTGGCTGACGACCTTATATTTTTACATTCACGCATGAACAGTCTCAAGGTGCGATATCTCACCTGGTTCTTAGATCATGGTTATAATTCGATTTGAAATACACAGTAGCAAACCAAGTGAATGTAATCGACCCCGCTAAGCCTGAAATAAAACTTTCGATAATCAGATAATATTGCAATATTTATTACCCGCCAAACACATTTCACCAAATAAGTGAAAGAAGGGATTGAGGACGGTGGCGTATCTTGGATTTTCTTAAGGGAGAGCGGTACCCCAACTTTTCCAAAAAAGGTCAAAAATAGGCCCGAAAATTCGCCCTTCACGTGCGAAATAGCGTTTTTTAGGCGTTTTACATTGTCTGCTTTTATTTAAAATCACTTTTGATGCAACATTTTTTCGAAAAATTTTTAAATTTCAGACAAATTTCCTTGACTTTAACGAAAATCTGGTGCGGAGTGCCGGGAAATTTGAGAAAATTTGGCTGCAGTATGTTTTGAAACTCGATCTACCGCTGTATTTTGACGTGGAACATGAAAATAGAATAAATATATGCTGAAATAGTTGTTTCTGCTCTTGAAATCGTGTTAAAACCTGCAACGTGGGCAAAAAGTGACTTTTAGGTCGCCAGAAAAGTGAACAATAATCATTTATAAATATAGTCCGGCGCGAAGCGCCTGAAAAATTGGAGAAATTATTATGACGGCCAGAAATCATTGCAAAAATTACATATCTATTTATAATCTTGTCAACTCTTTTTGGGCTTCGCCCCTCTTAAATCCGCCCCTGATAGAGGATCGAATTCAGATCGATAAGGAATGTTGACGATTTTCAGATCAGAAAAAATAATCGAAGTAATCGTGGAAATCTAATTTTTGACATTCTCTCTCAAGTTCTATTCAGCGGTATCGAATGAATCATGAAAACTATGACAAATTACTGAAAATAAGGTCCAATAAAGTAGCTGATTTAGGTTAAATCTGCATAGATTTTTGAGGTCGTTACTATTCACTAACGTTCTGGGTTGATTTCTCGAGAAGATTTGTCGTTCTGACAGGAATGTGCACATATCGATTAGTATTTTTGAACTTCGTACTTTTCATCATTACGCTTTAGCAAATATAAACAGTTTGCTTTAGAATTAGCTCGAGCCTGCAAAATTTTGGTACATGAAGCGTATTTTCAACGATCGCGTTATCAACCTTTGATCTATAAAATATCTTTTAGCCCGAAATATTGACCCAGCCAATTCAAAGATTATACTGATTCGGATGAAATAGTAATAGATCCGACTGGTTAACTTCGCTCGGTTGCAAACTATAAATGCGAAATCGCCAGTGCTACACAGACTCATGGGTAAGGTCGAAATTCTGAGGAGTTCGGAAACTTTCAAAATATGATGCTTGGGACAAAAACACAAAGTTCGACGTTCCTTATCAAAATCCATCTCAAATGACCTCAAACAATTGTGAAAAAAACGAAAAAATTCAAATTAATATGCAAATTCAAGTGATCGAATAACCTCGCTGAGATCTGCTGGATTTCGGGGATACAAACCATACGTGTAACGGGCAACGGCTCGAAATTTTGAAACGAGGTTATTGGTCATTTTTTTAAGGAGGGAGGGGGGATAAATGACCCTAATGTTTTGCCAAACATTACATGAAGCACATAAATAGGGCAAAAGAACTCACTTTTCGCCAAAAATCGAGGGGGATCAAGATTTTACCGACTCTGGGGTGGGTGGAAGACGACCGACTTCGGTTAGGTGAATCCCCCTTACATTAAAAGTTTTCATCCCATGTCCGCGTACGTATGCAGCGGCATTGTATTACAATTTCGATCTCTACTCAGTTGCTTACCGTAAATAGGCAGGGATAGAATCCAAAGCGAAAGGTCATCCCATACACTTGGGCCGAGTAGGTAATTTACACAGTCGGAAGCAATCCAAATACAAAGTGTACATTTGAAAAATTCGCAACAAGTACATAGGGCGATAATTGCGGTGTTCTGAATAAAGTTAAAGACAATATTTTTAAATTATTATAGCTGGATTGTAATTTTTTTGCTTTATCGGTTAGCAGGGTTATTCGTTTTACTCCAATTCGTACGGATTTCATCGTCGATATTTTACACTGCGAGATTCCATTCAATTCCAGTATTTAGAATACTAGAATCTTAAATATTAAATAAGATTTTTTTCAGATTTGTGGATTTCATATTTTTATCTTTGAATTTCAGATAACTTTTTCTACTTTGTTTATCGAAGCTTTTAGGTTCTTACCAGTGGATGCTTATGAAATAATTCGAAAATCTTTATTTGTATTTAGTTTTTATACGTACAAGGATCTTTAGCATAAAAACGTATATATGTACAGTTAATTCATGGATCTTGAAGAAAGACAAATTTACAGACTTTTGACGTGATAATTTATTAGCATTTGCTTTTAAACTAAATTCGTACAAAAATCATATTAAGGTAAAGCAAACAAAGTATAGTACTTAGTTAGTATCTTTTCACTTAAAGTCATCAATGATGGATGCATTAAGCATTCAGATTTTTCATAAACAGGACCAAAATTACGCACGTCTAAGGCAAAAATTAATGACATAGCTATTGGTCAGTTGATGACTTTTACTCAGGTGTTATTAACGATAAAAAATAGCAAACGATGGTGAAATCTATTCAAAACATTATCCCATGCAGGACGGGATTAGTCTTTGAGGGTCAGCTCCAAAAATTTCTCGAAAGTGTTTTTTAAATTAGGCGCTTGTAACACGTCAAAAATAGCAGTTTTAGTGTATTCAAGAAGATCAGACACAATTGAATTCCTGCAAAAATATCATGGAATTAAGTAGTATAAGATCCAACGGTAATCTTGCGAAATTTTTTTTCTAAAATTTAAAGATAACAGAAGTAAGCAGTATTTCGCAGAGCAACTACTATTCTGAAACGTCAAATCACTCATAGCTCAGGAAGACGTTTGTTTATTAGGTATTTTCTAATCGACCTAGACGTTCTATCTATTTTGTACGATTATACTTGAATTTATATTTAGGCCTAATACGTATTATTTATTTCATTATATATTTGATACTATAGATTATTATATTAATATTATCTACAGTTATATATTATTTATTCTAAATAATATTATCTTATATTATTATTATTACCAATATTATTTCATAGTCCTAAATTTTTTGGATTTTGATAGGCTCTTCTAATTTACAAGCATCTCAAACACATTTAATAATTTTTTTATTATTACCTTAATTTTTCATGTTTTTGATCTGTTTCATAATTCTTGCACCATACCACCTTGTCAAGATGTCAGTATTCGTCACATTTACATCTGATTAAGTGATAGATCTAGAAAAAGTCCTTGTCAATATTTTTCGTTCGACTTACGATATTTTCGGAAGATATTTCCAAAGAGTAATACGTGGTCGTGTAGAGATCTCGCAAAAACCCGCTAATCAAGCAACAAGCAATTGCAAGGATGACGTTCAGCCGTATTTGATTATGGCGCTGCTTTGCTCTCCTGAAGAAACACAAAAAATAGTGAGATAAAAAATGAAAATAATGCTTATTTCAATGACTATATTTGCTGGAATAATAGGAATAAAAATAAGAAAAAGTCATAAAATATGAAAGCAATAAAAAAGTAATACGAATAGTGAAATAAATAATAAGAGAATTAATTAAAATAGAAAATAAAAAATAAAATAAGACAAGGCGATCAATCGCACCGTTTGGATCGTTTAAACCGCCTCAGAGGTTCATCCAATTCGATGTGAATTATTCCATTAAGTGATATTCAGAATAGAAGCTCTAGTAAAACGTGGGACTTAAAATGAATATGCAATTCTTTCGCTCAAAATGGTATCAAGATTTTCCAAATTTTCCTTTTGTTTGTTTTAGTGACATAAGTATATACTTCTTCTAGGACAGGTCTCATAAGTCTAACAATTACTGTAGCATCCGATAATGCAAACAGACTTAAATTTATTTTAAAAACTGTTTCAAGAAGTAAAAAACTTCTTAAAAGTGGCTGTGCAATGGAGATACTTATTCTAAAGCTTTTAATGACTTACGGTTTTTCGGCTATTTTTTTATAGCGCAGCAGCGATAAAAATTGAAAAGTTTAGTGGGCTTTGACATATTCTAGATATCCCTCTAAAATTTCGGGACGTCAAATTAGTGCACTAAAATATTAGTTTGTGCGTACGGAATAATTTTTACCATCATTGTGCACATGTTATGTTTGTGCAGGGTCAACCCGGGTTGGGGGTCAGGCGAAAAATTTTTTTGAGCTGAAATGGTCCGAAAAATTAATCGAAATGCTAAAAAACTTAAAACGACTTCAATTTAGACTTTGAGCGATTTCGTCTTATCGCAAAAGAGTTTAGATTTGCGTCAATTAACGACCTTAAGTTTATTCAGCTCATCGCAAAAAGGTTCCTTTCTTAGAGTCCAACTGACTAGCATGCAGGACTCTAACAAAGGCATAATAGAGGCATCGTTTTGGGCTTTTTAAATATGACCATTCTTCCTAGAAGATGCCATTTAAAAAATATTTAACAAACGTGATAAAAATTGAACAAACTGTAGAAAAAACAAAAAACAAACTAATTAACAAACAAACAAATTAAACTAAACAAACAAACAATAAAGAAACTAACTAAGTAACAAGCGAATTGCTATTCGGCGCTTAAAACAGCATATTTTATAAGGTTTTTTGGGAAATCAGAAATTCTGTGGCCATCGGCTTTTTAAGACTCTTCAGTAGCTCTTCAAAGAGTTTTATTCTCCACCTCAACCCATTGGGACACGTATGATTACTATAACTACTTATCATTGTTGAAATTACATTATTGCTGTTATTAATTATGGTCTAGTTCCAACACTGCCACCGCGATTCCCCATATTGCCGCCGCGAGTCCCAACATTGCCACCATTCCAACAATGCCACCGTCCCAACACTGCCACTGCGAGTGCCTGCCACCACGAGTCCCAACCCCACCTGGGCGTGGAGGAGGGTTTGCGGGGTATGCCTCTCCAGAAACCAAAATACCCCCGGAAACAAAATACCCCCAGAACTCAATTTTTAAATTTTTTTGTTTTTTCCGCAATTTTTTGATGCCAATGGATAGTGCATGATGAGAAACGTTGAAAAATGGTGTTTTTCGCCATACCTCTACTTTTAAGGCCATTTTTTGACCTTTGAAAAATCTTGCACCCCTTCAAAATTTAGGTGCCGCCCACCTATGGTACCAACACTGTCCCTAACATTGCCACTGCGAGTTCCAACATTCACAAAGCGAGTCACACATGGACGTTGTCGTGGGGGTGGTTTAAGCCCCTCAAAATTCAAACTCGTCATAATACTGGCAGACCTCCCAGAATTATCTTTTCGGCTTTTTCCTCGATGTTTTCCCATCAGATCCTCTCCCAGAATTTATTTGCTGCCCATGTGTAGATATGTATGTACTACATGGAGATACAGATTTAATTTAAAAGCATTAGGTATCTAATTTTCATAGATAATAATGGATGGGGTCGCCAGGAAGAAGTAAAATCAAGAACTTGTGAGGACTTAAATCCTAAAATTTTTTGTATAGTAATACTATGTTGCATTTATGTTGTATTGTCATGTCGAAGTTGCCAAGAAGTAAACTATTTTGTATCTAGGGCTACATCCTAAACTTTTTTGTGTTATAATTCTATATTGCATTGCTATATTGGCATGTCGAAGTTGTCTATACATACACTATTTTGTATCTAAAGTGCTCTTTAATACCTAACTTCTAACTTCTCAATGGAGATAATGCCCTCTCGGCAGTTATACCCAAAAGGGGGTTTAACCCCCTCCGAGCAACATTGTGTAAGTGTGTGTTGGCATTGTTAGGGCTCAGGGTTGCAGTTTTGGGACGTAGACAATGTTGGGACTCGCGGTGGCATTGTTGGAGTGGTAGGAGGGTTGGGACGGTGCTAATGTAGGGACGCTGGCAATGTTGGGATGGTGGTTGAGACTCGTGATGGCATTGTTGGGACTGGTGGCAATGTTGGGACGGTGGCAGTCACACGAAGGCGTGGGGGAAGTTAAGTAGTATGCACCCCCCAGAAGACCGAATATCCCCAGAAACCAAAATACCCCCTCCCCCGGATTAAATTTTGAAATTTATTTTTGTTTTTTCGCAATTTTTTTGATGCAAATGGATAGTACTCGATGAGGAACGTTGAAAAATGGTGTTTTTCGCCATATTACCATTTCTTTAGGACCATTTTTTGCCCTTTGCAAAATCTTGCGCACCTCCCCTTGAATTTTGGTGCTGCCCACCTATGGTGGCAGTAGTAGGGCACGACCATTTATTATTACCGTTCTATTCGTATATATTTACTGATCAAATTTATTGCTATTGCTACCGATCATTATTATTATTACTACTGTTCAAAATAAGCTTAGAAGAATTGGAGAAAATTTTGAAAAATACAATAATAAAGCAAAATTCACCGAGCAATGATTAGAGCGCTAGTTAAAACGAATAGCGAAATTAGCGAAGTGATAAGACCGGCCCACTGAAGATTTCGAATATTATAAACAGCCACGATGCTTTGATTAGGCAGAGAAGAAGCAGTTTGGCTTGGATCGACGTTGAAATTGAAATTTGTCGTCGCATAAATTGGATGAGTCGTTTCAGCGCTGCGAAATTGAGCGAATGGTCGAAAATCTAAAAAGTCGTACGATTCTTCGACTGGCGGCGGTATCGTGACCTAGAAATATCTGAAATTTTAGGAAAAACACGTTTGAAAATAAATATATTTTTTTAATTAACAAATAATTTATCAATTCAAAAATTTCAAAAATAGTGACTTTCGAATTCCACAAAAAAATTAAAAAATAAATTAGCATTTGAAAAGCCCGGTATCTGTTCATAATAAGTTCGTATGATAATTTGGAATCTCACTTTTTTAAAATTTTGAGGTATTTTCCGCTTTACGTGTTATCTATAGATTTGCTGACACTTTTCCATTGGAAATTTTAGATAAACAAGATTTACCTAATTTAGAAAAGAAGGTTGTACCTATATCTAAGACGTATTACGATCTTAGAAAATTCGACATCGAGTTTAAAAAGGGGTTAATATCTTTTGCCTAATCTTATTTTCGATAATTATTTCCGGAAAGATTTTGCAAGAGACAATGTTATTATTTTATTTTGGGATTCTTTTTGAGAGTTATTTTGAGAGTTATTATTTTATTTTATTATTTATTATTTTATTTTATTACTTACTATTTTGGGAGTTATCGGGATAAAACAGCCCCTCCAGATCGTGGCCAGCATAGGTGGGCGGCACCAAACTTCTGGGGAGTGCAAGATTTTTCAAAGGTCAAAAAATGGCCTTAAAAAATGGTGGTTGGGCGAAAAGACATCATTTTTCAACGTGCATCATCGAGCACTATCCATCTATTTTTTGGGGGGTAAGCGCCTGAAAGCACCGTAAATTACAAAGCAATATCTATTCTTCGTTTTTTTGTAGAATTTTAAAAGGCTAGTCCTCTGCTGAACCTGTAACAATTATTACTTAAGTAAGTTTTTAAACCTCCCGAATGTTATAAGCCGAAATTAAATGCGTACCGCAAATCTGCTTCGATAGCTCTTTGTTTTACAGAACGTGTAATCCGTATAACCGTACGGATCAGACGAAAAATCGGTTGGCCGTTTCCCAGCCCAGCGACCGGACCATCCGCACGTTTTGAAGACGAAATCTGAAATTGTTCCGTGCATGCGATCATGCATAATTTGGGGGGGTCGGGGAGGCTTTCATACACAGAAAAGTTTTCACCCCCCCCGTTATATGCATTAGGGAGGGGTAGAGGGAGGGTTACCCCGCATAAGGGTCCAAACGTTACGTACTGCCAAGCATTTTAAGCCAAAATAGTGTATTTTCAAGCAATTTTGATGTAAAAATAGCCGAAACGCAATTTACTGTTTCGAATATCCCGATTTCCACCCCTCTGTGACCCACAAATTTCGATTTTACTCCTCCCTGACCAACCTAACCTTGTGCACCTATGCCCCTCCCAGAAATTCTTCTACTCTCCCAAAATTTATGGTTTTCTAAAAAATTTGTAGAAAATGTCCCCTTTTAAAGCGCTTTTAAAGATGTTTCGGCTCAAAAATGTCAAATTTTCGGTGCTTCGCGCCATATGCTTATTTATTTTACTATATTTTGTCCAATTGACTCAATTTTTCAAATGTTCCTAAAAGATTTCATTGCATTCACGCTTTAACTTTTAATTTAATTCTTATTCAATTTCAAGTCAATTTAATTTATTCAATTTAATTTTAAAATTTATTTTTCAAAATAGATTGAAAAATTGTGTTTTCGACGTGGCGTATTCGATTTAGAGCCCAAAACCGGCACTTTAGCAAAAATTTTTGGGGCTGACCCCAAGAATTCTTATGTCGAACTAGCAAGCAAATGATAATAAAATTGATCGATTTGTTTTAAAATTATTCCTACTTTTTCATTATTGCATTTGCCTTTGTTCACAATTTATTTGAATTTCCACCCATTTCACTCCATTATTTTCCCCATATTTCTACGTATTTCATTTTTTGACTTAGCTTAGCTGTTTGTTTCGTTTCACTTTTTGCTTTTGATCACCTTTTTTGTTGCTCATTCTGTTTGTCGTGTCTATAACCGGATTTCTTTTTTTTACTCCTTTGCAAATACTATTTTCATTGCATAAAAAGCTGCATTAAGTACACGCGTAATGGATTGATAAAGTAACATATAAAATAAATATGTAAGGATAAATATAAAAGAAAAAATGTATCGTAATATAAATATGAACAAATTTAAAGACACCAGTATAAATGCGGGAATTTTTGATAAAATTATAAATAATAAAATAATTATATAAATTAGTCATTTTTTTGTATTAATTGATTACTTTCGTTTCCGGTGTTGTAATCTTCGCCCGGACAAGGCAGCGTTACTGTTGAATTGGCCGGAGCAGCGGGCAACACAAAACACCATCGTGTATCCATGGACACCATGGAATAAGAGCTATGTATAACAAAATCAAAAGCTGCCTTTTTCATAGTCGTTAAATATGTCAAAATATAAATAATAATGGCCATTGTACGAATTCAACAAAAATTAAATGGTCAAATGATTGAATAATTAAGAAGTTAGTAATAAAGAACATGTAGAAAACAATGGATGTTCAAACGAAAAAAGATAAAAACAGAAATTAGCATATTTTTATTCAATTATTGCCTGATAGTCTGTTTTTTATTTTTTATTTTCTTCTTGTTTTTCTTTTTTCTATTTTTTATCCTTTATCTTTTTTTGTCAGTTGTTTCCCACATTCGCAAATTGACCACGCATCAAATCCGTGGCTTTTGGTATCTGAATTAGAACAATGCGAAAACTATTTCGCAGCGAAATTAAGCTTTCTTAAAGGAAAAACATGAAGATCGATTTGATAATAGGAATAAATAATTGTTGTATTTCACAGGGTGTCGCTTTGCGTGCTTATGTACTTTCGGACTACCGAACAATTGTTACTTAAGCAGTAGACAAGTTGCAGCCGATGAGAAAAAAGAGAAAAATAATTTTAAAAATCACTGAAGAAGATTTTGGTCGAAAACTTGGAGTTTATTTCGCTTCCAGGATATCTGGAAGATCAGATCTAGGTCTAAAAAATCAATATATTTTGAAAAGAAATAGGAAGATATTTTATGGAGTTATACTGCAATGAAAAAAGGTTACTTTTGGGGTACAACTTTAGAGACCTCGTGCTCCTCTGATTTTAGGCTTTCTTTGTTTTGAATTATATTGATTTGTAGTCCTCGAAAAGTTTTTTCAAATGATATATTGATTCTTTCATTTAAGCTCTTATGTACAAAAGCGTTTATCATGCCATAGTTCAGAGGCCCACAATAAAAGGTTAAAATGCATTATTAGACACTAGGGGTGTGCCGGGTGACCAGACCGGAATAGTCGGGTACCCGATCAAAATTTTGGACTCGGACCCCAGGTTGCCCAGAATTTTGGACCCGGACCAGACCTCAAGAGGTATCAGGTCCGGGTCCAACCTGCAATTTTCTTTTACATTCCCCAGAATTCGCAATTTTTTCAATAATTCATAGAAAATGTGCTGTTCTAAGCGTTTTTAGCTTTCAACTAGCTCGAGAGTGTTAAATTTTCGGTGCTTGGCGCCACATACTCATTTTTTTATTATATTTTTCCAATTAATTCGGACTTTTTGTGGTAATTTTTTAGAATATTTTTGTTTTTATATTCTATACAGATATGTGTATGTAGCATCGTCGGAAATAATAAAAATTGATTTTTTTTGACGAGTATCCATCATTTTTGAACCAAAGAAATTTTCCGATTTTAATCCCCATAATTCTTGTGCTGTGCAAGTCTGCACAGAACATCAAGATTTAGAGATTAAAAGGATAAAAAATCCGAAATTTTTCGGGATTTGTTAGAGATATAATTCCTGTTTTGCTTATCTTCATAAAGTTACAAAACTGATTTTGAAGCGATAAAACATTTTAAAGATTTTGGCGTTTCGACCCGGCTTTTTATAGTATGTAGGTTTTTTGCGTTTTTTCCTCAAAAAGACTTCAAAATTCAGTTAAAGGTGTAAAAATGACAGAAACTTTTGCCGAACCACTTAATTTTTTTAATGCGTTATCATCAAAAGTCGTAGAAGTGATCCAAAAACGCAAAATACATCAAAAGAGGTTTCGCCAAGTAAAGTTGCACATGAACGCATTAAATAAATTTTCTCACTTTTGACAATTTCACCAGAAAAAATTCCGGATACTCATCGGCTGCATTGCAACAATTAACTGGAACAAGTGCATTCCGATAATTGTGTAGGAGTAATATGTACACTAATATACGTAATGCCTCATGCAACAGCTATCTGTATCATAATGTCACATATGCTAGAAATATCTTGTCATAAATTTTATAGATTGGACCCGGACCCGACCGGGTCCAACTTTTGGACCCGGACCTGATTTTCGTGAAATTTCGGACCCGGACTCGAGGTTACCTAAGATTTTGGACCCGGACCCTGACCCGAGTTTTTAAAAAAGTGGACCCGGCACATCTCT
>JAVLUZ010000143.1:3136546-3293149 GCA_036768485.1 Mermis nigrescens | reverse complement strand
AGTTAAAGAATGTTACTTTACGTGTAATGGTAAAATCTATCAACAAATAGATGGTGTTGCTATGGGTAATCCGCTTGGCCCAGTTCTTGCCAACATTTTCTTGAGCTATCATGAAACAATGTGGCTCAGAGACTGAAATATAAAGATCAGACCCAAGTTTTATGTACGTTATGTTGATGACACATTTGTAGTGTTTTCTGACAGAAATCAGCCTACTAAGTTCTGTGATTACATGAATCAGCAACATCCTAATATGAAGTTCACATTTGAAACTGAATGTGACAAGAAATTAAATTTCCTTGATGTTCTTGTTGAAAGGAAGTCCGATGATATTGTGACATCATCATATCAGAAACCTACATTTTCTGGCCTTTATGCCAAATTGTCTAGCTTCATTCCTTTTGCCTATAAAGTTGGTTTAATAAGGACACTTGTGAGTCGCATTTACATGATTTGTAACTCATATCAGACTTTTGTCTCTGATATTGACAAGCTGAAGCAGACTCTACTGCAAAATGAGTATCCCCTTGGCTTGATTGATAAGGTCATATCAGACTTTATGACAAAGGTGTATAATAAGAGTGATGAAATAAAAGCCGGTTGTGATAAATTATGCTATTTTCTCTTGTTTTTGCCTTACACTGGTGTGCATGGCTACAATGTACGCAGCAGAATTCTAAAGCTTATATCTGCATTTTACCCTCAGATTAGAGTAAGGTTTGTTTACAAACCTGTAATGTGTATAAGCCGGTTTTTCAAGAACAAGGATGCTGTACCTGCTAAGCTACTCTCAAATTTAGTATATAAGTATACGTGTTCTAGCTGTATGGCTAGTTACATTGGCGAAACTCGCCGACATTTTGGGAGTAGAATTGCAGAGCATACTGGCATCTCATTTGCTACAGGAAAGCCAATTCAGGGTGATAGCTTATCTGCTATTCACAAACATGTCTCAAATAGCAATCATTCAATTACATCAGATTGCTTCAAGGTTATTAGTCGAGCATCCAACTCTTTTGATCTTTTAATCAAGGAGTCGTTATACATAGCACGTGATCGTCCTATTCTCAACAATAATGTTTCATCATATCCTCTAAATTTGTTTTAATTTACTGAAATCCCACCTTTTTCATTTTCTTCTAGTTTAAAATCTTTTATAATACTCTTCATAATTTAATAGAATGTTTAAACTTTAAGTTTTTTTCTCTTGGTTTACAACTCTCGCTTAACAAGCTCATTTTTCAAAACTATCACCTAGTGCACAGTCGCTTCAACAGGAATTGAAACCGTGTTGCTTCGACGACAATGGCATTCTACTACTACGCTAAGCGAAAAGTTTTTGGCGATGTTCGAAATACTATAGTCTGTTTCATTTCAAATGACCTTTTCCGTGCCAGAAAACGGCAGATCGACTAATAGCGATTATTACTGTAGCCGACTCGTTTTCCATTGGGTTCCCTGTTCGCGCCGCCACAGTCGCCTTTGCTGTTTCTTCCGCTCTCAACACCACCATGCCAGTTGATGTAGCTCGATTAGGCTCCGTGAAAATTAAATTTAAATGGAAGCGCTCAGCATGACAATGAACCGGAGCTCGGACGATGAAAAAGGATGAAATTTTGCTGAAAAAATATGGACTTATTGCTATCTATCTACCGCGACTCCCGTTTACTGCAGCCTAGCTAGTGCTCCTGGATGATATGACGGATAAAGGGAAAGTAAGGAAAAAGATAATTTTTGATAATCGAAGTAGGTATATAGCTAGCAAAAGCAAAAACAATGTGATTAGGTAGGACGTAGGCAGAGCTGGAGAGGGCGGGCTTAGCCTAAAAAATTTTTGAAGGATAGGAGAACGCAAAGAAAGATGGAAAAATTGCACGCCCTTGTCTCAAAATCTTCAAATTTTTGGCGCTCCTCGCCGGATGTGAAGTCCTTTCCGTATTTTGACTCAAACGCTACCAAAAAATGACAGGTTAATAGCTTTTCGAGTTGGGAAATTTTTTTTCAAAAGCACGTACGACCGCCCCTCTTGGCCGGATTTTGGATACGGGCCTATGCCTATCTGTTAGAAGCAAGGCCATATTTAAGGGGCACGGCCGCCCCTTCACCCTTGTTCAAAAAAATTTTGTAAGGCAAGGTAATGCACGGAAAGACGAAAAGTTAGATGCATCTATTTGTCATGAAATCTTCAAACATTTTGACATTCCAAGTCGTATAGGTATGTATGTATATGAAATATTCTCAAAGCCTAAGCCTTGAAATATGTAATAACCTAGGTACGAGTATCATTATATCGCGTGCCCCATGTATTTTTTTAATCAAGTCAATTGGCTTATTTTTCATCTATGAAATATTCAATCCTATTCTAATTTTATGTACTGCCTTACCTTTTATATTTTGTACAAACCACTTTTTTACGCTTAGTCTTTATACGAATGCCATCCGCTTGCCCCAAATAGGTTGCTGGAGTGTTTGTACCTTTTGGCTGTAATGACTATGCATATACATTTAGCAATTCTTGTGATATTTATTTGTAACGCTATTTTAAGGCTTAGGTTGAAGCAAAATACAGAAATTGCCTTCTAAATAGTGTATAAAGGTTAAAATACTCGTAATTAATGAAATGACATAGACATTAGTGAATAAATAAACAAAGTAATGCATGATCATTCAATGTATAGCTTTATCATTTATGAGTTTTCTCTTCAGCCGCTCTTTGGATGTGATTTTAGTGGCAATGGAGATGTTCGAGAAGCTACTGCGCCGAAAAATTGGTCGATAGCAGCGATTTGCCCGTCAAGTGAGTCTAATTTTTTGTATGTCTTATTGAGAGTAAAATCAAAATCTGAGTTTGTACATACATGTATATCAAGTCGATTTTTTCGTAAAAAGTGTAAGAAGTATTCCTTTCAAGAGTTTTTATAGTCTGTTTCATATAAGTTTGGGCATAAATTTTAAGGATTTTTGTCGAAAGTAAGCCGAGGTTACGATAATTATAAATCAGATCAATGCTGTAATCACAATCTGTCGGCTTATTATCGGACATAGTTTAAAAATTTGTGCCCTAACTTGTATGAAGCAGACTATAACTATTTTTTTGGCTTAAAAGTCACAATTTCGGCTGCTGTACAACATGTACAGATTTTCGAGTACTTAGTTAAAATTTCAAATATTCTCAAATTTTGTTTGCGTTTTTATGTTATAGAATGAACCAAATTTTCTGAAACGTCGAAAAACAGTGTTTTTCGCGTGTAGCCATACTTTTTAGCCGAAAAAAGGCACTTCTGAAATGTTTTTTGGGCTTAACCTTCCTCTAGCGTACCCAATGCTATACATGTATGCTACTAACCCTAGCAAAATAGCTGCTATACTCAGAAATGTAGATTTTTTATTTAAAAAAATTGAAAAATGTGTGCTTCTTCCTTAACCGTTATCAGTCTATTTCTGGCTCAACAGTTTCAAATTTTCGGCGCTTATAATACAAATACAAATATTTTATTTTCGTCGCACAAAAAAAGAACACATTAAGAAAAGAAACATTAATATACAATGAAATACAATTATAAATAAACATTCGACATGAATCATCATACAAAATCACATATTCTAAAAGCAAGAAATTATTAATTAAAGTACATTTATACGAGATTAGTGCAAAAGACGAAGGTAGGCGCGCAGGCTAAATAAATTATGCACTTAGAACACGCCCCCTAGCAAATACCCCGTTAGATCAACTTTTTTCAACTTTTCACGGAGGGAAGCAACACTAGGAGATCTTACAACAGCTTCAGGAGAGAATTCCATACTTGAATCCACCTATTGGATAAATCATACCCACGAACATCAAGCCGAAAAGGAGTGCATTCACATTTCATTGAATTTTGAGCACGCGTGTTGTTTTCACAAAAGTAAAAAAGTCGGCTTGCTGCAAAACGCATCTACCACTCAATATCTGATACATCATACACAGATCACTACGCAATCTGCGAATCTCCAGGCTATCCAATTCTAAGGAACTGAGTCTTTCAGCATAAGAAAGTCCCCGAAATCCAATAATTTTACGTGTAAATTTCCTTTGAACATTTTCGATCATTGAAACATGGGTCTTACGGTATGGATTCCAAACAGTGCTACAATACTCAAGAAGCGGTCTGACGTAAACAGTAAAAGCCCTAGACATATTTAATTTATTTTTAGAAGCAAATGATTTCGATATTAGCATAGCCCTAGCATAAGCTCTACGCGTTATATCATTATAGTGGAAATTAAAATCAAGTTTACTTGATACGTAAACACCCAAATCCTTTACAGAATTTACACTCTGTTCTACAGTCAGGTCAGAAATTCTATAAGAATGCTTGGGATTTCCAAAACCTAGATATAACACGTAGCATTTTTCAGTAGCAATTTTTAACTGCCAATCCTTGGACCAGACTACGAGTTTAGCGATATCATCTTGAAGTTGGGTGTGATTGCTAGATAAATTATAAAGCTTGACGTCATCGGCAAAAAGGCAAACTTTGCTATTTAAGCGGTCGCTAATGTCATTTATGAATAAAACAAAAAGAATCGGGCCAAGTATACTGCCCTGAGGAACACCGCTAGTGACAGATTTTTCGCTCGAAAACTGACCGTTAATAACAACCCTTTGAGTCCTATCGCTCAAAAAACAAGTTAACCAACTCAATAAATCTCCAGAAAATCCAAAAGTTTCCAGTTTATAAATTAATTTACGGTGAACTACAGTGTCGAAAGCTTTAGAAAAATCAATGTAGATAACATCAACAGTGTTTTTTCATCAATTAATTTAGTCCATTCATTTTTGCACTTTAGTAATTGCAATTCACACGATTTACCCTTTTGGAAACCAAACTGACCGGAGGAGATCAAATTATTCTCACGTAAATGTGCTTGCATCGTACTGTTAATTATAGATTCCATGATCTTACACGTAATACAACATAACGATATCGGCCTGTAATTTTTAGCATCACTCCGGTCGCCCTTTTTATACACAGGAACAACATTAGCAGTGCGCCACAGTGCAGGAATACAATGGGTTTTGAAAGATATTTCAAAAATAGTGGTTAAGGGCTGGGTAAGTACAAAAGCAAGTTTTTTCACAAAAAATGCGCAAAGTCCGTCAGGGCCAATCGATAATGATGGTTTAATTTTCCGTATAGCAGAAAAAACGACATCATCAGAAAAACGAATGTTTGATAACTTTGGCTGTGCACAAGCATTAATAAGACCAAAATTCGTTTGCGTAGGAACACTAAAGACTGAAGCAAAAAGTGTGCTAAAAACGTTTGCCTTATCTTTGTCAGTAGAAGCAATCACACGATCGCCATCAGTTAAAATTGGAATAGTTCTTTCACCACTAATACGAGAATTAACAAAATTATAAAAAGAATTTAAATTTCCAGATTTAATAAGTTTATCCTCTTTGGAAGAGTGAAATTTATAGATTTCGGCCTTTAATAACTTTGCACAGTTATTATAAACAGCTTTAGATTCAGGCGTTTTTCTCTGTTTATAAACATGCCACAGCCTCAGTTTTTTAGCAACCAGCTTTCTTATGTTCATTGGGTATCTTTTCACAGTTGCAGGTTTAGCTTCAATTTTTGGAACATGCTGGGAAATTAAAGGATTCATAACAGACAAAAATTTGTTGTAGAAATCATCACAAGTAACGCAATCCGAAAAAATGTCAGGCCACGAAATTGCGGACAAAAATAATTCAATCTGATCATAATTTGCTCTGCGAAAATTAAGTTTAGCAGAACTTTTTCTTCCAAGATAGAACATTTAAGAGAAAAAGTAACAACCGAGTGATCACTAGTAGAAAAAGGTGGGTTGACTTCAACGTTTTCGATAGAATGGGCATCAAAAATAACATCTAAAATATGCATACCGTGTGTTGGTTCAGAAACTTTTTGACTAAAAGATAGAGAAAGCATACACTTGCAAAAAGATCGGTTAATAGGACTCGAAGGTAGAATAAAACTAGACCAGTCTACATTAGGAAAATTTAAATCACCTAATATGACAAAAGGATACTGTATCTGAGAGGCCCATTCTATAACACGGCAAAGCATTCTCATGTGGGAGAAATCATAATCCGGCGCCCTGTAAAAAAGTAGCACACGAATCTTGGAGCTTACGCCAATGAAATCAACAATAACTATTTCTTCACTGAAAAGATTTTCCGGTACTTTCGGCAAGTAGGATTTTAAAGTACTTTTGAAAGAATAAAAACACCTCCACCTTTTCGATTGATCCTATCGGAACGATACACATTAAAACGGTTTAAATTGCAAAGTAAGCCATTGGATATACTAGGAGTTAACCAGGATTCACACACACACACACGATATCGAAATCATTTGCTGTTAAAAATGCATCAAACTCATTTAGTTTATTTAGTATACTACGTGCATTAAATAAACAACAACGCAAAACTGACTGCCGTCCGCGAGGGGGCCCGCATCCTCAAATTATGCGCGAATTATTCCTCCACGACGATCGACGCTCGTTAGCATCAGCGCCGGACGTTCGACGCAACTGACGCTCCTCGTAAGAGTCCTGACGCTCCTGATCGGACAAATCGCGTCGAAACCAGATTCGCGTAGGATCCCGTCTGTCGCCCGCCGCAGGTTTAGGCGACTGGAAAGCTCGCAACCACAAGTTGCGGGCGTGTGCTGAGGAAAATTGTATTTTGAGCAAGCGTTCGTATTTTCGATTAGGTATATCGCCCCGTCCCAAACGATAGCAATCGGTAATGTCGTCGGGATCAAAATCATGGTCATCCGCCAAGCGACGAACTTCGGCTAGATCAAACTTTTTTTGATCAGAAGCGGTGCCGGTTTTTACTTCATTGATGTTAAAACCAACAGCCCTGGTAGAACGTTCTTGAAGGTCAACGGCTATACGAACCGAGTCCAACACCGATGGGCCACAAACAGGCCCGTCGCGAAAAGGAGGTCCACCTGCGAACGTAGGACGATGAGGGGCGGCTGCAGAAATGTTTGATGATTGAGCAAAATCCACAGGCTCAGCGGGCAAAGGGGCAAAGTTCGGCTTCTGCAGCAATCGATAGGAGTTTAAAGCGAGTGTAGGAACGCTGCGAACGTAGCATTGCGTGCAAGAATAAATGAATAGTTTAGAGGCATCAGACGACAAGGCGGCGAATTTGTTATGAAAGTTGTCCGAGATGGAAGCACACGCGGCATGCTCCCACGAACCACAATAACCGCACTGAAAAGCCAAGTCGCCGTCGCCGACATTCGAACGACAACAAACGCAGGGTGCCGTAATGAGTTGACTCTTGTCAATGTCTTTCGACTGCGAACTAGTCGAATCTTTTGTCTGACGTTTAGGACCAGGGTTCGTTTCGACGTCGCCACTTAGCAATAATAAACGAAAGTTCAAAAAGACCTATAATTTTCGCAACCATACGCGAAAAAAAATTCGTTGGGGCTAAAGTCGTTTCGCATCGAACAAGATTTTCAGGGATTCCACTGAATTCTCTGATATTTTAAAATTCTCCTGCATTCTCCTGCATGTTTACAACTTCTCCTGAAATTTTCTCATGAAAAGCCCATTCTCCTGCTCCTGCTCCTGAAAATTTTAGATTCTCCTGAATTCAGGAGAGCACCTGGCAACCCTGAACGGTGGCCGCGCAAGCATTGAGCGCGACGCGTTCCTCAAAAAAAAAATACAGTAAACAAAAAATTATTTGTAATTGTAATATATGTTATTGCTTACTTTTTTTGTTCCTCGATTCTACCAATTTTCACAATACCAAATTATACCCACTCATGTTTGCTTTTCCTCTCCTATTTTTACTTATATTTCAAAAGTTCAAACATAAATTTAAAAATCTAAATAGGTAAATTTTTTGTTTAGTTTTTCTTTGGCAGAATCAGCTTTAATCGGAAAATCAAATAAAATGCACAGGTTACTATCTTCAATAAAACAATTGTTAAACTTAAGACGGTTCCAATTCAGCTAAAGAAATGTGTTTTTTGCTGTTTGCGCAGGTTAACTTCATAACTGCAAATAAAGAAGCAATAGTTGTAGGAGTAGTTTTCCTACCATTTTGGTAGTTTTTTCAGACCCTTGGTATGTTTGTTGTAGTTTTTACTTTCGGTTGTTTTTAATGGTAGTTTTTGAACGAATTGGTAGTTTTTTCGTAGATTTTTCCACAAGTTGAAGAGCAGCTCATACCGCTGCTAAGAGAGCGTAATTACTGTAGCCATGTCCATAAAGATGATCGTTCACTAATGTCTAGGCGTCCAGCCGCCGTTTTTTCCACCTTTTGTTCTATTTGTCAACCAAAATTTTTGGGCTTGGTTGGCGTTTGTGGAAAAATTTTTGTAATGTTAAAAATGCGCTTCAGAGAGGTAAAACTTCAAAAATTTTTCGGCGCTTCGCACCGAATTGATTTAATTCTTACTTGTTAATAATCCTTAAGCCGCGCCGCGCCAATCGCAGCATTTTTATCGACAATCTGGTCTAGAGCTTCACTACGATTGAAAATCTTTATCTTCTACACGGATCTGGTTAATTTTGTAATGCAAAAATGCGTTTTAGACAGGTAAAACTTCAAAAAATTTTCGGCGCTTCGCACCGAATTGATTTAATTCTTACGTCTTATTAATCTTTAAGCCGCACCACGCTAATCGCAGCATTTTTATCGACAATCTGGTCTAGAACTTCATTACGATTGAAAATCGTTGTATTATGCACGGATTTGGTTAGTTTTTGTAATGCAAAATTGAGGGAGTTTTTGAAGAATATGGTGTGAAAGCGGTTTTGCGCAATTCCGGCAGAACTGCCATACAATTGCGCAAAAACGATACTTTAAAGTCACTAAAAGACGCGGAAAAAAATAATAAACCAAATCCATACAAAACTCACAGAGTTCACCATTTTGAGCCACTTTAAGGAATTTTAGCAGTTTATCAAAGGTTTCCAATTTTTACTAATCAATATTTTCCTGCCATTTTCATGGTCGCAGATTACAAAAAATTAAGTTATACTGCATGGAAACCAAGATTGAAGAAAAATTTTTTGTAATTTTTTGCCCAAATTTTCAAGAAATTTTTTTTAATTTCACTATTTTTAGCATTGTTTACATCCAGTTAAAGATTTCTACTTAAATACAATTCAAACAGCATTTTTGAATTATCTTAAAGTTCCAACCATTTGAAGATTCAAACAGTGGAATGCAAAATAACATGTACCTAACTTAGGTCGACCTAAGCATCTATACATCGACTTGAGCATCTATACATCGACCTAAGCATCTACACGTTGACCTAAGCATCTATACCTCGACCTAAGCGGGAGCGACCTCGAACCTAAGCAACCAAAAACACCTTCTCAGATAAACTAAGCCTAAGCCTAAGCGTCATTTAAGCAGAAACTTGAATTTTCACATTATCCAGACAGAAAGAACATGCAAAAAAATTGTTTTTTCAAATTTAAAAATTTTCGAACAAAATTTTTTCCCGTAAAATAAAAGTTATTTTTTCGTAATCAGCGACCTTGAAAATGTCAGATACATATGTTTTCAGCCCGAATTCGGAACATTTTTGGTAAACTGTAAAATAGCTCACTTTAATGTAGCTTCACCAATATTGGTCCGTTTTTCATAAAAATTTTTTCCGCACTTTCTTTGTGCATGCCCTCCTCATTTCAATCAATATCGTTCCTTTCCACGTACATCTGCAAGTTTTCTGTTCACACCATATAGTAATGTTCAGCCAAATTGAGTTTTAGACAAGACAAGACAAGAAAAGACAAGAAAGGGCACTGATTATTGGCCAATGTTGGCCCCGAATTTTTCGTTAAAGGCCAATATTGGCCAATAACGAGTGCATTAGGGGCCAATATGTTGCAAGATTTAAAATTCTTAAAATGCTTCACATCCGTGGGTTTTCGAACCCCATACTTTCGTGTTGGTAAACTCATGCACGCACACTGCGCCATAAGCGAAATTGTGGTCGTCCCGACCTATCTTTTCTACAACGAAAACGGCAACGCGAAGTGGTTTATGAGCTGAATGATCGCAAATCTCGAGGTGAATAAGGACTATACATTGATTTTCATGCTGATTGCGTTAAATGTAAACCTAATGTAAATATTAATACCCCGCGACTCGCTCATTAGGTATCCACGCCCCAAGATTATTTAAAATTTCAATGTTTTTATGCTAATGCTCGAAGTCTTTTGAACAAACTTTGCAACTTACATTTTTTGCTGAATGATGAAAGTTTTGATGCTCTATTTTTCCTGAAACATAGTTCCATATTGATATTTCCGATGGATCATTGTGCCCTGGCAAAAATTATCGCATTTTCCGCTGTGATCGAAATGGTAAATGTGGTGGGGGTGTAGCTTTATTTCTTAAAACTTCCTTTAATGCTATTCAAATAAATCCGCCACCCGCTTTTAAAGCTCCCGAAATTCTAATAACTGATATTTTTGATTCTGATAGAAAGATCAGATTTATTTTGGTATACCGACTAGTGATCAACCGGGCGACTTTTTTGCCGGGTCGGTGGGCCGGGCTGGCCGGGTCAGACAAGGAAAATATTATTGCATGACACATATATGGGGTGAGCATAGGAAAAGCAGTAATGAGCAACTGCTCCATTCAGTAGTCAATGGCTAGCGCAAAGTTAGGTGCGCCTTTTCATATCAAGTTTTATTACTATTTATGTCACAAGAAACAAATTTAGTCCAGTTTTTCATTGTCTGAATCATCAATCAAGTCTATGTCGCTGCTATTAGCACACTCTGTATCATTTGAATCTTCGCTACTGCTACTGCTGCTGTAGCGATTGGATGCAATAGGTATTGGATCACACATGGGCATAGGGGGTGAGGGGGGGGATATTACCCCCCCTGAACTTTTAAAAAACTGGTAGCTATATAGCCATTTTGGCCGGAAAAAAACAGCTATATAGTCTTTTTTGAACCCCAGAAAAATTGTTATATAGTTTTTTGAACCGGGAAAAACCGCTATGTAGTCTTTTTGAACGCCAGAAAAATCGCTATATAGTCTTTTTGAACCGGAAAAATCGCTATATAGTCTTTTTGAACCGGTAAAAATGGCTACAGTCTTTTTGAACTGGGAAAAAGCGCTATATAGTCTTTTTGAACCAGAAAAAATCGCTATATAGTCTTTTTAAACCGAGAAAAGTCGCTATATAGTCTTTTCGAACCGGGAAAAATCGCTATATAGTCTTTTTGAACGCCAGAAAAATCGCTATATGGTCTTTTTGAACCGGAAAAAATCGCTATATAGTCTTTTTGAACCGGAAAAATCGCTATATATAGCTTTTTGAACTGGGAAAAAAGCGATATACAGACTTTTTGAACCAGTAAAAATCGCTATATAATCTTTTTGAATCGATTAAAATCGCTATATAGTCGTTTTGAACCAGTAAAAATAGCTATATAATCTTTTTGAATCGAGAAAAATCGCTATATACAAGTCATTTTGAACCAGTAAAAATAGCTATATAGTCTTTTTGGACGAGGAAAAGCGCTGTATAGTCTTTTTGAACCAGAAAAAATCGCTATACAGTCCGTCTGAACCGAGAAGAGCATAATGGAAAAAATATTATTGAGGAAAAGAGCATTGTATCTACAGCACAATCACTATATTTTTTCTTCAAAAATATTTTTCAAAACTTTTTGAATTTTTGTATTGCAGATCATGCGACCATGCTAGAAACGTTCACAAATGGTGTTTTTGAGCCGATACCACCATTTTTCAGCTGCAAAATCTTCTATTACAAAAATATAGCTATCCCAAAAATTTCGACTTTCACCCCCCTAAAAGTCCGACCTTGCTCATCTATGTATTGGATGTAATAAACGAGACATCACACATTCCCATAAGGGGGAGGGGTATTACCCCCCTCAGGGTCCAAGACACAGGTCACTGTCAGACGATTTTTGGTGAAAACCTTTTGAATTTTTTGAACTCAATTTTTTAGTATGGCAAAAGTGTACCTAAATATAAGAATTTCACGAAGTGATACATTACTTTCGAATGTGAGCTAGAGTAAATAGATAAACTATCACTATAAAACATGCATGTATTTGCTCAAAATTTTATGAGGGTCCCTCAGCATACATGTAACAGCTGGAAATCTAGGGTAGGGGTCGCTCGCCATTTTTAAAAGGAAGGGGTTAGCGACTAGATCAAAAATGGTGAAAACACATAAAAATAGCCAAAAAAAGCGCAGGTTTTCGCCAAAAAATGGGGAGGGTAGTGAAATATTTTCTGACTTTCAAGGAAGTTCGGGGCTTCAAAGCGTGGATGGGGGGTGGCCCGAACCCCTGTCACATGTGTATCTCTCGGCCATTTTCATTGGAAGGGGTAAGCGGCTCCATTTTTGCAGCCGCTTACCCCCTGAAAATCTTTAAAATGGTAGAATTTGCAATAAGGAATTCTACACCTATTTAAAATTTTTGTTCTTCGAAAATCTTTGTACATGTACAAAGACGGTGCTGAAACGTCTTTGTACATCAGCAAAAATCTTCGCTGAATACAAAAAGATCGTGCTTCTAAATGTGATAATTCGGCCTGAATTTAGTTGATAATATTAGTTCAGCGCTGAAATGCCGAAATTTTTATGAGCTTTTGATGGATTTCACACATAAAACTCGACTGAGGAAGCTAAAACAACTTGTTTATACTACAAAATCAGAAGTATTACAAAAATTGTAATATGCGAATTAAATCTGGTAATAAGCAACACTGCGCTTAGAATGGAAAAATGGAAAAATGACAAATATTCAGAAACCCAAAAATTAGCCAAATACACTACTAAAGGTCGAAAAACTGTTCTATCACACTGAAATCGTTACTGTACCATATTAAGTATACAAAAATTTGCATGTACAAAACAGTGTCTTTTGTATTCGCCAAAGATTTTTTCCAGATATACAAAGACTTTTCAGGACTATCTTTGTACATGTATAAAGATTTTTGGGAAAATAAAATCTGTAAAATTCCAAAAAATTTTCGGCGCTTTGCTCCGATATGAAAAATTGTCTGTCCTATGTATCTTTAAAATGGCAAAATTTATATTTAGAATGGAAAAATGTCAAATTTTTAGGCGCTTCGCGCCGTTTTGAGACAATTTTAGTAATTTTTGGCGTTAGAAACCCAGAAATTAGCTAAAATATACAATCAAAAGTCAGAAGACCCTGTTTTACCACACTAAAATCGCTACTGTACCATATTTTAGTAACCAAACATTTGTGTGTACAAACTGTACAAAGACTTTTGGGGACCATCTTTGTACATGCACAAACGGACCATGTACAAAAAAACACTTGTACAAAATGTAGAAAGACTTTTGGGTACCATATTTGTTCATGTATATACAAAGGTACATTGTACAAAAATAAACACTGTCACATATATACCTACTGATAGTATGCGAAAATGTGTATGTTTTAAAATATATTTATATAAGATAGCTACAAAAATTTGTTAGCACATACAAAGACCTTTTCGGAGATCTTTGTATAAGCACAAGAAGCTCGTACAACAAAATAGAGTCGGCTAATAATAGTCCACCACTTAATTTTCTGCTCCTCCAATTTGGGATTTCACCCTTCCCTCAACCCTGGAACTTAGGAAACTATTTGAGACATATTTAGTTTACCGGATTGGACGCAATTCTGCAGTGTAGTTTACATTCGCTTATGATTAACCTCCGTCCTTATAACTATTACACAAGAAACGCGTCTCAAAGCACGCGGTTCCCATTCAATTGAATGTAAAAGTGTTTTTGTAGAAATAGTTTCTTGAAAACGTACAATTTCCAACTAGAAATAGAACGTATTTGTCAACTCTAAATCTTTTAGCCATAGCTATGAATGAATGAGTTAAAAAGCAGCATTTAGTTTAAATAAGTCAAGTGGAGGAATCGAAAACATGCAGATTTTCCTGAATTTTATTAAAGGAATTTAATTTTCCTGAATTTTATTTCATTAAAAGCTCATTTATACACAGTAGCAAAGTTATAACAAGGACTAAGTAAGTATACATATGGTCTAATCAGTACAGTTCTCAAAATTAACACTTGCTCATTGATAAATAAGTGTCAGTATCACAGCCTGTACAAAATACGAATTACACTAAATTTTTCCCCGGCCCAGGCCATTTTTTAACCTTGCCCCGGCAGGGGCTGGGGATGCTGAAAAATGGCCGGGGATTGCCGGGGCTGGGGCCCGGTCAATCACTAATACCGACCCCCTGATTTTGATCTAGCGTATGCTGAAATTTTATGTAGATGTATTGAATGGGCTTGTTCTGTTCCTTTCCCTTTTGTAATCTTAGGAGATTTTAATTTGCCAAAAATCAATTGGTGGATAAGTTCGGTTCCTACTGATAATCTTAATATCCTATTTTTCGACACATGTTCGGGCACTGGTTTACATCAATTAATAACAGAAAATACTCATGATAATAATATATTACATCTTCTCTTTGCATCTGATCAAATTTCTAACGTAAAAGTTGATATTCCTTTTTCTAATAGTGACCATAATTCAATTATATCTGATTGTCTTTTGATACCAGTCCAAAATCCTAGATCATCTTTTTTAACTTTTGTAAAGCTGATTTTATTGCGTTAGGTCTAGCACTGTCTCAGATTTCTTGGCCTGATCTTTTTGATACCTGTTCTAATGTAAATGATATGTATAATTTGTTTGTTGGAGTGCTTCACTCTTTAATTTATGCATTTATCCATTAACTCACCCCAATCCCATGAAACGTAAATATCCCAAACTAATTAAAAGAATGTTAACTAAAAAACGTATGCTTTGGAAGAAACATAAACTTTATCACTCCACCGATTCAAAAATCAAATATAAATCTTTTTGTAAAAAATTGGATTTTGAAATTAAAAATTTCTCTGCTTCTGAAGAAATTAATCTTCTTTCTGACAAAAGTTTGAAATCATTTTATAAATTTGTCAATAATCGGTTGAATAATCATCGCTCTTTTCCACCTCTTTTTCATGACCACAAAATCGTTTCTGATCCTTTAGAAAAGGTAAATTTGTTTAATAACTACTTTTCTTCTGTTTTTTCTGTTGATAATAATCATCTTCCTTTTTTAGATTTGATGACTGGTTTTGCATTGCAAACCATTCATTTTGACGCTTGGAACGTGCAACTGGTTTTAAATCAAATAAAAGGTTCTTTTTCTATTGGTCCCAATGGACTCTGTCATTTTTCTTGAAAAAACTTTCAAATCATCTTGCTGAGCCTTTAGCTAGTATCTTTAATGTTTCATTTTTGACTAGCACTATCCCCAATTTATGGAAATTGGCAAATGTAACCCCAGTCTTTAAAAAGGTGACGCAGCTTTAGTGAGAAATTACAGGCCGATTTCTATTTGCTGCTCATCAAGTAAAATCATGGAAAATTTGATAAATTCAAAAATTGTCGATTTTCTCACTACGAACAGACTCTTATCTCCTTCTCAGTTTGGTTTTCTAAAATCAAAGTCTTGTGAATTACAACTACTTAAATGTAAACACAGTTGGACGGTATCTTTGAGTAATAGAACTCCTGTCGATGTTGCTTACATCGACTTTTCTAAAGCTTTTGATAAAATTCCCTTTTCTAAGCTTTTATATAAGCTCTCTAAATATGGAATAAAAGGTCTACTTTTTAATTGGCTCAAATCCTTTTTACATGGTCGATTTCAGCGTGTTTGTATTAACGGAGTTTTTTCTGACTTCATGCCTGTTGGCAGTGGTGTCCCCCAAGGTAGTTGTATTAGTCCTACTTTATTATTGATCTATGTAAATGACCTATGTAACTTGATTAAATACAGTAAAATTTACCTCTTTTGCCGATGATGTCAAAATCTTTGGTCCATCTTCTGATAATCATTTAATACAAAAAGATCTGGACAATATTTATATTTGGTCTATAAATTGGCAACTTCCTGTTGCTTCGGAAAAATGTGCAGTTTTACATCTTGGTAAAAATAATCCAAAAAAGCTTTATTCTTTGAATAATATAAATATTCCAAATGACATTAGTTCCGTTCGTGATCTAGGTGTTTATATTTCCCACAATCTCAATTGTAAGGAACATTTAAATCACATAATTAAAAAAGCTGTTTCTCGTTGTTTTCTAATACACAAAGCTTTTCTTTCTCGTGATAAAGATATTTTAGTTAGGGCCTATACTACTTATGTAAGACCTATGCTTGAGTATGCTGTTTCTGTATGGAATCCATATTATGCAAATGATATAAATCGTCTTGAAAATGTTCAGCGTAAATTTACTAAACGTCTTTTTGGTTTTAATAGCAATTTATCCTATCTTGAACGCCTAAAGCTTCTTAACCTGCCTTCTTTAGAACTTCGTCGTCTTCACATATGTCTATGTCTCATGTATCAAATTATTAATGGTTTATCTTGTATTGATGCTAATGAATTTTTCATTTTTAGTCAAGGCACTACCCGATCAGTTAACAGTCGTAAACTTACGTTACCAGTTGTCCGTTCCAATGCTCACCTCAACGATTTTTTGCAAAGATACCGAAAAATCTGGAACTCCTTACCTAATCAAATAGTCTCTTCTCCCAAAATCCGTTTGTTCAAAAAAGAGCTCCTAAACATTGATTTTACAAATTTATTGTTGGGGCATACCTAGTTGTATCACTTCCGTGATCTTTGTATGTCCTTTTGTTCAGTCACTATTTTATCATGTATTTGCGTTTTATCAAATTTCGTGTATTTTTCTGACAATAAACACTTTCTTGTCTTGTTCTTGTCATACAGTATACGCAGTTGCTATTTTTGTAAAAAACAGATTGCTCATCTTACTCAGTGAATTGATGCAAAAAAGTTCCCGATTTGTCATGGAAGACTAGAGGAGAGGAAGAGAAAAGCAAGTGAAGTACACACATTATGTAATAAAAATACAGTAAATAATGATAAACATATTATGTAGAAAAATTAGAACCTGCTGGAAAAATACTATTTACATTCAAGTAAATGTTAAAGAGAATTTCAACCTACCGTAAAGCGTGAGATATCACACACCGAATCTGTATGACCAGAATTCAGTATAGTCTGTTTCGTTCATTGGAAAGCTTTTCCGCTGAATTTAGTCCGCATAAACCAGGCTACAAAAGTGACCTATAAATATGTACATACCTATATGATGCAGTCTTGGCTCTTAGCCGTATCAAAGATCATAATGCAACTCGATATTCTGTAGAATATACCTATTTGCTGTCGCATTAGTATAAAACACTTTTGTAGCCACTTTAAACTTTTCAAAAAACCCTCGATCAAATGAAACACACTATAGTTGCGTAAGTACCTTTATATGTGCCTATTGTTCTGCTACATAGGTAGGTAACCACTACCTAGATATTTGAAATCACATACTGACATGACATTAGAATATTTATGCACACATGTACGTACATATGTATTTATGTAGGTACATATGTAGGATTTTGCAATTCGTAAGGCAAACCAACGACAATTAGAAATACCTACCATACAATTCAAACTACATAGGCATAAAAGATAGGATGAGCAATCTCTTTCAAACAAAAAATAGCAACTGCATATACTGTATATAACAGATAGCATTAGTATCATTCTTCAGAATCTTGATCACAATTTTGCTATGGCGCAGTGTGCGCGTGTGAGTTTACCAGCATGAAAGTACGGGGTTCGGCACCCACGGATGTGAAGCTTTTCAAGAATTTAAAATCTTGCAAATATTGGCCCCTAATGCACGCGTTATTGGCCAATATTGGCCTTTAACAAAAAATTCGGGGCCAACATTGGCCAATAATCAGTGCCACAAGAAAGTGTTTATTGTCCAGAAATACACAAAATATGATAAAACGCGAATACATGATAAAATAGCGACTGAACAAAAGGACATACAAAGATTAGTGTTTTTGAATGAGGTTGTTTCTTTGTAGTTTTTCTGAAAGTTGGTAGTTTTTTGGGAAAAAGTGGTAGTTTTCAAAATTTTGACTTGGCAACACTGGTCCCTCTAGAACCACCGTTTTTTCCACTTTTTGGTCTATTTGTCAACCAAAATTTTGGGAAATGGAAAAAATTTTTGAGCTTGGTTGGCCTTTGAGGAAAATTTTTGTAATGTTAGAATGTGTTTTAGAGAGATAGAACCTCAAAAATTTTTCGGCGCTTCACGCCAAATTGATTTAATTCATACATGTTATTAATGTTTAAGCCGCGCCAATTGCAGCACTTTTATCAACAATCTGAGCTAAACTTAAGAATATGGTACTTTTAGAAAAGGAACAAAACGAATAAGGCATGCCAAAATTTTTTTGGCAAACTGGTAGAACATGATAAATTGAAGCGCGGAAAAAAATTTGGTGAAAATCTGAGCCATACTTGCAAAGTTGCAGGCAACTCTCGATTTCAGTGTTGGGTGGGACGATTAAACGGCCCGATACAAGGACTTACACATTTGTCAGAAATGAATAATATGGGCTGAAATTATGGAAGGAAGCATAGCAATGAAAGAGAAAAAAGAAAAAAGGCGCGGAAAGCTGTTTGAAATTTAGGAAACTTAAAAAAATTTCATGTTTTTTTCGGTTTTACTTGATAAGATATACAAAAATCTAAGTTTTTGCTTCCCTTATACTTAGGCTTAGGCTTAGTATATCTGAAAAGGTGTTTTAAGCTGCTTAGGTCGAGGTCGCTCCCACTCAGGTCGATGTATAGATGCTTAGATCAGAGCCCTGCGCGGGCCAAAATCTTTTGACCCGCCCCGCCAGTAATGTTACAAAAATTAGGCCCGCCCCGCCCCGCAAAATTTTTTCATGTACTCTTTGTATCCATTTCTGGTCGAAAAGGAGCCAGAATGCAAGAAGATAAAGAACCGGACAATGAGTGATACAAAATCTTCAATGTAAATGAGTGCAATGCAATTTTGTAAATTGAATAAGAGCTAATGTCTCACAGCAATAAACTTTATTGGAATAACAATGATGTTACTGTGATAGGTGTAGTTAGGTATGTAGGTAAGCTGCAAAAGGCATAATCTTGCACTGCTGATTGATCAAATTCTGAGAGGGTCTGATGGGGCGAAATCGCCAAAACTAGCACAACAAAATCAATTTTGGGGGTCTGCTGGATCCCAGGGGACAACCCAGATCCCAATGCTCGCCATTACTCAAATCCTATAGGTGATAGTCTACCTTTTGTAAGGACGTAGTGTGTACCTACATATATGTAGGCATAGGTGGGCAGCACCGAAATTCTGAGGGGTGAAAAAATTTCTGGAGGGGGTGAAAAAATATTTAAAGGTCAAAAAATGGTCTTAAAAGTGGTTGTATGGCAAAAAACACCATTTTTCGACGTTTCTCATCAAGCACTATCCAATGGCATCAAAAAATTGCTGAAAAAGCAAAAAAAATTTTCTGGGGGGGTATTTCAACTTCTGGGGGTGCATGCCCCCCAAACCCCCACGCCCACGTGTGTATGTAGGTACCTGCCTACCTATATATACAGAGTGTTTCAAAAAAACGAAACCCATATCAGACCTCGTAACTTCGAAACGAATCGCTCAATTCAAATGCAACTTGCTTTAATCAATAGATAAAAACCTTCATAATTACCTTGCAATGTTTAGTCTTCGCAGCTTTATTTGTTCTTGTACAACGCGCATTTGGGTAAAAGTCGTTTTTTTCATTAAATACAATGTGTTGTAAGAAATGAATATGTGTTTGCAACGTTGTAGCTTTAGATCGAGTGAACATTTTAGAATACGGTTTGCATTAATCAAGAGCTCATTTATCTAGCTAGTTGCCTCTAAATTTTAGTTTTATTTTGTTTGTTGGTTCAAGAGCTATTGAGCTTTTGCTTAAGGTCACTCCCTCGGCGATTGAGCCAGCAATGACAAAATAAGCAGTGAGTTGCTTGCGCTTGTGAATGACCTAAGGAATGACATTTGGCGAAAGCTCAATAACTCTCGAACCAAGTAGCAAAATGATACAAAAATTTACAGGCTAACAGCAAGACAAACAGGCTTTTGAATAGAGCAGACCGTATTCTAAAATGTTTACTCGATTAAAAGCTACAAAGTTGCAAACACATGATTTATTTCTAAACACGCATTGTATTTAATGAAAAAAACGACTTTTACACAATTTCGCGTTGCACAAGAACAGAGCAAGCTACGGATACGAAACTTAGCAAGTTTCTTACGAAGGTTTTTGTCTATCGTTTAAAACAATTTGCATTGAAATTGAGCGAGCCGTTGGGAAGTTACAAGGTCAAATATGGGTTTCGTTTTTTTGAAACACTGTATATATGTAAGCTTATGCATGGTTAAGCTGGATTATTTCAATTTGTATTATTTTAACAACCCCCATGTGTTCTATTTCATTGAGTATTTATTC
Source organism: Mermis nigrescens (assembly GCA_036768485.1). Taxonomy (NCBI): domain Eukaryota; kingdom Metazoa; phylum Nematoda; class Enoplea; order Mermithida; family Mermithidae; genus Mermis; species Mermis nigrescens. The sequence continues at coordinate 3,272,694 of JAVLUZ010000143.1, read as the reverse complement.
AAAGGATGAGCAGCAGAGCATTACTTAGAACTATAGTCTATTTCGCGAAACCTCGTGCATGGAAATCAATTTCGCACACGTATCCTTTTGCACAACAAAAATTTAAAACAAAAGAAAGGCCCGCCCCGCCCTGCCAAAATTTTTAGAAAATGAAGCCCGTCCCGCCAGCCGTATGACCCACCCCGCAAAAGCCCGCTGCGGGCCTGCAGGGCGGGGCGGGCCGACCCGCCCCGTGCAGGGCTCTGGCTTAGATCCATGTATAGATGCTAAGATCAATGTAGGATGCTTAGGTCGATGTATGTGTAGATGCTTAGGTCCTTGTATAGATGCTTAGGTCGATGTATTCCAGGACATTTTGCATTTTACACTATGCTATTTTATTTTCCTTGCGACTTTGTTTTACCCTTGTGTTCTTTTCCAAATAAAGTATTAGTATTGGTATAGATGCTTAGGTCGATGTAAATTGGGTATCTACATGTGATTCTGCATTCAGCTGTTTGAATCTTTAAACACTTAGGTCGCGAAGATGCTTGCTTAAGTTGAGAAGAGGCTAATTAACGAAACCCATAGCTTTTGTAATATTCATCATAGACGGATGAATATTTTTTGCGTGCTTTCTTTCAACATGTTCTAAGTACTGAGCTAAAAAATCCGCTCTTCTGAAGTTTATTTTTTAGTATTTTGAAAGGGCTAAACTTAAGAATATGGTACTTTTAGAAAAGGAGCAAAACGAATATGGAATGCCAAAATTTTTTTGCCAAAATGGTAGAACATGATAAATTGAAGCGCGGAAAAAAGATTTAGTGAAAATCTGAGCCATACTTGCAAAGTTGCAGGCAACTCTCTATGTGAGTGTTGGGTGGGACGATTAAACGGCTCGATCCGAGGACTTACACATTTGTCAGAAATAAATAATATGGGCTGAAATTACGGGAGGAAGCATAGCAATGAAGGAGAAGAAAGAAAAAAGGCGCGAAAAGCTGTTTAAAATTCTAAAAAACTTTAAAAAATTTTCATATTTTTTGCATGTTTTTTTCGGTTTTACTTGACAAGATATGCAAAAATCTAAGTTTTTGCTTCTATTATACTAAGGCTTAGGCTTAGTATATCTGAAAAGGTGTTTTAAGCTGCTTAGGTCGAGGTCGCTCTCGCTCAGGACGTGTATAGATGCTTAGGTCGATGTATAGATGCTTAGGTCGATGTATAGATGCTTAGATCGATGCATAGGTAGATGCTTAGATCGATGTATAAGGCCGATGTATAGATGCTTAGGTCGATGTATAGATGCTTAGGTCGATGCAAATTGGGTATCTGCATGTGATTCTGCAATCAGCTGTTTGAATCTTCAAATACTTAGGTCGAGAAGATGCTTGCTTAGGTTGGAAAGACGCTAATGAACAAAACCCACAGATTTTGTAATATTGATCATATACGGATGAAATTTTTTTCGCGCTTTCTTTCAAAATGTTCTAAGTACTGAGCGAAAAAAGTCGCTATTCTGAAGTTTTTAGTATTCTGAAAGAACCATATTCTTAAGTTACTCCTTTTGAAAGTACCATATTCCTAAGTTACTCCAACAATCTGATCTAGAACTTCACTACGATTGAAAATCCTTATATTCTGCCCGGATTTGTTTAGTTTTTGTAATGCAAAAATGTGTATTAGAGAACTAAAATTTCAAAATTTTATGGCGCTTCGCGCCATCTAATAAATAATAGTTTTTATTTATTGTCAAAAGCGACTTCAGAATTGGCTTAAATGCTTTATTGAAGGAAGGAAATTCAAGTTTCAACAGAAATAACGTATACACTGATCGTGATATTTCTAGTAGAGTGCGAAATTTTCATACAAAAAGTACATCAAACACCGCTACTACATGCGTACATAGGATTTTCTACTTGAAAAACACTGATTTTTTAGCACAGGCGCTCTATTTTCAACGTTTTTTTGGACCTCCCAAAAAACGTGGAAAAAGGGTGGAAAAGGTGGAAAAATTTTTGGGTCTTGTCTATAATGTCAACCAAATCGCTGGGAAAAACGGTGTCTAGAACCTGCTCCGTGCACACTGTGTTAATGCCTATCTCGTCTCGACCTAAGCTGGAACGAAACTGACCTAAGTGGAAGTACGGCTGGATTTCGACACAACTGAGTTTGCAAATCAGCCAACAGCGATTGGAGAAGCATAGAGGTGGATGAAATAAGCAAGAACAGCAAAGACCCTGGCGCACAGAACAGAACAGAACAGGTTTTAGGCCACCGTTTTTTCCTAGCGATTTGGCTTGCAATGTGAACTATAAATAATCAACATTTTTTCCACATTTCAAGTTTTGGTTCACATTTTCGGGGGTCTAAAAACACGTTCAAAAATTAAGCACTCATGTTGAAAAACCGATTTTTTTCAGGAAGTTCATCTTGCTTAAATGAGCGCTACCCAAAACGAGTTTTTGAACGTTTTGTAATTGTACATTTAGTGTACTGCAATGAATATAAAGATCAGTAATATGTTCTACCTTCTAAAAGTGCATTTTAAGGCCTTCACTTGTGCACTTTAGCTGAGTTCTGGAGTCAGCGCCAGAAATTTTGAAATTTTACCTCTCTGAAACCCATTTTTGCAATGAAAGTGCTGCTGGGTGTGGCCTTAGCAAAGCATCAATAGCAAATGATTAAATTAATATACTAATACAAATACTTTATTAAGAATTAACACAAGGATAAAACAGTTGCAAGGAAAATAAGATAGCAAAGTATAGAATGTGAAATGTCCTGGACACACAGATAATTGCGCTTACATGTGTCCATCAACAAATTCCTGAAATCAACCTGCAAAATTCTTAGAAATTTTACTTCTAAAAAAGCAGTTTCGCATTACAAAAATTTTCCGAAAATCCATGCAGACAGTAAGAATTTTCAATCATAGTAAAGTTCTAGAACAAGCTGTCGATAAAAGTGCTGAAATAGGCGCGGCGCGGCCTCAAAATCAATAACAAATATAAAATCAAATCAATTAGGCGCAAAGCGCCTGAAAATCCTGACATTCTGGCATTCTAAAACGCATGTTTGCATTATAAGAACTGTAAAAATCCTTGTAGAAGATGAGGATCTTCAATTACACTGAAGTTCCAGAGAAAGTTGCTGATAAAAGTGCTGCAATCGGCGCGGTGTCAGAAACATAAAAAAACTTTGGAATTTTATTCTTCTAGGACGCATTTTTGCATCTCAAAAATTTTCCAGAATGTGAACCAAGCAAGCCGAAATTTGTTTTTCACATCTCGAAATTTTGGTTCACAAAAACCCCTAATTGTAGGAAAACAGTGTTGTAGACGCTTATGAATTTTCCAGCAGTTTTAATGAAAAATTGATGATGAGTGCCCGCCCAGTGTCCACTCCGCCAGTTGGTCCCCACGTTACTGTCATTATCTCATCATTATCCGTCATCAGGCTCGTATCCAGGGGGATGGGGGGCACGTCCCCCTTCCGAAATGAAACATGAGAATGATTTACCCCTTTACTCCCCTTGCTTTTTTGGTCAAAAATAGCAAAAAATTTTCGGCGCAAAGCGCCAAATTTAAAAATTATAAATAGAGTTTGTTTAGTCCTTAGCACGCGGTTTAAACACTCAATTTTTAGTCTTTAAACAATCTAAAGCGTATTATGCATCTTTGTCTACTGTTCTGCCTAGATTTAATGCAGAAGATGACATTTCTACAGGAGGGTGTCCATTGTATTATCATCATATTTAAGGCATCTGGGTGGCAAAATTTACAATGTGTACACTTCTATTGTTCGTAAAACGTCTTTTTTAATTTATCCCTTGGTCCTTACTTATGTTTTTTAAAAAGGTTGGTCGTGTCCCCCCCAGAAACCAAATCCTGGGCAAGGGCCTGTCCATCTTAATATCCACTATCATCCAATCACCACTAACATCCACTCTATGAAGCCATACTTGATCTAAGTACAGAATAATAACTAGGTATTATATGACGTCATCAGACAAACTAATGCATGTATCTCGTCTCGACCTAAGCGGGAGTGATATGGACCTAAGTGGGAGCGATAACGATCTAAGCGGGAGTACTACCACTCACATAAATCTAAGCCTAAGCCTAGGAAAAAATAAGAAGTTTGAAGAAAATCAATAATTGTTGCGACAATATTTTGTACAACAGCGGTTACTATTCTGTATAAGTGTCGGTGCTTTTACCTCCACCAGAAATTTTTCCACCCCACCCCAGAATTCGTGATTTACCCAACAGAAAATTGGGACCGAAATCAAGAAAAATAATGTCCGACAATTTAGTTTTCAGGCGGAATGCAAAATACCTGTCGACCTAAGCGGAAGTGACTTCGACAAGCAGCCTAAAAAATACTTCTTCTTAGATTAGGCTTTAGCATCGTTTTTTTCCCACTTTTAAGCTGTATTTGTCAACCAAAATCTTGGAAAATAGGAAAAAATTTTAGGCTTAGTTGGCATGGCATTTGTGGAAAATTTTTGTAATGCAAGGATTCGTTTTAGAGAGATTAATATTTTAAAATTTTGCTGCGCTTCGCGTCGGATTGATTTAATTCAAACCTATTTGTTATCACACGTGGGCGTGGGGCAGTTTGGGGGTATGCACACCCCAGAAGTTCGAACCGAACAGCCCCAAAAACCCAAATACCCCCCAGAATTCAATTTTTGAAAATTTTTTTTGTTTTGTTCGCAATTTTTTGATGCCAATGGATAGTCTTCGATGAGAAACGTTGAAAATGGTATTTTTTCGTCATACCACCATTTTTGAGACCATTTTTTGACTTTTGAAAAACCTTGCTCTCCCTCCCCCAGAATTTTGGTGCTGCCCACGTATCACACATGCATATTGGGGGGATGAGGGAGGGGTATTACCCCCTGAAGAGGTCAGCTAGACCGGTACTGTCCGGCGATTTTGAGCAAACAGGTCTTGTTCTGCATCATTTTTAACATCAAAATCAGTAAAAATGTCAAAATTTTTCCGGCGCTCCGCCACGGATTAGTACTTTTATATACTTTTTTACACAAAAAACGCTTAAAATTGATTAATTTCTGTATTTTTTAGTGTTAAAAGTGATGAAATGCAGTCAACATGGACTACAAATGCTTTAAAAATGCTAAATTAATACGAAAAAACGTTCTATAGGCTATTTTGACTATTTTGGTCGTTTAAACAACAGAAAATTTGTGAACGTTAAATTTACTGTTTTGGATTCCTGAGATTTTACCCCCCCCCCTGCCGACCCTGACCTTGTGCACCTATGCAGCAAGATTGCACCTATGTAAGAGAAACCATTGTTGGATAGTGTTGAATTATAACTTTCAGTCACAGTTGCATTTGTTTAGCATTCACGGTCTGGGGTTAGTCTGGTCAGTTTCATCCAATTTTCAAGCTAAAATGATTGTAAAAATGGCTAGAAATGTTTAAAAAGTATAGTGACTACATTAGTTCTCACAAACTGGTCGATTTCAATAATTTTCACGAAAAAGCTTCGACTCTTCTCCGTTTCTGACCTTAAAATCACCCTATTTACCCCAGGAAATTCCCCCTTTCCTCCAACCCCTAAGCATGCGTCTGCTTGCTGCAGCTCTAGTAAATGCGGGAACAATTCACTTTAAATCTCGCTGCATAATATCGTAGTTAAAAATTGAATTGTCTTCATACAAAGTCATTTGAAAATCTTAATTTCGTCAGTTTAATTTCAGCAATCACTTGCTTAGTTAGAGAGCTAAAAAACTAAGTGAAGTAATTTACAATGAAATCATAAACAACTTACATTCATTCACCATGAGACAGATAGTCTTCAAGTGAATATGATCTTAATTTGTGTAAAGGTGAATATCCTAGTAATTGTAATTAGTTTTATTTATTATATTATTATTACTCGTATTATTATTATTTTATTATTTTATTATTTTTCATCATTAATATTACGACATATGTAACGAATAAGAGCTGGGCATATATCTTGCATAAGAAATGCCAGCAAGGAACATCATATGACCTCATTATACGGTGTTTCCAGGCCTCGGCCAGGCCCTAGCCCCGGTGAAAAAGGGGACTTCGGTGCAGCTCTAGTGAAAATCCTGCTCACATGTTCAAACATATATTTTCTCTCTACTTGAGTCATCTATTTGTCCTACCCAGATCCAGGGCCTTTCATCTGCCGTATTCTCAGCAAATGAAAACCAATACATCTAATGATAAAATCTTACTGCGACAAAATGTCTGCATTCAATCATCATTACTTACCGCGATGTGTATCGATGGAGTATACTAAAATTTAATTGTCCCAAAGATAAATTTTTCACAAGAAATTAGCCCACTTTTGAATGACTAGCAAGCAGCATAGTTTTCCAAGGTCAAGAGTTCAGGGCAGTGTTTTTTTTGTACAAGGTCCGTTTGTACATGTACAAAGATGGTCCCCAAAAGTCTTTGTACATTTTGCACATGCAAATTTTTGTATACTATAATATAGTACAGTAGCGATTTTAGTGTGGTAAAACAGGGTTTTCGATTTTTGGTAGTGAACTTAAGCTAATTTCTGGGTTTCTTACGCCAAAAATTACTAAAATTGTTTCTAAACGGCGCGAAGCGCCAAAAAATTTGACATTTTTTGATTCTAAATGCAAATTCTGCCATTTTAACGATATATAGGACAAACAATGACTCATTTCGGCGCGTTTTAGGGAATTTTACACCTTTTTACAGTTTTTGTCCTCCCAAAAATCTTTGTACATTTTGTACACACAAATTTTTGGGTACTATTATATGGTACAGTAGCGATTTTAGTGTGGTAAAAACAGAGTTGCTCGACTTTTTGGTAGTGTATTTTAGCTAATTTCTGGGTCTCTAAGGGCAAAAATCCCTAAGAATCGTCTTGAAACGGCGGAAAAATTTGACATTTTTCCTTTTGAAACGCAATTTCTGCCATTATAAAGATATATAGACCACACAATTACTCATTTCGGCGCGCGCCGAAACTTTTTGCGAATGTCAGACCTTTTTTGCAATTTTTGTCTTCCCAAAAATCTTTGTACATGTACAAAGACGGTCCCGAAAAGTCTTGTACATCGGGAAAAATCTTTGCCGAATACAAAAAAACGCTGGTTCAGGGGGTGAAAAGAGCACTGCCTTTATGACCTTGCACAGCAATGTTTCTTCTTGGTACGAGCTGTATTCGCATTATTGCTTTAATGTCTTTTATTCTTTACTCTACATTTTCCGCGCTGTACATTTATCTCTTCGTTAAAGTTTCTGATGACGTACTTTGGCTGTTGCAATAAACTTTACTTACTTTAGAACTTTACTTTACTTACTAAAATTTGGGACCACTAAACCTAGAGTTCTAGCCTCTTTTTGTAGGTCAATTATGGAAAATGGTTGAAATGTCCTATATTTTGTTTGAATGAGGGAAACTACATTTTTTAGAGTTTTCTATCCAATTCTGACTCTTTTCGTCACTTTTGCAAGTAAAAAATATTAGAATTCACCGAAAATTTTGACTTTTCAGATCATTTTAACATCATTCTAGGCATTTTACGGGTAAACAAAAGAGAAATGAACTAGTCGACGCTTGCAAAGCGCCTAAAAAATTTTAACATCTTTGCTACTTTTGTTCCCAAAAATCATGCAGAAAATGTTTGATAGCTTAAAATCGTCTGACAGTGATTCGAGTCTTGAACCCTGACGTAGGGATAATACCCCCTCACCTCGCTATGGGAATATGTGACTAGCAGAATATTGATGATTTACAACATTTAGGTGACTGTATTCGCTTTTTATGTATAACGAGAGAACAAGTCTATTTCTATTTTTTTCTCTATTTTTTCTCCATTTGCAAAGAAATATAACAAGTTACATTCTGTGGAGCATTGCTAACGTTCTCCTATCTCTCTCGTTGGTTGGATTCAATTAGCGAAATTAAGCTTATTGACACTGCTAAACTGAACCGAAAAGTATCACATAAGTGTTCTGATTAACGTCAGATTCTTAATTTCTGCATCCTTTAAGGTTGCTAAATAGCTTAGATTTTAATTTTCGAATTCTCAAAAATCTCTGAATTTAGAATTTCTAATCAGAAAAATTCTTAAACTGAATGTTCGAGAAATATTTGATATTTAAAGTATTAATTATCAAATAATTAACAAATTCTCGAGCTTGCACACTATTTTTCTTTTATTCCACATACGAGTGCGAAAAATGTGTTGTAGAAATATTTCACAAACGCAACACGCTAAGCAGGGTCGATTATTAAGGTTACTACACCGCATTCATTACAGAGCAAAATGGATGCAAATCTATTACACCGATTAAGCAGAAAGATGAATTAACAAAGGACTAAGCATTTGATAGAAAAAAGCCGAATTATTCGAGTGCTTCTTTTCTAGAACCGACTTTAAAAAGGCTGAATAGCAGTTTTAGTAAAAAAGGCTAATAGCTGTGTTTGTGAGTTCAAAAAGGCTGTATATTTGCCACATATGCTCGAATACGACGTTTTAAAGCGAAAGCACAGTTTTTCTGTAATAAAATCGTTTTTTCTACAAAGCACTTAGCTATCTTCAAGTTTTCGATTTTCATTCCTCTCTGAAAGTTTGACCCCGCGTTGCGCACCTATGATGTGCATCTATGAAGAACATATGTACATAAATTGCTCACTAACTGCAACAAAGCTTACATACTTTTTAATGCATTTTTATCTCCTCGTCATACAAGTGTGATCTTTGGTTTATTGTTATACGTACAATGTACAAAAACAGACCTATAAATTAGCCGAATGGTCATTCTGCAATATAACCACATATCACAAAAATGAATTTGGTTCGCGAGGCGACTCGCTCGCTAACTTTATTGTATTGTTACATACTTAAGATGGGTTCCCGATTCTATAAGCGGTAGCAACTTTTCTTACCTACTTTGTTGTTCGTTGTGCGATTGTTCTGTGTACTTTGCAAATGATTAGGAAGAGACTGCGCTAATACAATCATTTTCCAAGTGTTAGACCTGAAATAGGAAATAATTTTCTTGCTTATTCGGTGAAGAATAGGAAGAATACATTGCAAAAATTTTATTTGCTGATGTTTTATGCTTCGATTAAATATTAGTTTCGTTTGTCCGATATTTGTCTTAAGAATCGTCAGAAAAAGCTGTACGGTCTTGGTTAACAAGAGTAGATAGTAACCGACCCGACCGTGCGGGACAGCTCCCAGAAATGAAATTTTTCGTTAATGATGTGACGTTAAAATATTCCTGGGAGGATGTTGTTACAGCATTCTGGAAGCGTTACCCAAACTCTTACAGCCGTCACGTGCTGTCCGAGGACACGTTCATGCGAAGGTAATGGTTAAATAAGATATAATGTTAGCGTTATAAGAATTCTCATTCTTTGTGCCGAATTTTTTCGATTTACGCCCTTGTTTTCTGGTTAAAGAATGTTGGTTTATAATACGATTGACTTGATTCCACTTGAACTTTTATTTATGTAAATTTGAATAACAAAGTCGGGAAACAGGTAGCTGATAGGGCTATGGAAAATTATATGTGGAGATCGAGTTTGTATAAAATTCTATAAGTTTTGGAGTAATTATTAGTGGAACAAAAGAAAGAAATGAAATGAAATGCAAAAAATTTTCGTTTGATGAGTAGTTTTAGAATTGCAAAAACGGTACGTCAATAGAACAAATCATCAAATAGTGTTGATCTTGTATATTCTCGTACATAGTGTAATCGATTAATTGATCATAAATTCAAAGTTATCGTGCCAAACAGATATTAGTTTCGCTCCCTTTTAGTGAAAATCAGCTCGTTATGCGTTATGCTAACTGATAGAAAGTACCCAATCCACGCTGTGTTATTTTAGGTGTATTCCTGATGTTGGTCAATTGTTGTCGAAAAAGTTTATTGTTAAAACTAATCCTATGCCGAAATGGGGTCGCCGTTTGGGAATCAATGTCAATGACGTAGGCATTGTGGAAGAAACGTTGGTAGATATAAAAAACAAATTTTTGGTATCCTATACTCGTAATGTGAGCGGTACCGGTTATATGGCCGTGGACGAAAAGGTTAGTTTTGGCTTTATCGTCACTAACTGCTCAGTTATGCGTGCTTAGGATAAACATTTTATAATTTTTAAGCGATAAGGGAGAACTAAGTATAATTTTGTCATCCAGAACCGTGTAACTTTAAAGATTAAGAAAGGCCATTTTAGGATAAAATCATTGAAAATATGTCGCCATTTCGGCAAGAAACGGTTTCGTTATTACCGTTATTCATTCGCTTTACTGAAATGAATTGAAATAGTGAATTGTATAAATGTTTTGATAAAAATGGAAATAAAATTAAAAATAAATAAAAAATAAAATAAATTTGAACAAAAATACGGTGTGATGTGACCAAATTGAATGCAATTTTTTTTAATAAAAAGCCCATTGTTTCTGTAGACGTATATACTGCAAAATAGCAGTCATGTTGGCTAACTACGCGTTTAGATAATTACAATTTAGTAAAAGTCGTTTTTTGGAGTTCTGAAGAAAGCATACGTCTTGAAACTTTAGAGTGTCACACCGAGAGCAAGTCTGGTTTTATTTGAGACCTTTATTTTTCTAACAATCCATTTAGTTGTTTCACGATTGTTTTGTAAAATATAAAATGATCGGGATTTTATCAAAAGCTGCTGACTTTAACAGTCCGTGTCTCTGAATACATAAGATGCCATTAAGATATCTTACGTGATGAAATAATGATCATGGAACATAATAGATTATGATGTAAACAAACATACGTCAAGGCTGACATACTAAGCACACAGTACAGTCATACATGTAACAGGGGGTTAGGAAATCCTCACCCCACCCAAGCTGAGACGTCTTTCATCCCCCTTAAGTCGGAAAAATTTTGGAATCCTACCCCCTCCCCCGATTTCTGGAAAAAAACTTGCATTTTTTGGCTATTTTTAGGTGTTTTTTGGCCGTTTTTGGCTAAAAATTTGCGGTCAAGTTATGGAAGCACTGCTAGTCTGCAATGCTTGTTTATGCGTAAAAGAAGTATCCCATAAAAATTTGCAATTATTTTTTATTGATCTGAATAATTGTAATACAAATTATTAAAGTGATAAACAATAGGTTGACCATCATTACAAAACGCCTCGGTTATTTAAGTTTTGTTATTCAAGAATTACAGTGCTACAAAGACACTTAATTTTGTCGAATAACTCCAAACTCTCGGAAAAACTACTTTTGCTGTATTGCGTTTGACAACTAAGCTGATGCGCTTGAAACTTTATGATTCTACTACAGAGATGATTAGGTATTACATAAAACAAACCATGTTCAACTTAAGTATTACATAAGTCATGATTCAGCAAACATGGGCAGCAACAAAATTCTGGGGGCGAGGGAAAATCGCCAAAAACCGTCGGAAATCTTACTAAAAATAGCATTTTGGGGTCTACAGTAATCTGCGGGGTTTTTCAACTTCTGGGTGGTGTAAACTCACTAGACCCCCACGCCCATGTGTGCTCAGGCAGGAGCATACATGAGCAGCGACCATACATGCACAGCATGGGAATTCTGGGGGAGGGGTGAAATTGCAAAGTGCCTTTTTGGATCCGAAAATGGTAGGTGCGCATCAAAAACATCGTTTTTCATTGTTTCTGACGATGCTCCGTCTTCCTAGAGCATAAAAAAATGGAAAATTTCGAAAAAAAATCAAAAAATTCGGAACAAATTGAACCAAATATATTGTCAAAACATGAGTATAATGGCGCAAAGCGTCGACAATTTGGCACTTTCGAGCAAATAGATAGCAAAAACGATTAAAAAAGCATCTTTTCTACAAATTTTTAGAAAATTTTTGGTAACTTTCAAAAAGTCGCCAATTCAGGGGTTGAAAAAATTTTGCGGGGGGAGCTCCAAGATGATGTATAACAGCGACCGAATTATGGGGGTCCGACGGGGCAAAATTGCCAAAAATAGCACAAAAAATTTCAATTCTGGGGGTCTATCGGGTTGGGGGTCCGCTGGACGCTCATGTGTGCTCAGGAGGACTGCTATGCCGAATTTCAGGATACAGTTTATCGATTAAAATGACAGTTTTTACCATCCTTCATCTTAATAATTTGGCTTTTTTGAAAACTGATCGCTAACCAACGTGCGATTTAAAAAAATTATTCTCGCAGTAAGCTGTGTAAGTTAATTTAAAATTTGCATTAGTGATTTAGTTTTGTCTTTCTAAGCTTTAAATTCTGCGAAACCTTGTATTTTCTCATAATTGTCTAAAGTACGTACCTACCTTATTTTTCGAAGTTGGAGGCAGGGATCATACCCTCTTATCTCTCCCTAAGCTTATGTGTTCTTTGAGCTTATTATAATATTTGCTATGATAGCCTTATGGAATGCCCAACAAAATAGACATTCAAAATCTTGTTGTTTATGTTGCTACAATAAAATGATGACCTCCTTTTTTACTTTATTTTACGAAATCTTGTGCATGGAAAGCACTTTTAGGCGCTCAAGCGCATAGCTACAGAAGAGGCTTCCAGGCAGCCTAGTATTACGATTTCGCATAGTAAAGCTTCGTATGCTCTTAATCGCTTCGCGCAGTATCATGGTAATTGCTCAGTTCAAACCGCTTTTGTAATCGATTAATAGTGAATTAAAAATCATATCTATGCACACGGTTTTGTGGAATCGACTATGGACTGATCTCCTGACCTTGAAAACAAGTTTATCACAATTTTAAATTTTATGTGAAAATTTTACATGAATTTCAGTGTCTTGTTCAATACTTTAATCTCAATTTCGATCACGGTATTGCTTTTTCTCCAATCATATTTTCCTAATGATTCGATTTTTGGTTTCCCAGATCTGCTGTGCCGCGCATCTATGGCGTTCGACGTACTATTTTTATAGGTCATCTATGAACCTCATCCGAATGACCCGAATCTCACTCGAGTAAGGCGCATAGCGTGGATCAGCAGTCAAATGCGAGGCGTTTCTGGTTTAGTCGAAAAATTTGGCTTTGAACGATTCAAGCACAATAGTTTACAAGCTATGAAGGGGTTCAAGGTTGTTCTAAAACATTTTGCCAGCCGCCCGCAGGAACAACCGTTTCGTTTGAAGGGAAAAATCGTCGGTGATTTAATGACACAAAGATTAGATGTGGTGAAGAAAGATGCTTCGGTTTCGAAAGTTTTATACGACTAACTCCCGACTTCTTCGTCTTAACGTATTCTCGCATTCGTATAATGGGACATCGCTGCGGGCGCTAATTGGAACCCATTCAAATTTTTCTACAGTTTTGGCTGCTGAACTGCGTAATTTTAGTCATACTCTTGTACAACGTATTCTCAATGTTATTAAGTTCAGCATGTTTTTTTAAATAAGCACGATGCTAAATTCTATTCCTCAAGATTTCTCATTACAACATATACAAGAAATTATTCCAGACATGAAATATCATGCCTGCCTATTGCGAAAAATGCTAGCAGTAATAGTGTGTACAAGAGTACATACTTAGTAAGTAAGCGATTGTTTTCCTGCAATTGAAGTACCCTTAAAACTTAGATACATAGGTGCATTGCATATATTTACTCGTAAACACTTGACTTGTAAGCTGTACCTATTTCTGAGTTAGACCGACCGTCTCACGCTGTAGGACATAAATTCAATGGCACAAACTCTCTAAAGTTGCAGTAATTAAATTTAAGGTCAGCTAATTTAATCTAACTTTTTCAGTTTAAAGCAAATGTGTCATGTTTAAGCGTATGAATGAGTAGGTAAGGACTTCGAAGGATATTTATCCGTGCCGTTCCGTCTATAGTAGATCTCCAGCATTTAAGCTAAAAACGTTGAGAGCTGAGAAAATATCGTTACTGTTCTCTTGCTTTGAAACAGCATTGATAAGGAGGCACGATTTAACGCCGAGTAGCACCAAATATGCACTCAGAAATAATTATTGTGGCAGGCCCTTCTGTCATACAAATAATTTTTCCTTGATAAATATATTAGTCTATTCATAATACCTGTTTGAAATTCATTTGTGTGGACTTGGTCTGTTTTTTGTTATAAGAACTGCCATGTGGATAATTCCTTGCAATTACTTTGCTATCAGTAAAAACGCGCGGTTACAGTTTCAAGAATTTTACCAACAATTAAGCTAGCAGACGGGAAAGCACATCCATAACAGCGAAACGAGATGCTGGGAAAGCAAATCCAAACAGCGGAACGGGCTGACGGGAAAGCACATCCGTACAGCGAAACGAGCTGACGGGAAAGCACATCCGAACAGCGAAACGAGCTGTCGGGAAATAGCGCATGAGTTCGATGAGTGTGTATGTGCAACGCACTTATAATCTGTTTCATTTATCCGAGAGCTTTTTCAGTAAATGTTTTCGCAGGCTACAGTAACCGTTTTTCTTATTTACTGTAGGTCGCTAGATCTCACTGTAGCTACATACATAGCAAAGAAGGGTTTTTCAATCACATTTTTTGCGGCATAATTAATTCTCGTCTTCCAGCAGATCAATCAACTTACAGATAAAATCACATATTCAGCTTATCCTAAGTTAACACTCTAAACACAATAGACTAAGATGCTAAGAAACGCCGCGAAATCCCGCATAGCTCAGTGGTAGAACATCCGCTTGTCGTCGAAGCAACCCGGGTTCGATTCCGACCGACAGCTTTTTATTTAGCCCACTTACTAAAGTATGTCCCAGCGCTGATTGAATGCCTAAATTAAATTTATATGGACGGATTAATGCATCAAAAATGAAAGAGTTCCAGCCACTCGCCCTCACCGAGCTTATTTGCCCAATTACGGTAAATCGTCCTGTTTCGCTTACTGTAGCCCTTAAAAAATTGACTAAAAAGCTCTCGAATAAATGAAACAGACTATGTGTACATATGTATTTCAATGAAAAAAGGATTAGGTATATGGTAGGAGCTGAATATTTACCGCAGGCCCATAGATTGCTTATGTGCGGATAACCGTAGATTCTAATGTTACTTAAATTCTTGTTGCCGTCTTAAATTTCTCAAAAACGGAAGATTCGAAACATTAAGTAAACTCATTCTACAGTGGTTAATATCGGTACGATTTCCTTCAAATATTATTTATGATTTATTTCTTTCTTACTGATTTATTTGCTAATTATGTTCTGCAGATCGCGATACCGGTCTGTAGCCACATTATTTCATCAGTTACTGTAGGTAGGTGAGGTGTGTATATGTGTGTTCCTGTTCTATTGCCTATCTCTGGTTTTTCTCACCGTTTTTATAGCGATTTGGTTAACGATGTGAACCATGCTCAAATTTTTTTACATTTTTTATTTTGGTTCATATTTTTGGGAGTCTAAAAACGTTCAAAAACAGCGCCCATATCGAAAAGGATGTTTTTTTGCAGAAAGTCCATCTTACATAAAATGGCGAGACTCAAGACGAGTTTTGGCTTAATTCTAGAATAGATAGATTTAAGAGAAATGAAATTAATGGGTACTAATCGAAAGTTAATCCATTGTAAGGAAGATATTCAAAAGAAATTATCGAAGAACAAAAACTCAATAATTTATCAAAATGGCTCGGAGCGCCAGAAAATTTTGAAATTTTACCTCTCTAAAACGCATTTTTGCAATTAAAGTGCTGCGATCGGCGTGGCGCGGTCTAGACACCAATAGCAAGTAATTAAATTAAATCAATTTGGCGTGAAGCGCCGGAAAATTTATGAAATTTTACCTCTAAAACGCATTTTTGCATTACGAAATTGTTCGAAAATCCATGCATAAGGTGAGGGAGGACTTTTAGCCATGGTAAAGTTCTAGAACGAGGTGTCGATAAAAGTGCTGTGATCGGTGCGGCGCGGTCTTAACATCAATAACAAATATATGATTAAATCGATTCGGCGCGAAGCGCCAAAACAGTTTGCAATTCTGGATCTCTAAAAAGCATTTTCGCATTATAAAAAATGTCCAAACCCGTTCAGAAAATGAGAATTACCTATCAGTTAGAGTGAACTTCTAGAGAAAGTTGTCCATAAAAGTGCAGCAATCGGCGCGAAGAGCCGGAAAATTTTGGAATTTTACCCTTCTGGAACGCATTTCTGCATCATAAAAATTTTCCACAAAGTGAACCGAGCTCGACATTTTTTTCCACGTCTCGAAATTTTGGTTCACAAAAACTCCTAGATATGGAAAAACGATGGTTTTCCCCCAAAACTCGGATTTTTTTTTAGTTTTAGTCTTTTGCTCCTTTGCTTAACTGTATGAATGGGGTTTCTTGGAATGCCTGTGGGGTTTTTTCGACGAGTTGCCAATACTTTGTACAGGGTGTGGGATTTTCTGTGAGGAATTTTGAGTTTTTTTCCAATTTTGAGTTTGCAACACTGGTGTGTGCACTGGCGTAGCCAGTGGGGGATTCCCCTTACCGTTTTGGAAAATTTTGAAGTGTTCAAAAACTGTGCGATATGGACGTATGATGCTGTTCTGCGATGTAAAATCGAAAAGTTCGGGGCTTTGCGCTGATTTCTTCTATCTTTTGGCAGTTTCTATCGTTCTATTGCAGAAAAAGTAAAAAAGTTAGCGCTTCGTTCGCATTATAAGCATTTTTTCCGTCGAAAACGTAAAATTTTTGCAAAAAAATAATCTTTTCACTGCTTAAATAGTGCAGGACGATGTGTAAAGCCCAAAAATCACGTTATTCAACAGCCCCGCCCGTTTTTATGAGTTTTTTAGATAGACAAAATTTGTTGGGAAATTCTCCCCCCCCTGGCGAAAATCCTGGCTACGCCTATGTGTGGTGTGTGTGTGTTGTGTGTGTGTGTGTGTGTGTGTGTGTGTGTGTGTGTGTGTGTGTGTATGTGTGTGTATGTGTGTGTGTGTATGTGTGTGTGTGTGTGTGTGTGTGTGTGTGTGTGTGTGTGTGTGTGTGTGTGTGTGTGTGTGTGTGTGTGTGTGTGTGTGTGTGTGTGTGTGTGGTTGCTGTGTTATGGGTAGCAAGTCGACCAGTGTTGAATGTACAGCTTTTTCTCGAGACATTTCGAAAAATTTTTGTAATGCAAAAATGCATTCTAGTGGGGTAAAATTTTTTAAGTTTCCTGGCGCTAGGCCGCGCCGCGCTGATTGCAGCACCTTTATTGACAACTTGTACTAATACTTCTAGATAAACGCATTGATAAAACGTCACAAGAAAAATTTGATAGCAGATATTAGGGATGCAACGGTTACCCGAACCCGAATAAAGTGAACTTGACTACCCGAACCCGAATAAAATTATTATAACTACCCGAACCCGAACCCGAATCTTTATGGATTTTACTCGGGTTTATTCGGGTATTTTTAAGCTCTGAAATCCCACATTCGTATGTCAAAGATTCAAAAATTTTCGGCTTTTTGCGCCGTTTTCATTTTGCTCGACCCTAAAACGCTGAATTTCATGTAATTATCAAGTACAAATAAATGGCTATGTAATTAAGTGGTATATTTCAATCGATTCACGTGAACTTTTAATCTTTTTATTTCACAAAACGATTGCCAAATGATATCGTATAAAATGCTAAATACTGCTTCTTTGGTCGTAATTAAACTTGATTTCTATCAAATTTAACTCCACGAATGAATACAATCCTAGACGACAATCTCAGCAATAGTTGTTAATGTTATTTGTAGGTGTATATCAGACAATACACAGAGCGCTACCTCTCATTTACATTGACGTTTTCGCACACTAAGAGGAGGGAGGAAAATCACTGAAAACCAGAGGCATAGCCCAGATTTTAGTTTGGGGGCCTAGGATTTTGGTTTGGGGGCCTAGGATTTTGGTTTAGGGGCATCACAAAAATTTTTTAAGACTACTTTTGCATTGAATGCCAGCAACGTTATATATGTTTAGCAGAACTGCAGTTTTTTCGACCTTTAGTAGTGAAGCTTAGCTAATTTATGGGTTTCTGACGATCAAAAATACAAAAAGTGTAAAGAGGCGCGAAGCGCCGAAAATTTCCGAAATTTTTACCGTTTTCATGTAGAATTTACGGCCTTTTTATTGACAAACAGTTTGAAAATCATGTGTGGCGCAAAGCACGAAGAAACTCGGTCATTTTTTACTGCCCTTAACATGTAGTTCTGTGAATACTAATAGTCTGACAGAGCAGAACAGTAATACTACGAATTAACAACTTAGTATGAAGATATTTTGGCTGATTCAAGCTCGTAAACGCAATACTGGAGCTTTACAAAGAGAAAGAACAGTAACCAGCGTTGCTGTGCGCAGAAAAATTTTGACGGTTTTGCGCTTTAAACCCAATTGATATCGCGTAAAACATACAGAACAGATAAATTAATTCCGGCGTGAAGCGCCGGGAATTTTTAAAATTCCTAATACTTCTACCTTTTCTGCTTCTACCTTTTTCTGTCCTCCTAAAAATCTCTTTGCACATGTGCAACGAGATTGTACGGCTGGGGGTCTGGGGTAATGCGCTCAAGCGCCCCCAGCGTGGTCCGGGGCAGAACCCGGAAAATTTCGTAAAAAAGCACTCTAATTTTTACTTAGTAACGTTGAAATTTTCGCAAAATCGGCAAAATGTCGGTTCTGAATTAAGTCCAAAAACACTTAAAATTGATGAACTCCTATGTTGCGCAAAACTTCTGAGCTGAAATGCGTTTTCCGACCTCTGCTAATTACACAGCGCAGCAACGGGTCGCTGCCAATAACATATAAGAAAATAAATCAATAAAAATTTTGTTATTACCGTTTTCAGGCCCATTTGTGGCCTTCTTATTAACTAGTTCAGAAAACAGAAAATGCGCAAAAACACAAGAAAATTTGGCCTTCCCTTAATAGAATTATGCGTCCTTGTAAAGAAAGATAAACAAAGCAGAGAATAGACAAATTGGTACGCAAGCATTTTCGCACTTTCATTATTAAGCTCAACAAGCATGCGCAGTTTCCTTCAATGAACTCATAGTGCATTAAATCACTAAAGTTATGCGAAGTGCTGGATTAATTTAGCAGGTTCAAGCTTTTAAACTCATTCGATCTGTAAAACAATAAATAATAATGACTCGGCGCGAAGCGTCGGAAAATTTGGATGTTTGTGCCTTTTTGAACTCAATGTTCTGGACACATTGCGCCAGAACAACCAATATAATTTCTGGAAAATTTTCTTGGGGGCATGTGCCCCCAATGCCCTCCTGGCTACGCCTATGCTGGAAACTTGAGTGAAACATATTGAATAATTAGGTGCTATGCATCTAAAAATAAAAATTGTAACATCTGGCTTACATGTACCTAAGAAATTCGCTCTACACTGGTATCCCTATATACTTACTGAAATACCCGAACCCGAACCAGATCGGGTATTGATTTTGATACCCGAACCCGAATAAATCGAAGTGGACTACCCGAACCCGAACCCGAATAAACTTGGATGAACTACCCGAACCCGAATACACCAAAATTCACTACCCGTTGCATCCCTAGCAGGTATATAAAATGCGAGTATCATGGACACACTGGCAAATAATTGATTGCGCTCACTTGCTCTAGAACTTCACTAAAATTAAAAATCCTTATCTTCTCAACGAATTTGGACAATTTTCATAATGTAAAAATGCGAGCTAAAATTTCCAAATTTTCCGGCTTATTGATGATAAGGCTGCGCAACGCCGATTGCAGCACCTTTATCGACAACTTTTTCTGGAACTTTACTATGATTAAAAATCCGCATCTTCTGCTCAGATTTTTAAACAATTTTTGTAATGCGAAAATGCGTTTAGGGAGGTAAAATGCCAAAATTTTTCGGCGCTTCGCGCCGAATTGATTTAATTTTATTACTCGTCATGTATGTTTGGGCCGCGCCGGATTTGGACAGTTTTCGTGATGCGGAAATGCGTTTTAGAGGTTAAATTTCTATATTTTCTGGCGCCTCGTTATTAAGTCTCTATTCCTCGATGAGACTCCAGAAATCGGCTAAAGTGCACTAGTGAAGGTCTGAAAACGCATTTTTATGAGATATAACATATTAAAGTACTGCTCGTTATTGCAGTACAGTAAATTTACAATTACAAAATGTTCACAAACTCGTTTTAGGTCTCGCTATTTTATGTAGGATGGACTGCAAAAAAATATCGGTTTTTCAAAAGGAGGGCTCAATATTTGAACGTTTTTCAGACCCCTTGAGAATGTGAATCGAAATTTGAAATGTGGAAAAAATTATGTTTATTGTTTCTATTGTGAACCAAATCGTTAGGAAAAAACGGTGGTTGAATGTTGCGCCATTTGCCAGCCTAGATTTGTATCTACAACTATTTTGATAGTTTCTTGGAGCCTTTGGTAGTTTCTTCGTTCCCTACGCTTAACCATCGGATGGTAGTTCTTTGGGCACCCAGAACAGGTTTTTGGCATTTTCTAATAACTTTGGTAGTTTGTCGCACGGCTTTGTAAAGACGCTATGTGTTTATGCTTGCAAATATTTTCTAATTTGATGTAGGTACGGAATGTGATTCATTTATTCAAATTTTGACCAACTTGGTCCGTTGACATCATACATGGACAAACCGTACAACTTCATTTAACTGGCTTTCAATGGAAAAACCTGCCAGTATCATTACGAAATTTAGCAAAATGCCATGCAAATCGAGGAAAAATGATGGAAATGCACAAAAATTACTTTTAAATTAACTAATCAGTCAATCGACTAGAAAAAGGAAGATGAATCAGGAAAAAATAAGTTGAGAGTTGTCCGTTGAAAAGATATGTAGATAACCAAAACAGGCATTTTCTTCGAAAAAACATCCCTTAGCTGATACTATCGTATTCGCTATTGTACTTGCTTTGTGTTTCCAGTAATAAGATATTTTGACAAAAGTATGGTTTGAAATTTTTAAAATTCCAAAAAAATGTTATTTTTTAATTTTTAAATTTTTTGAATTTTTTAAATTTTTAATTTTTAGTTGTTTTATAAGTCATTTAATTTCTAATGTGATGGCATGTTAAGGATTTCCTACTTTGACTTTGTATCTACCGCCTTTTTATTGAAAATTGATGCTCTACATAGTTTCAAATATAAATCGTATTAAGCTTATCTTAATCTCGTTTGTTGAATTCCTTCGTCGGAATGGAAGAAGATAATTTTGTGCATTCGCAGCCAAATTTTTGCTCCCGTCTATGCTCCATTGTTTCGCAGGTACCTAATTATAAATTTCAAATTTCTCAGTCGTGTTTTTCTCAGATTGACAAGCATACATGTAACAGAAGCATACATCCACAAGGTTAGGCTTGGCGGGGGACGGAGGGATGTAATATTTCAGAAATTTTGAATAGTTGATTAGGTGTTCACGCTTTTTTCCTGACTAAAATGGTCAAAATAGCCTTTATAAAATGCTTTTTTGTGATGATACCGCATTTTTTGAGCATTTTAGTTCATTTTGATTGAATTGTATGTGTAGGTAGCTTTTAATACTAAAAAACATAGAAATCGATTAATTTGACTAGAAATTTTGATTTTTTTAGATCATTTACGCATATGTTTGGGCGCATCTGAGTAAACAGCACATAAAATTATTAATCCTGCGTTCGCGCAAAAAATTTTGACTTTATCTTTACACTACTTTTGTCCTAAAAAATGATCATACATGCGCATAAGGGGGTGAGGGGGCCCACTTAAGGGTTAGCCAGACAGTTACTGTCCCGCGATTTTGAGCTGACGGAACGTTATTTGCATCACTTTTGAGGTTGGAATCAATAAAAATGTCAAAAAATTTTCGGCGCTTCGCGCCGGATTAGTACTTTAGTGAAATTGTTTACCCAAAAAGTGCCTGAAATTGATCAGTTTCTGTATTTTTTCTATGCTTAAATCGAAAGATGCAGTCAAAATGGACTATAAATGTTTTTGAAATGTGTAATTACCTTGAACAGACGTTTCATATGCCATTCTGACCATTTTGGTCGTTTAAATAATAAAACATTCGTGAGCGGTAAATTTACTGTTTTGGATTTATTAGATTTTACCCCCCCTCCGGGCGACACTGACCTTGTGCACCTGTTAAAATGATGCAGACGATGTTCTGTCGGCTCGAAATCGCCAGACAGTACCTGCGTGGCTGACCCTTCAGTGGGGGGACAACCCAGAAAAGCTACTACAAGCATTTAAGGAGTTGGAGTTTTACACAATTTCGATGGATTTCAGGGAGTTCAGGGATTTCAGAAAAAATTGGGATTTCAAGGACTTCAGGGAGTTCAGGCTCTTTGCTATATACTATGCAGGAAGTGGTAAGCTTGTGTCGTGTAAATGTACTTGACGCAGCTGACTTATACGCATCTAAAGCAAGCTAGGCACTCTCAATAACATCCGTGCAATCAAAACAATGTTTCGGCTATAGCAAAGGGTGAGCTTGCACCTTCGCCTACAGCTGAACAAAAGACATCTGAAGCAACTGATGCGGGTGCGCGGCGATGCATTACACTTCTGCGGATACAAATGGTCAACGGGTCATGAAGGATAACACGTTTTTTTACATAAGCTCCTGGAAAAACCATGATAGACAAGTCATATGCACATATGTAAAAACGATTTTATTGAGTCCAATTTTGCGAATGTTTCGATCAGGAGGTCGAGCAGAATGACCTGTCGATCAATTTTTATACAAATAAAAAGTAAGCAACCAACATACATAATTAAGATGTTACAGTGTGCTATTTCGTTTACAATGTTATTACCTATGTAAAGAAGCGTAAGGAAAAAATTTAAGAAAAATCGAAAAATCTTTTGATTGATTTCAAAATTGGACATAAAAATCTATCATTTAACCTATCTGCATGACTGCTTCATCTACATCGAGTCCTAGTTTGACTTCAAGAAATTTAGAAATCCTTGTCTAACTCTTGACATACATATTACCATTTTTAAGTCGTGTTTTGACTGTCTTTTTGGTATACTTCAAGGTTTTAATTTTTTCCCTTTTGGGGAACCCTTGTAGAAAATAAAAACAAAATAGCAACACTAAACGCACAAGTCTCTATTAAACTTTCTGGATTTCGCGAAAGTATTAAATAACGTAATTCGGAATCCCTGAAGTCCCTAAAATCTCTGAAATCCCTAAAGTCACTGAAATCCCTAAAGTCCCTGAAAACCTTGAAGTCCCTGAAATCCCTGAAGTCCTTGAAATCCCTGAAATCCTTGGAATCCCTAAAGTCCCTGAAATCCCTAAAGTCCCTGAAAACCTTGAAGTCCCTGAAATCCTTGAAGTCCAAAAAAAGTTAACATCCCTGAACTCCCTGAAATCTTTGAAATCCGCAGAGAATGTTTGTATCCGCCTCAGCATGTAGTAGGTTTTCTGGGTTTAGCCCAGTGGTGGATAATACCCCCTCTTCCTTCATATGCATGTAGCAACAGGAGGGATGGGGGATCCTTCACCCAAAGTTGGTCGTTCCCTCGCCCCGTCATTTCGACCATAAACTGTTATTCACAGAGGTGCACAAGGTTAGGGTCCGCAAGGGGGTAACAAAATCTCAGAAATCAAAAACAGTAAATTTAACGTTCTTGAATTTTTTTGTTTTTCAAATGGCCAAAATGGTCAAAATAGCCTATAAAACGTGTGTTCGTAATAGTTTCGCATTTTGAAAGCATTTTTATTCTATTCTGATTGCATTGTATCACTTTTAACTCTAAAAAATACACTAATTGATCAATTTTTGGCGCTTTTTGAGTTAAAGTACAGTACTAATCCGGTGCGAAGCGCCGGAAAAGTTTTGACATTTTTTCTGCTTTTGACCTCAAAAATGATGCAAAAAACGTTCCATCAGCTCAAAATTGCCTGAAAGTGCCTGTCTGGCTGACCTTTCAGCGGAGGGTAATACCCCCTCACCCTCTATGTGCATGTATTGTTATTCACCCGCCCTCCCTATCCTAAAATGGCCCACCATTCCTTCCTAAATTTGAACTGTTACCAGACATGCGCAGCGTGGGAAAACTGGAACGGGATAGGAATGAGTCATGTTTATGAGTGTGGATTTAAATTCGAAAAAGTAAAAAATTGCACAAATTGAACAATATGTCGGTGAAAACATGTAAATATGGTGCGAAGCGCCGAAAATCTGACACTTTGATCTAATAGATAGCTAAAATGCTCTAAAAATCACTTTTTCTTTCGGATTTCCTGGACAATTTTGGAAGCTTTGAAAATCGCCAATTCTGAAGGAGGGTGAGAAAATTTTTGCGGGGGTTAGGATTTTTCTGGGGGATAACCTCCCCCAACCCCTGATCATGTGTTGCTGTTACATGTCTGCTGACAAGCAGTGGCGGATCTAGGATTTTCCTAAGGGGGCGGTACCAGTGTTTTTTTTGTATTCGGCAAAGATTTTTTCCGATGTACAAAGACGGGACCGTCTTTGTACATGTATACACAAAGATTTTTGGGAAGATAAAAATTGCAAAAAAGATCTGAAATTCGAAAAGTTATCGGCGCTTCGCGCCGAAATGAGTAATTGTTTGTTCTATATATCTTTATAAATAATAGCAGAAATTGCATTTCAAAAGGAAAAATGTCAAATTTTTCGGCGCTTCGCGCCGTTTTAAGACGATTCTTCGTGATTTTTGCCTTTAGAGACCCAGAAATTAGCTAAAATACACTACCAAAAGTCGAACAACTCTGTTTTTACTACACTAAAATCGCTACTGTAACATATTTCAGGACCCAAAAATTTGCGTTCACAAAATATGTTAAGACTTTTGGGGATCATCTTTGTACATGTACAAACGGACCTTGTACAAAAAACACTGGGTGGTACCAAACTTTTCCAAAAACGTTCCAAAATAGGTCCGAAAATTTGACCTTCACGTGCGAAATAGCTTTTATTCGGCGTCGACAATTTTGTGCGAAAAAATCATTAAATTTCCTTGACTTTTGCGAACATCGAAAAATTTGTTAAATTTGGTTTGGAGGCAGCGATCGGACCGAGGCCTCGGCAAGGCTCGACGTTTTTTAGAGCCTCGGCCTCGGCACCGAGAATAAAGCCAAAAAGCGCCGAGGGTTAAAAGAAAATTTTGGCAAGTTTTATTTATCTTGACGACTTAATCTGTTTGTTGTTTACCATTCCTCAAAAGCATCCAGGATAAAAATAAATTGTTCACATCTATAAATTTTGCCCAAGCTACACTTTTCACTGTTTGTAAGACGTTTTGTCGTATCAAAAGCTTTGCGAGTAACAACAATGCATTACACGAATTGCACTACAGTTATTGTAGTCATTTTTGATCTTTTGATTTTTCATATACTTCATCCTATTTTGCTTTGCTTGTCTTCAGACATGTGCTATGTACTTTGGGTGTAAAAGGCCAAAAACGTTAAAGATTTTCGGCACTTTGCGCGACATGCTATTACTGCTCATTTTCAGAAAGTTGTGAAATTGAGCTTAAAAGGATGCAAATTTCAAACGCTTCTGGCACATCACGCCAGACATAATAACTGCATTGTATTTATTCAGAAAATTGCAAAAATCAGTTTAAAATGATAAAAATATCGTAAATTTTGGTCGCTCTGCACCAGCGTAAATCATTTATTGTCCGGGGAGGCTACAAAAGTTAGCTTAAGTTATAAATATTTGTCTGCAGCAATTTTACTTGCCTCTAATCATACTTTTTCTTTATATTTCCTGCCAGAAATCAGCGTTAAACGCTATTTAATAACATGCTGATAAACTATGTAGTTATTTCCTGAAATTTTGAGACTTTTAACTTAGTTTCTGCATAAAAAATGATTCTAGAGACGATGGAACAAAGAAACGAAAAAAGCATTCCACATGTACATAAATAATGAATTTTTGAGTTTAACCTCGATAGTTTGAAAAATACCACCTCATGTCTAGATATTTTATTTCCGACAAATCCGGAACAGACACGCACATAAGGGTTGAGGGCGTAGTCTGGCGCTCAGAATGGAAAAACTGGAAATTTTTTCGGTAACATGAGACAAAATGAAGGCAGAAACATCAAAATTGAATATTTTATTCACAAGTGCATTAGATTGACTAGAAACGTGCGATAATGTACTTTTTAACGCTTTTTAGCGCTTATACCTATTTTTGAGGTCATTTTGTCGGAAAAGCTCCCCAGACCGGCTGACCCCCAGCCCAGATCGGCCATGCTTTGCATCTATGATCAACAGCCTTTGTCTCAAAAGTAGCGTGTTCTGTCTCAAAAGTGTAACAGATTCTATAAGTTAGTTTTTACCGCAAAAATGCTATAAGTGTAAAAACAGTTTCATTTTATTTAATCTTAATTAGAGATTTACCGGGGCTGGGGCCTGGAAAGATATGTCGACTTCCCCATGCTGGCATTGGTAATACATATAATATATCGTATATGTATGTGTACCCAGATCTTATTCGTCCCATAATAATAGTGATATGAAATATTAATAAAATAGTTATCATAAAATGATAGTAATAAAATAATAAATAATTATAATTATAATCATTATGCATCACCTTTACTCAAGCTGAGATGATATTCAGCTGAAAAATTTTTTCTCTTATATTGAATACTTGTATGTTGTTTATGATTGCATTGCAACTTTATACGCCTAGTTTTTCAGCTTTTTAAGTAAGCAATTGAATGCCCTTGAAATAAATTAATTTATCTAGGGATTTTATTACGCATTGTAAGGAAATATTTTCAGGTTTTATGCAGCGAGATATATAGTGAACTGCTCTCGCTTCTACTAGAGCTGTAAGCAGACACGAACTTAAGGGTCTGTGAAAAGTTCTGGGGTAAATATATGTAGTAAGATTAGAGCCGGAAGTGTACAATAGTCAAGGCTAAAAATGATTGAAATCGGTCAGAACCTGATAATTTATATGCCATTTAGGCCTTTCTAACCATTTTTAGTATTATTTTAACTCGAAAAATCTATGATCCTCAGAGCAGGTTAACCCCAAACCGCAAATGCAATGCAAATGCAACTATGATTGAAAGTTATAACTCGACATCATTCAACAATGATGGTAGTAAGGTGCAAATTTGTTGACTCGATTGGTTAAACTATGTAAATATGAATTTCATCAGTTTTTCTTAAAAGAATTAATGAACTAAGTTTATTGACTTTTATAGCGAAATAAAAGTTTGTGTATGAAACTACCTCAGTTTCCGCTCATTACCTAAGTGCTGAGCTTACCTATTCAATCAATGCAACAATTTGCGTCTAACAATAATATTAAAACTTTCAGGCCCCGGGGCCAGGCCACGGTACAGTTCTAATCTTATGTAGTTCATTCTTAATTATTGCACTTTAGTTATTCAATTATGCATTTTTTAAATTTTCTGATTCGTTTAACAGGATGAAATTGATTAGCAATATACTGATCG
The DNA here is from genome assembly GCA_036768485.1 of Mermis nigrescens. Taxonomy (NCBI): domain Eukaryota; kingdom Metazoa; phylum Nematoda; class Enoplea; order Mermithida; family Mermithidae; genus Mermis; species Mermis nigrescens. The sequence goes on along the minus strand of JAVLUZ010000143.1, from coordinate 3,245,335 downwards.
TAGATTTCTATATCTCACCTTACCGCCTACTATACATGCATATGTGACTGGTATAGTGCATCAACGTAATCATGCTAACAGGAATAAAAGTTACAAAAGACTTATATGCCTCATAAGATAATTTTTCTTACATTAATTATTCAATCCAACGTTTTTCCTACTTGAGCACGTATATGATAACTTTGACTATTACTTACTTGTATCCTACCATCGACATATCGTAGACTGTACCTCGTTTGTACATACCTACGTGGGTGCATTACTCTCGGCACGACCCTCGGCCTCAGCCGGGGCAAGGAATTTAAACTGCCTCGGCCAGCCGAGGGTCCAAAAAGTACCCTCGGTCCGATCACTGACTTGAGGACGTTAAGAAGCTTGATTTACTGCTCGATTTCCTGTATTTGTAGCATTTGACGTCGAACGTCGAAAATTTTTTAAAGTTATGCTCGAATATAGAAGAAATCTATGCTGAAATAGCTGTTTCTGTTCTTGAAATTGTTTTGGAAGCTATTCTATGGGCAAAAAATTGCTTCTAGGTCGCCAAGAAAGTAAATACATTTAATTAAAAGATATAATCCGGCGCGAAGTGCCGGAAAAATTCGAGAAATTATGATCACTGACGGTAAAAAATTATTGCAAATTACATATCCATTCTTTATCTCACCAAATATTTTTGACCAATAGGGGGACGGCCGCCCCCTGCCTCCCCTTCAAATCCAACACTGCTGACAAAATAATAGCGGCTGGAATAGAGATACCTCAGAGGATTATAACATTGTAGTAACAAGGGATAAATCTCAAATTAAATATTGTCTTTATGCACTGAATTAGGCTGTGTTGGTGATTTAGAACTCTTTTCAAATAGTGATTTCGAAATTAGTCTGATTGAACCAAAACGCTTATGTTAAGTTACGATAATAATCTTTCTTTTATTTTAGCGATATCAATATTTATTGGATTCGTTTACGCCGTATGCGACAGTCAGGTGGCTAACAACCGTCGCACTCGGATTTCTTTACATGTGCCGTACGATTTACTTGCAGGTAGAGTGTGTAAAATTTTCTCATTTGTGTTGAACACTGAAAATTTGGGAATGAGGGGTGGATGTTCAGGAGTTTTTTTATCAGGTTTGGCTAAGATGTCATGTGTACTTGTCTAATATATGCTGCTGACCTTATAAGTTACGCTTATGGTCAGTGATACTATTTTAGCAGTGCCCATCACCAGACATGTAGAGCATGGAAATTCTAGGAGTTTTAAATTTTAAAATGCCTTTTTTTAGGCTCAAAAATGGTGGACACGCGTCAAAAATATCAGTTTTCGTCCTTTCTGACGACGCTCTTTCTTTTTAGAGCGTAAAAATATTTTTAATCAAGTTAGTAAGTACATAATTACTAATTTTAATTTTACGTACGCATTAATTTGTTTAATTTGAGTTTTTTAGACTAGAGTATATTTTTTGCTACAAAAATCTCAACTATCGGAATTTTGCTATTCGAATTTTCGTTATTATTGTCTAATAGACACTTTTAATGCATCCTTTGACAATTGACTATTAATTTTATGAGATAACTGGGACCTTTATATAATTATATGTTTAAGCCCTGGCCCAGGAGAATGCGAACTCGAACTTCTTGGAGCATTCCTAAACTCAATCAAACATTACCGTTTAATTGTGGCTCTTCTACTATAAACCTAATTAAAGACTTATCTATTCTGATTCTGAGATAATTTATATGACCTGGAGTAATTTTGCTAGTACTTAATGTCAATTTTTATTTCTAGCGATGTGTATTTGTTCTATTGCCCCTGAATATTTTGTCAACGCCTAAAATATGACATAAAATTGTTTGTACATCTGTAGTAATGCACTTTATTCGATTATTTTTTCAGGGTTTCTACATTATTGCGTACGCATTGGGAATTTATCATTTGAATCTATTCATTGCTTTCTTGACTCCTAAAATTGATCCTGCTTTGGATTTTGATAGTGGTAAGCGCACTATGTAGAGTTTTTGAAGGTATTGAAAGAGAAAAATGCCTTGCGCGTCTGACTTGCGCATTGTTACAGAAAACTGCTTTGCCGGCGTTGATTGTTGAGTGAAAGCAGGCTTCTCTGTGCAGTGAAAAATTATTTGCTGAGGCAGGTGCGTAATTTTGCACAGAAGGCAATTCTGTCAGTGTACCTATTAAATTGTGGTATTTCGAATATGCATGTAATAGGGGATTGATAATTCCAAATCCCACCCAAAGTCGATCGCCCGCTATCCTTTCGAAGGTCAGAACATTTTAAGCTCTTTCAGTTCGTCACAAAAAAATTACGTTGTTTGACCATTTTTAGTATAAAAATATAAATAATAATATAATAAAAATAATAATAATTGTATTAATTTTAATTTATCATAACTTTCTCTACTTAGTTTTTCAGCTTTTGTCAAGTAAACAAGCGAATGCCCTTGAAATTAGACTGACGTAATCACGAATTTCATGTGGCACTATTTGAACGCGTTTAAATTTTCAATTAATTTTTATACAGCGAAACAAAATATTTAGCGATCTGACTTTACATATACTGGAGCTGTAATCAGAGGAGGTTTCAAGGGAAAGGACGAATTCCCGGCGAAAATATTGTGAGCTTAAGGCAAGAAACGGATACAAATCAAGGCTTTTTCGCGAAAAAAATTGAAATTGATCAGCACCTGAGAATTATCGTAGTTATTACGCTTTTTAAACCCTTTTACCCATTTTTAAAACCATTCTAGCTTAAAATTGTTCCGTAAACCCTGGACTAGTCTGACAGCAGACTATAAATGCTGTGAAAAAGCAACTGTCACCGGAAGTTATTACTGGACGGAACTACTCGTAAATGATTGTTGTTAGGCGCCAACTTCTTGGCATGATCGATTTAACTGAGGATGAATTTCTTCACGTTTATTGTCTTACAAGAATTAAGTGTGCTTAGTTCGTTGACTTTATAACGGAATGTGATTGATGAAAAAATATCTCGTTTCCGCCCATTACTCGAGTGTTGAACTTACTTATTCCAGTCAATAAATCAACAATTTGCATCTAATAATATTAAAATTTTCAGGCCCCGGTGCCGGGGCTAGCCTGGCCCCGGGACCGGGGCCAGGCCCCGGTACAGCTCTAATTTTTAAGTACTTTTTTGCCATTTTTGGCCTAAAGTTGATGATCATTCACCCCTCCCCTCTTAAAAATGACTGACTACTTCAACCCTAAATTTCGAGCTCTATTTGTCTGATTTCTAATGTGAAGAAATGAATTAATAGACGGGAAGAAAAAAGGTTATTTTGAGAGAAGCAAAGCTGCCTATAAAATTTTTTCTATCGATCGACTATTAGATCTTATCAAGTATAATGAAATTTAGACTAGGAAACATTTTTCAACAGACTTTTGAATTAAATGATGGTGTATGACTCGAATAGTCTAATTGTGCTACATTGAAGAAAAGAACGGAATAAGGTGTGTCTATAATATTTTCTTTGAAATAAATAATTTTAGTCATTTTGAAACGCTAGTCGTTCGACATTAACCGATGAACGCAATAACGTTTGTATGTGTCTTTGCTTTGAATTTAAAATTCTTTGAAAGATTGCTTATGAATTATCGAGATTGCAGATAGGATGCCTTAATCGTGAATTTGTAGTCAATAATTAACCTTTGTTCTCAAAAAACTGTTAGTTTTCAGAAAATGAGGATGGACCTGGCTTACCAACAAAGGCAAATGAAGAATTCAGGCCTTTTATGCGCCGCTTGCCCGAATTCAAATTTTGGTAAGGTCAGACCGTTTTTATATATATATATATATATATATATATATATATATATATATATGTATATATGTATATATGTATATATGTATATATATATATATATATATATATATATATATATATATATATATATATATATATATTATATATATATATATATATATATATATATATATATATATATATATATATATATATATATATATATATATATATATATATAATATATTAGTGTCAATGGAATTAAATGATGCTCTATCTAAATCATCCAATTCTAACATTACAAAAGCTCTCAGCATTAGAGTGAGCTTGCTGTGCCCATTTTTGTGATTTATGCAGATTTCCAGCAGAAAAGTGAATGGATTTTCGATTGAAGTGTGAAAGACTCATATTTTTGATCAAAAGCGAAAGTTGGGTACAATTTTTGGCTGGAAATGAGAAGTGCTCTATTTGTAAAACTAAAACCTGCTATCACGATGTTAGTGGAGCAGGTGAATATGCCACTGGATGTCAATCATAGAGCATCTCCTATACATATAAGCTCATTTAGTTTACCTGCTGTAGGCGTTTGGAAAAAATGGTTTTCAGTTCTCGCCACAAAATTTAAGCTCTTGTCTATCCACAAGCTTCGCCAGTTGCTAGACCGGTGTTACAATAGATGTGGGATGTCTTATGTTTTAACGTTTCTCTGCCAAAACAATGTTATGACATTGACTAGCAGATCTTAGCATGATTAGTGCTGTCTTTATAATGACGAAAGCAAATGGAATGCAATTTGCTTTTACAGCAAGCTTACTATCCCTGCAACAAGGCGTTCAACAAGTCATAATTGTGGTTATTGGGTCGTCCTAAAGATACATGCGATTTAATAAAAGTCCTTTTTTGTCGTGAAAGCATCTGCCAGAAGCATTAATTGCCTTTGCCGTCCTCTAATTTTACAGTTTTATGCGACACATAAGTGCAATTTATTTAATTCTGAAACCCCTTCGTGGGGCTAACACGTGCTCAATTTGCTTTCCTAATCAACTGCAAAATAAGCTAGTTTTAATCAAAGGTTACCTTTTAGCAACTGCCTGCGGATTTGAGACGATTATGAATGAACTCAGCAACCTTTGATAAAAGTGAAATTACTCCGCAGAGCGCGTTTTTTTGTATGCGGTAAAGATTTTTCCCGATGTATAAAGACTTTTTAGGACTGTCGTTGAACATGTACAAAGATTTTGGGGAGACAAAAACTGTAAAAAGGTGTAAAATTCACGAAAGTTTCGGCGCTCCGCGCCGAAATGAGTAATTATCTATTTTATATATTTTTATAATGGCAGAATTTGCATTTGGAGAGCGAAAATGTCAAAATTTTATGCGCGTCGCACCGTTTTAGGGCAATTTTCAGCATTTTTTGCTTTCAAAAACCTAGAAATCGGAAAAAATACACTAACAAAAGTCGAAAACCCCTTTTCTTACCATACTGAAAATGCTACAGTGCCATATTATAGTACCCAAAATTCGATGTACAATATGTACAAAGACTTTTGGTGACCAGACCATCTTAGAACATGCACACACAGACTTAACTAATCGTCTAAGAAAGATACTAATTCAGAGCTAGATATAGCACTCCTAAATTTTTCTGCGATTATCTTATTTATTATTCCTTCTGACGCAGAAATGAAAAAATTCGAAACTTATATAATGTTGCTTGAAAAAGTTGATAAAGATTGAATAAACGTCAGTTTGTCTATTATATCGTTGATTATTGAAAAAATCAATATATTAAATCACGTACATAAGCTGATATTATAGTCAAATAATTGTGTCACAAAATTAATCAGGAACGAATTAGAAATTTATGAGAAATTAGTTGCCTATTTTACGCTTCTCTTTTTCAGGCATTCAGCAACGAAGGGCATCATAATTGCGTTTTGTTGCACATTTTTCGAAATCTTCAACGTACCTGTGTTTTGGCCGATTTTATTGATGTATTTTATCGTTTTGTTTTGCTTAACAATGAAGCGACAAATAAAGGTAAATAAAAATACATAATGAAGAATATTCGGCGATCAATTATTATTTTTACGAGAATATGTGTATGCGACGCCTTTGAATCATTTACAGTAAAAAGCATATTTTTTGTTCCGCTTTGTTTTCGACTTCTGGAAAATTTGCAACTGAATCTGAGCGTTGTTAGTTGCAGATTTATGTATGATGTTAACCTAATCTTGAAAATCAGTCCTTTACATGCACACAATCAAAAGCTCTGTGATATGGGTAAAGTGAGTTTCCTGGAGGGGGGTAAGTTAGTGATTTTGTTACATATTTAATGTCAAGTCTTTGCACTTAATTCGTCGTATTTGATTTTTCATGTATATTTACGGTTAAATTTGCATAGAAACAAGAATAAAGACAAGGGAATGACCTGCAATAGCAAATATGTACAAATTAATGGAAGAAAAGTGTCTGGATGATTGAATTGAACATTCAACTGCTCGAAAAATAAGTATATGCAGTTGCACTTAAAATTATACTTATAAACGTTATTTGACGCTTTTTCATGGTTCAAGCAATCGCTTTTGGTCCAAAATGGCCAGAGGGAGTTATGCTTTTCAAAAGTCCTGGCAGGAGGGCACGCCATACCCCTCCCAGTGTGCATGTGTGATCAGTCTGGTGAGCTTAACTTGCATAGTTTAACTAGTCTACATATTTGTTTCCCATGCTGCTTTGTTGTTTATGATAGGCATTCCAAAACTCAGATCCTAATTTCCAGCTGCTGTAATGTGTAACATATTTTAGCATATGATCAAATATCGCTATATTCCATTCACTACCGGTAAACCGCGACACAAACACCGCGAAGCGACAAGATTTGTTGGCCAGAGCAAGTAGAAACGTAGTTGTTCAATTCAAAGTTTATTCTCTGGTAGCAGCTTCGACTTATGCATGCAGTCATTCTTTTTCAGGCTTTTTTCCGAATAAATATAAATTCTTTGAGTTCGCCTTTATGCATATGAATTGGCTTTGTTGATCGTGATTGGTAAACTTACCTACTGCGGGGGAATGTATTTTGTATTTTTAGTCTTATTAACATTCATGTAACGGCTCAAACTTTCAAATGGGAAACCCGGCCATTTTTAGAGGAGTGGGTAAATGTCTTCCAATTATTGGCCAAAAATGACCAAAAAAACATCTAAAAATAGCCAGGCTTTTGTCGAAATTCGGGGGCTTAAGAATTTTCTTACTTGGGGTTACTTTAGTGGGGGTTTCGATCATACGTGGGCAGCACCAAAATTCTGGGGGTGCAAGATTTTTCAAAGGTCAAAAAATGGCCTTAAAAATGGTGGTATGGCGAAAAAACACCATTTTCAACTTTTCTCATCGAGCACTATCCATTGGCATCAAAAAATTGCGAGAAAAACATAAAAAAATTTCAAAAATTGAATTCTGGGGGGTGTTTTGGTTTCTCGGGGGTTCATACCCCCCACCCCCACGCCTAGGTGTGGTTCCGATTCCCCTATGATCATCCTGTTACATAAATGCTTATTTCGCTTGATATCCTTCAAGTACTGCATCAAGCTACCTGACAGGCTAACTGTAATTGCAATAGAGAATGTCAAATTAATTGCATTTGTTAATTGCTGCTAGCTGTTAGGAGTAATTCAATGTTTTTTAGTTTTTAACGGTACAAATTCGACGACACATATCGTCAAAAACTACAAAAGCAAGAGTAATCCAGACAATCATTTTGACCATGTTTTTTTACATTTTAAATTCATGAATTCTGTTGATCTAATAGCCGATTTTATGTTGTATAAATTGTATGACTTTATTTTCACAACGGTCTTCAAGTTTCTTCATTGTACAATTATTACGTACGTGTATGTAGCTCATGTCCGTATCTTGGATTCGCTCAAATGGGGGTTCGCCATTATTTAGCTTGTTGTATACATTGATATAAAATTGAAACTTATCGGAAAAAAATTTCTCCTTTCTTAGTATAATATAAACGGTGTCTTTTTTAGTCGCGCATAAGGTAAAATTATGACAAATACATATAATATGATGCGAAGCGCCGGGAATTTGAAGCTTTTCTAATAAATAGGTGCTGTTTTTTCATCTTTCTGTGCATTATCTTATCTTTCAATTTTTTCGGCCGAGGGGTGGGTTGGCCGCCCCCTTGCCTCCCCTAAATACGGCCTTGTGTATTAATAATGTATGTATTTAAATTAAATAATATTATATTTTCTTATCTTACAAAAGCACCGAAGAAAATGCAGAAGATGTGTTTTTCTTATTTTTAACACGAAGTTATAAATACCTAAATTTTTCCTAATTTGCACATTAAGAAGAAATACCATTGACCACACATGCGCACAGCATGGGAATTCTGGGGGGAGTGAAATTTTAAAATGATATTTTTTGGCCTAAAAATCGTGAGTGCGCGTCAAAAACATCCTTTTTCGGCGTTTCTGACGATGCTCATTTCTAGTGCATAAAAAACAATAAAAAATATAAAAAATCAAGAAAAGTTGAATAAATTGAACAGAATATAGCTAAAACATGAGTATATGGCGCTAAGCTTTGAAAATTTGACATATTTGAGTAAATCGATAGCTAAGAGCGCTTAAAAAAGCACCTTTGCTTCGAATTTTCAGCAAAATTTTGGAAACTTTCGAAAAATGCGAATGATGGGGGGTGAATTTTTCGGGGGTTGAAAACCCCGTTCCCCAAATCCCCCAAGATCCTGTATGCCGTTGAGTCCCAGAATGGCTACGGAGTACCGCATTCTCCAAAAATCGTTGAAGCGCTGTTTCAATCATTTTTAGCGATATTTTGGCCAAAGTGTAAAGGCGCTTCGCGCCATTTACTTATTTTTACTTTTTTGTTCAACTTTTTTAGAAATTGCTCCGTCTTAATGTTCCAGAAAGAACGAGCTTTCTCAGAAATAAGAAAAATAGTGTTTTTGATCCTACCTAGTTTCTACCCAGGGCTTTGTGCGATAAAATGCATTTTCAAGTTGAATTGAATTCTCTCCCGTAAGAAATAACGTCCCAAGGGGCTGAATAAAGGTCGCAATCAAAAATGTAACAGCTCATAAAGTTCAGAGAGCATAGTCAGCCAAACAATTGAAATGGCCAATTTTAGCCAAAACTGGGCGAGTTGAAAACTTTCGGCCTTTGGGGAAGGAGACAACCGGCTGTAGTTAAGGATCCCCCACTGATACACGTATGGTCGCACTGTCATTCTAAGTGATGAAAGCACACGTTATAACACCATTTCAAGGTTTAAAACTGAATCGATAATGGTAAAGACGTTAAATTTCTAGCCCTATTCACTGATTTTTCACTCTTCCTCTAGTGTCCCAAGTATTGAGCTACAGTATTAAAATAACACAAAAATTTGGCGTTCCACATCGGTCATAACGAATTACTATATTCGTTTGTTAGAAAATGGAAACCGGGTCGATAAGATGGGTTACTTGGAAAGTCAATAATACAAACTCATCGTAAAACGCATTCTCAACTATTATTATGTGCTTTTAAAAAAGTTATTAAAGAATAATTTTAAATTCTAAATAAATAATTTCTAAAGAATAAAGCTATACAATGTGAAAAGCGCTTAATTTGATTTGACTTCTGAGCGCTTCGATTGAATTAAGTCATGGACATGGTACTGATCTTGCTGATATTTTCTTTTTTAGCAGCAGCCTCACCACCGTTGGCTTAATAAACGAATCGGCCGATGTACGTGATATTTAATTATTTCGCATCCTTTTGTTAATCGTGTCAAAACGACATATGTACCTGTATTTAAATCGTGGTGTGAAGAAAAATCGCTTACTAGTAAAATACGGGATCTTCATGATACTCTTATAATTATTTGTAGACTTATGCTTCCTGGTATGCTTCGCAATTTCTGCGAAAAAGGTCCTTTCCGACCTTTTTCTTCAATGCGAAATGCGCCGAATAAAATAGTGATTTGTGTTTTTGCAAAAGGAATAAGGACATTTTTAATCTCAATAGTTATTTCAAGACAAAACAATCTTTCGTCTTAATCACACAAGGGCGAAGGCAGGGATCAGAGGGGGTATTCCCTCCTTCAGGTTTTAAAAAACCGGGTACTGTCCGGCGATTTCGGTTAAACATAAGTTGCTGCTGCGAAAATTTTAATTTTATAGCGGAAGAATACAGCTAACTTAACAAAAAGTTCAGTCAACTTGCCTTACTGCAGGAGTATTAATTATCCTTAGCCTTACACTTGCTGTCAACTGTTTGCCACGTAATAATGACTTATCCGTTTAATACATTATTTCAAATGAGCATTTTTCGAACAAATGCATTTTAGAAATATATTCATCTACCATCTGACCTCAAAGATGACATTTTAATATGCTTAAGCAAATAATAATATCAATATATTACCTGGTGAAAACGCATGTCACGACCTGTGTTTACTATGTGACTTTATGAATCTAAGACCCTCTGGCCAACCTAACCCCATTAATCCACTGTATTTACTCTGAAGCTAATCATCGAGTCATTTGCAGTCTGAATTTGTACTAGTTCGTGCGTATTCGTGCTTTTTGTTTCGTTGCTTATTGCTTACAGTACGGATAGTTTCGTGTGTTCTCTCGAATGACGTCTTTATGAATTTATCACTCTTCTTTTAGTTGCAGACAAATCGTGTGTTGCTTCTTATGAGCTGATATAAAATGGATTGTTGATAATGAAAGTTTTTACCTGGATTAGTGTAGTAACAAAATGAATTTACAGTATTTTCACATTTTACAAACGAAAACTAGGATTATGTGGTCAATTTTTGATTTGATTTGAAAATCGAAAACTAGTCTTATTGTATTTTTAAATAATGTCTTATGTGAGATGTGTCAAATTAAATTACATGTATGCACATAATTTACCTACTCGTGCGAAATCATGTGGATTACTCGTTTTTTTCAGTAGGTACCACCTACGCGTTTCCTTGTTAACGAGTCTTCGACTCGATATGAAATAATACGTGTGCAACTTTTTTTGGTTATATTGGTTTTAATAAATATCAAATAGCTACTTATTTCATAAAATGAGAAATGCATATACTTTTTGTTAGACCAATGAGATCAAAGATAAATTTTGGAGTCAAATTGCTGTTATTTTCGATTTAGAAATTAATCTCTCATATGCAGGTATACTTCCGGGCCCGGTTTCCGAATGAAGGGGTTAACTAACCCTGGGTTTAAATTAACCCCTGGGTTAGTTAACTCCGGGGATAACTTTATCCCCGATTTCCGAATGAAATTTAACCCCAGGGTTAACTAGCCCTCAAGGGTTAAAATTAACCCTTAGGGGTTAAATACTTTATGCATTCAATGTGCACATTCGTGTAGCTATGCATATGCATTGCATTTATAGTTAGGGCATAGCTGGTTGATAGTTTGCATTGTAGAGAACTAATCGATATTTCAAAAAATATGAATAAATCCGAGCATGAACAAGCACATTTCGCATCTATTACTATTGGAATGTACTGGTACTTGCGATCGACAACATTGGTTGTCAATTGTGACGTAAATAAGGAGTTTGACACGCTTATGTACTACATGATATTCAGTCAGTCGCGTATCTACTATATCGAATATATGACTTGCATACTATAGTCCGTTTCATTTAGCTGAGGTTTTTCAAAAAATTTAAAATGAGTAAAAGTGTTGTAAATACCATAGTTTTGATGTTCTACAGTATACCGAGTTATGGGGAGATCCACTTTTAAAGCGCATTACTGCATCAAAATTTTAATCCACTTTTGTAGCCTGATTCATCCTGATTAAATTCAAATGAAAACCGCAAAGTTAAATGAAACGGACTATAATTCAATTCACTTTAATTTTTCTTACAATAGCACAAAATTTAAAGCTATTCACAATTATAATACGCACCAAACCGTGAGCGACCAATGCAGTTTGCATAAATAAATTCTGATCGGCATCAGGGTTAATTTTTATAGAACAAAACAAGGAAAGTTAACCCTCAACAATTTAACCCTTTCATTCGAAAACCCGAGATAAGTACTGATATCAAATGCATATTATATACAACGCACTTAACCCCAAAGGGTTAAATAAACCTTGGGGTTAAGTTAACCCCAAAGGGTTAAAATTAACCCTTGAGGGTTAGTTAACCCCTTCATTCGGAAACCGGGGATAAATTATTTAAGCCTCGCGTTCCCGTGAACTAGGACGGCGTCCTAGCCGATCACTTTTTTTGCGATTTATTTCATTGTATGTTTTGTATGACTACAAAACTTTGTCTAGCCTCATCTTAGACCTAGTTACATCATTTGACAAATTCAAGCTAGTAAATAAAATTATACATCCTAAAAAATTAGCATATTTTCATGATTATCAGATTATCACGTAAAAACTTAAATTACAAAAAAAGTTTTGGGCAATAATTAGTGTAAGATTGGTGGGCCTCTGCTTTTTTATCAGATCAGCTACTACAGTCCTAAAATGATATTATAGTCAACTAAAATATACTATTTGTATTTATTTTATGCATGTCCACCTTATGCCTATGCTCAAGTATGATAGCGGTTTTTTACTTATAACTTCTTACAAAGTTACTTAAGCAAAAAATGACAAACATATTCGGAAAGAGCATAAAAAACTGCACAAATTGATACTAATATTTGTTATTTTGAGTGAGACTAAGTACATTTTAACCAGGCTAGGACGGCGTCCTAGCACGGGAACCTTTGACTTCAAAAAACACGGGAATGCGAGGGTTAACCCTCATCTCGACAAAATTTATCGAATTTAACCCTTGGGTTAGCTTAACCCCTTCATTCGGAAACCGAACCTGGGGAGGGGGTGTTAAACCGACTTTAGTGGAGTCTAATAAATGGATAATTTCATGCCAAACTTTCGTTCTAGCGAGTTACATCGCACGTCGAGCCTGAACGTGGCCTAAACTAGCCAACGACTATTCGTGTCTTTCTCGATGCTTCTTAAAAATGAAAATTTGAAAGGAATAGGTCCTACCTACCGTGTATATGTATACCGTACAGTCAATAAAAAATGGGCTAAGGTTATTCGTTTATTTACAGAAACCCTGCTGTTTTCTATAAATTTTTGACGACTGACGGGACAGCGTACGTTAAATATGGGTTAATTCAACAATAAGTGCTTGATACGCAGCGACACTGCTAATATCGGACTTTGGAAACAGAATGAACAAAACATCAAGACAATTTTGTAAGAAATTTCCTAACAGCTATAAGTGCACACGGACCTGGCGGAGGTTTCTGGACAGGACCCCCACTCCAGAATGCAAAAAAACCCGCAGACCCTTCCAGAATTTAATTTTGAGAAAACATTCTTTTCTCAGTTTTTTTAGAAACGTCCAAAGATGTTTTGTCAATCCATTGAAGTTTCAACACTTTTTGCCCTAAAGATACAATGATCAAATAAATGAGTTGCATCTTTTCAAAGTGCTCCAGTCGGTCGGCCACGTTTAGATGTCATTAGCATTATTAATGTTTTCTTTATTTTGCTCTTATAGTACACACTCATTTGACATCTCCAACATTCTTCAGGCTACTGTAAAATAAATGTAACTTAGATGCCTAAGGCGCAAATTCAAAAGATGTCATACGTAAAACAAGATAATTCAAAAATTCACGATATAATGGAACATTTTTCCACCTTTCAGACGATGTTTATTTTTAAAATGATTTTTTCATCTGAAAGGCTCTTTAGTCTGTTTCACACAAGTTTGGACATATGTATAACTCCTAAAAATAATCTCCGACAATGAGCCGACTGATTGCGATTATAGCATTGGTCTGATATATGAACAATTATCGTAATCTGTCGACAAAAATTCTTTAAATTTATGCCCAAACTTTGAAAGTCCTTACATACGTTGATTGTGTTATTGACTGCATAGCTTCTCGATTGGACGTCCTTCCCAAGATTTGAAAAATATGAGCAATATTTGTTAAGTGATACTGCATAATATAGGAAAGGAATGTCACTAGCTTCATACCGAAATTGTGTACATAACCGAAGCTATCAAAAGTATTTTGATCTTTTCCGGATTTTTAATATGATAAGAATTTGATATGTAAATTTTCAGAATTAAATATATTAATAGTCCGGCAAGTGCTTGCCAGACATACCGAAATTTACGTATTTTGATATAGGTATATGTACAGGGCGGATTCAAGGGGGCGGCCGCTCCTCCCTCATTGGCCAAAAATATTTGGCGAGATAAAGAATAGATATGAAATTTGCAATGATTTTGGCCGTCAGAGATCATAATTCCTCAAAATTTCCAGGCGCTTCGCGCCGGATAATACCTTTTGATGACATCATTTGTTTTCTTTCTTTACGATCTGGAAGCCATTTTTTGCTCATGTATAGCTTCGAGAGCAGAGAAAATCGAACAATAAATCAAGCTTCTAAACGTCCTTCAGCCTGAATTCCACAAATTTTCCCGCCGGATTTTCGCTAAAGTCAAAGAAATTCAATGATTTTTTTGCACAAAATTGTCGAAAATTTTAACATTTTCCGAAAAAATGTTGCGTCAAAAGTGACCTTAAACAAAGTAGACAATGTAAAACGCCGAAAACGCTATTTCTTATCTGAAGAGCAAATTTTTGAACCTGTTTTTGGAGAAGTTAGGGTATCGCCCCACCCTCCCCCTTAGGAAAATCCTAGATCCGCCACTGAATATGTATATACTAGCAAAGAAAAATGCTCCGATGGAACAAAAAAGATGAATATACTTGGAATGTGGATTATTAAGGATGTAAAAGGAGGGGACTAGGAAAAATCTACCAAAAGTCGCAAAATCTGCTAAAAATCATACTTTCTCTAAGCAACGGAAAAATCGAAGTATATTCTGCGGCTTACAGATTAAAATAAATATTTAACCATAAAATGATTGAAAAAGCAGCGCATTAGCTACGCAGTAGCTATGGGAAATGGTGTTGAGTAAACTAACAGTCTTTCTAAGCCAATTGAATGAATGGTTTAAAACAGTAGGAAACACTTAAGTTGACTTGAAACAGACTGAATGTAGGTACACTAGCATTCCCTTAGGGTTTTGTGCACTAATCAATCGGCTCCTGCTTTGCTTGCTTTAATGCTCAAAACAAAATAAAACAACTTTAAATACAATACCACTTAGTTTTCTATCGATCAGGATGCGAAGCTAGTCAGCGTTGCTACTTGCCAGCAATTTAAAAAAAACATTACAGATTTCGTTTATACACTCTTATCTGAAACTTTGAACATTATTTAAAAAAGACCTTTTTTAGAGGCCGCAGAATACACTTCGATTTTTCGCGTTGCTTAGAGAAAGTATGATTTTCAGCAGATTTTGTGACTTTAGGTAGATTTTTCCTAGTCCCCTCCTTTTACATCCTTAATAATCCACATTCCAAGTATATTCATCTTTTTTGTTCCATCGGATCATTTTTCTTTGCTAGTACCCTACTTTTAATTAGCATGATTTGAGTACATCAATCAGTAAACACATACAGTAGCATACCACAATAATGACAGCAGTCCAAGAACGCGGAAAACAATATTGTTTTTAACATCAGCATTATCCTTTTTAAACAAGACAACCTTACATTATTTAAACAGATCAAAGTTTTCCAGCATAAACTTTACGCAAATATCAAGTGTAAGGAACACTAACGCTCAGATTTGGAAGTAAAATAAATTTGTAGTTTAAACTACACATTAACAACAAATGGAATAGTGCGAACTTTACATAACTACTAGGTGTGGAGAAAACTAACAGTCAGATTCCCAATTCTGATTTTACGTAGAACATTTTTAAAAAAATTAAACTTCCGCAAGGCTCTAGAACTAAAGTTAATATGCAGTGTAAACTTTACACAACCACAGAGTGTAAAGAAAATTTCAGTCGGATTCGTAATTCTGATATTACTGTGATATTACGATCAAAATTTATGAAAAAATTAAGTCAACACAATGGACCGAGGACAAATAAATATCAGATGTACACCACTTTACAGCACTGTTGAGTGCAAACAAACTGGCGTATCACATTTGGTTTCTGGTTAATTTTTAGACTTGAGATTATGTCCAGACTCATAACCCAGAACTTGGCAGAAAGAACAAGGCAGAAACACGTTAAACTCCCCCATTTTTTTGACTTTACATTTACCGAAAAAGCTAAATATTGATGTAAACAAACGCAATTCGCTGTGACGCGTACCCCTTAGAAAGTACTTTATTTTTATCCAATTCGACCTCGCCCGACTTCTGAACAGAGAAAGTGGCAAACAAAAAAATGGACAAACCTGTATTTTCCATTGTCCACCACATTGTAAACTTTAAAAAATTCGGTTCGGGCCAGTTTGTAGCCCTTTGATTGCAGTACGTTTGTATGTGCCAAACTTATGTTCCGCAAAATATTTGATATGATTTACCAATCAAAATACGGAAAAAACCTGTTTTTTCGCCCATTTTACACCTCAGATTTCGAACTTTACACCCCCCATAAATATACAATATTATGTTTTTTTGAACGCGGCTTGCTTCGATGTGTAGCCCTTAGAAGTTACCTTATTTCTATTTTATTCAATTTATCCAAACTCATAGCCGAAAATGTTGGCAGAGAAATCTCGTACAAAATCTGTTTTTTTACTCATCCACTAGAGTGTAAAGTTTAAATCCCTGGTACTAATTGCGTATTGATTGTAGAAAAGTTTGCTGGCAAGCACAGGATAGCCCTTGATCCGTAGTACATTTCTGTCAGAAAAAATTTCTTAAATCTCATAACCGGAGCTGTTGACAGGCATAAACAAGTCGAAAACTCGACTAGAATGTGTCTTTTTACCCCCAGATTTTCGCGCTCTTTACACTCCCATTCGAGAACTAAGGCAAAATTCAAAAAACAAAAAGTGTCAGCTGCAGAACATAAATAGATGAATAAGTCAAATGAAGTGCATTGTTTTGCCAGAAGAATTTAAAAAAATGAAAAAAGGTCAGCATTCAGAAGATTCGAACCCATTAGTCTTTTTCTGAATCTGCATGCGAGAACGGATGCGTAAGCCACTGCGCCAACTCGACATATCGGCTAATTTTAATACTTATTCAATAATTGGAAAATTATCATCATTCTACTAAAATTCAAGAATAGTGCATTTATGATAATAAAAATAATTATTCATTAAAGACGAGTCAAAAACCTCTGAAATAAGAAAAATCTGATCAAACAATATGCAATACGAAGTTATCTATCGGCATTAGAAAATAGATGTAGGTAAAATTCAAAGTTCACCTCTTCACATCTCAACAAACACTGGCTGTAGAAAAGTTTAAAGGTCAAATTCGTTATTCTGACCTTACGGAGAAAATTTTTTTAAAAAATTCATCATCCACGATGCTCTGAACGGAAAAAATTTTTTTAGTGTAAAGTTTACACCTGCACTAATAACGCAAAATTGATTGTAAAGAAACAAAATAAATTTTGCCGTGTAGCGCTTAGGACGAGGCACATTTTAAAGATAATTACCACGTTATGTCTACTAAGTGGAGAATATGGCAGGAAAAAACATTTTTTTGTCCCAGACTCTTTACAGTAAACCGCCTCTAAATTTGAAAATATTATTTTTTCGAAAAAAATTAAAAACACTTCCCTAGATTTTATAACTGTCTACCTTTTAAAACCAATCAGACTGCATAGAATGTAAAAATGAGTTAGATATGCTTCTGCACATGAAAACAGTAAAAAACCGTCTACTTTACACAATATTGCGTTAAAAGAGAAAAAAATTGCTATTCGAGATTTTGTGACCCTCTACATTATAAAACCAATTGGACTGCACAAAAACCAAAATTGAGTTAGATAAGCTGAAAACAAGCAAAGAGTAAAAAACCCGTACACTTTACATTTTTATGCAACAACCATTGAGTGTAAAGAAATTTTAAGGTCAGATTCGTAATCTACAGCTCGGGGCAACATTTAAAAAAATTGGCCCTCCGCAAATTATTTGATTTTTCGGTTTACACTTTACACACTCATTGCTAACTCGGTATTGAGTGTAAACAAAAAAGGACGGGCATCGAATTTTTTAATTATCCATCGATTAAAAAAACCGCACCTCCCAGATGTGTGCAAGGATGGCCAAGTATCGCGCTACCTATGATGTACATATGTAGGTTGCCAGCATTATCAAAATACACTATACTTATATATAGGTGGTACCTTACCTATGTACATATCTACCTACCTTCTCTATTTTTATACGGGTACCTACCATAGGTGGGCAGCACCGAAATTCTGGGGGAGTTAAGAAAATTTTAAAGGACAAAAATGGTCTTAAAAGTGGTCGTATGGCAAAAAACACAATTTTTCGACGTTTCTCATTAGGCACTATCCAATGGCATCAAAAAATCGCTAAAAAAGCAAAAAAATTTCAAGAATTGAATTGTGGGGGGATATTCCAACTTCTGGGGGTGCATACTCCCCCAACCCCCACGCCCATGTGTGGTACCTACCTACCTACCTTTATGCACAGTTGTGCTAAGGTCTCTAAAACCGATGCCCAGCTGACTTGCTCTTCCACATTTCAAGAAATTTATTGGTGCAAATGAATCTTTTACATCGTCATAAAAAGTTTTGGAGGCTCTTGCAATTTATGTAATTGTCGTAGGGCAAATTTTTAACGCCACCTTATACCAACTTTCAATGCGTTATTGACTGGTGTAAACCACTTTACACCGCAGTGTAAACTGACGAAAAACCGTGAGAAAAACGTTTTCAGAAGTGTATTTTTCCGTAATATCTCAGATAGCAACGAATAAATTTTATTTAAATTTCGGCTATATGTTAGTGATGATACTGACCTTGCTGTAGTATTTAAAGAAAATTCACCGAGTGGTTTTTGAGATACAGGAGCCCAAACATACCCTATCCATAACGCAAAATTTTGAATTTTTATCTTCTTGCAGAAGTACACAGTGAGTGTTACTTCCCAAATTTGGCCCCTGAAGTTTATTGGATGTGCAATTCTGAATTGACTACTCAAAGTGCACGATCTGGCGCCGTAAATTACGAAGGGGACGGTTTAACAGGAAATCGCGGAAGATTTCGAAAAGCATGATTCCACATTGGGGAAGAGCTCACAGCAAAGCAGGATATCAAATCATAAATATTCTTTTGAATAATGTTAACCAACATGCTTACGATTCAATGTAAACAAACGGAAAGCAGCAAGCGCATGGCTTTTAAAAATGCTAAATACGATGTTAAATATCTCTGCTTCCAGCAGCTAATTTTATGTGGAACTTTTAGCGTTTGTTTACAAATTGAGGTTTACAATGCCCTCTAATTGTCACGCGAGCAGAAAAGGGAATCAAAAAGATTAATAAGAGAGCAAAATAAAATCAGTCGCTGTGGAATGACCAACGAAATCAACTTAGCTGAAATTGTGACATTTTGGTGAACAAGGTGACTTACATTACAACTAATTTAATTTGCAGAGCGAAGGCAACCTTGGAGAAATTGATAATTTCTGAGTAGCGCTCTTTAATTATATTTTAACATTTATTGTCAGAGTGCCAAACAATGGATATTACAGAGTGGGAGAAAAAAGTACAAAACTATAAGACAACAACAAATAAGGCATATGAATTTCTAGACAAGTTTTGGCGTATTGGTCATGTGATGTACATATCCGTCTTTTTTGCAAATGGAGAGCGGAGCGACCCATTTGCAAAAAAAGATTGCTCTAGCAAATGGGGCAGCGAAGCGCCCCATTTGCTAAGTTTTTTTAATTTAAGGTTTGCGTGACCTTGTCAGACTTATTCCTAATTCCTCTTACTAATCCTTCCATTTATTATCATCTGCTACATACATACCTCTAAATCTGTTTCACGCAACTTTGGGCATGAATTTTAAGAATTTTAATAACAGTTTAACGTAATTATTATGCATCAGCTCAATGCATTTTTTGGAAAATGTCAACTTACTATCTGGATAATTTCGAAGGTTGCCCAATATGTGGACTATAGAAAAAAAGCGTATTGTTTCACAATCACAGCGATGTCGAATATTGGCCAATCTCGTTCATGGATTCGATAGATATTTTTCTCCTAGCGAACGACTATGCATCCTAATGATCAAACTTGTTCGCATTTACCCTGGAATAAAACATTATGGTTTTATGCTTGCTAGCATGCTATTCAAATTGCTGCAAATGATTTATCGTCTGACAAGTACTTGTATGGTTAACCGTAGTACCCACATTTTGTCAAAATTTAGATTACCAGGTTCTATCACCGTGCGCCATTTATTCGCTTTCTAAACGTGATTGTTTTCATAATGCTGTGTCCCCGGCAAGGCTCAATTCAAAATGTGTTAATAGTTGGTGCGTCAAAATTCCTTGGTCAACACCTAATTCAAGAACTATTGGAAAATATGCCGGATTTAAAGCGAATACATATTTTAGATGACGAAGATTATGTCAAATTGCTGGGTAACCAATAGTTTTGTAAAAGATGTCAGAATTAATTCTCAAGTTAAAGCCGAAAATCTTTGTTAAAGCTGACTCTCCGCTAGATGCGTCTCATAGCCAAAAAGTAATGTACGAGTAATTAGCTAATAAGGGATTAATATAACCTCTAAAAAAGGTTTTTTCTTGAAAAGATAAAAAATTTATGAAAAAAACCTAATATAATTCAAGTTAAGTTTATCCCACTACATAAATTGATGTTTGAGGCTTGAATATTTTTACTTTTCCTCATTTTTTACAAAGACGTACACACGCGAAATGGGGAATGTCACCAGCCTAGATGCATAGCATGGTCGATCTAAGGGGAGGGGTCAGCTGGTCTGGATGGTCAAAACTTGAGCTTCATCTGAGGCGATAATGGCCTCCAAAACTGATATAAGCGCTAAAATAGCGTTAAAAGTACGTTATTACACAATTTCTGGTCAATTTAAAGCACTTTTGAAGAACTTTTTCAATTTTCATCCGTTTAAGCCTTCATTTTGCCTCATTTTCTCAAGGAAATTTCCAATGCATGTCTGGTCACCAATTACCACACCAGCCCCAAAGTTTTTCTTAAACTACCTTTTTAGTTTCAGAACGTAACGAGTACATACTTTAAACACATTTAAGAAAATAGAACAGGAAACACAAGTTTCCAAAAGATTTCAGTTGCATGAAATTGAGCAATTTAAGTCAAAATATGCCCATTCGGCGCGGCTTTTAAGCCCAAAAATCTCTTGAAAACGCTTACCATAGATTCTTGCAGAAATTTAAAAATTGTGTCGTAGTTCGGCAGCATTTTGCAAAGGGTTCGGCTCAGCAGCCTTTCTCGGGGTAAATCATACGTGGGCAGCAGACGAATTTTGAAGGTCTGGCTGGAGCAAATCGGTAAAAATCGCAAGAAAAGGCCAAAAATTTAATCCTGGGGTCGCACGGAAACAGCATTGTTAATGTTTCGGTTAGCTAGCATAGCACTGTTTTTTGTTTGCACGTCTATTACATTTGTTCGTGACCAGCAAATGCAATTCAAACATTAGTCTGAGAATGTGTCATCCATGTTGTACATCTTGCACGTCTACCACATTGATTCAGAAATATTGTAGTTCCATGCACAAGGTTTTGTAAAAAACTATTGTCTCCCAAATCGACCCGATCATTTTAATTGTTATATGTCTATAATTTTCTGCTCACTAGTTTCTGTTCGATTTCTTGTTCTTTGTTCAGGTCTTGATAAATCGAGGAAATATAGTTGCACAACTTTGTAAAAAGCGTTTATTTTTTCTTGATGATGATGTACAACATGGATGATAATAAATATACATATGCTTATTTATCATATGCGTTATTTACCTTTAATTTTTTCAAGACACGTGTAGTCAAGCATCATGTTTTGACAATTTATCTGTGTTGATCCGTTTCATAAGTTGTCTGTCATGCAACCATCACTATAATTCATCTAGTTTGGAATTGGCATAATCTTTTACCGATAAAATTGAATAGAAAACGACAAAAAATTAACGGACTGATAATAAATATACATATGCTTATTTGACGATATCTCTTACGTATAAAACGTACCTCTGCTTACATAAGTCTGGGCATAAATCCTGAGAATTTTTATCGATAGTAAGCCGACAGTTTACGATAATTTTTATGTTAGATCAATGCAATTATCGCAATCTGTCAGTCCATTGTCCGTGATAGTTCTCAATAGATGTTCAAACTTGTGTGAAACTGAATTTAGATTTGGGCGATATTAAAGAACTCTAAATACTTTTTCATCTTTTAACTTATCTGAATTGGGACAAATTATACTCTCTTTCTCAGACTATCACTGCAATCCAAATATAACAATCAAGATGTTTCATGGTCGTGTGTTGGAGGATGCCAATTTGATTCAGCAGTCGCTCGAAGATATCCAAGCCGTGTTTCATTTATACGAATACAAGTCGTACGCATTGTTTCCGGACGTTAACAAGTTTCGCAGTACAAACGTAGAAGGTAGGAGCCATACATGCACAGCATGGGAATTCTAGGGGGTTGAAATTATAAAGTGCCTTTTTCGAGTCTAAAATGGTAGGTACGCGTCAAAAACATCGTCTTTCAGCGTTTCTGGCGATGCTCCATCTTTATCTAGGGCATAAAACTATAAAACGATTTCAAAAAAATCAAAAGAATCGGAACAAATTTGACAAAATATAGTCAAAACATGAGTATTAGTGGCGCGAGGCGCCGAAAATTTTACTTTTTCGAGCAAACAGATAGCTAAAAACGCTTAAAAAGCGTCTTTTCCACTAGGAAAATTCTTGGAACTTCAAAATAATTGCCAATTCTGGGGGATAAAAAAATTTTTGCGGGGGAGAAAATTTTTCTAGGTACTATTTTTCTAATAATAATTATTGTAAAGACTGTACGGAGCTAGTGCTTTTTCTTTCAACAGCAACATCGCAATATGCGTACATACAGTGGTGAGCAAAAGTTTAGAGCCACCCTGCGTTAGATATGAATTGACTATTAAATATGCAGTTACGATGTTATTATCCGATAAAAACCATTAAAATGAAAAAACTTAATTTATAGAACATCGTTTCTGGGTTTAGAGGTCTTCTGCTTAGCCTTAGACATTGAAAAGTGCCGGAATAAACTGTAAAATCAATTCGTCTATAATGCGTACTAGAATAACAAACATAAGAGCAAAGCTATCATTTTCTATGCTTAAAGTCTTTTTCGTGCATAAAACTTTTTATTTTCAAGAGTCCGATAGTAAGCAAACTCTTCCGATTCAGCAATGAAATATTGAAGTTGTATTCATCGGAAAAAATATGATTTTCCAAAATTTTATTGCGCACTATATTGTGGCAGTGCCAGGTCCAATAAATTTCACAGAAGCTTCGATTAATCGGTTTAATGGTTCAAAATATCCTACTATATCTATCATTTGGTAACCTTATAACTGATTTTCGATTGAAAATTCGCAGAAATGCATGAAACTGTTTTTTTCTAAAATTTTAAGCTGTACGCCTTCAAGTATTTAACGAAATTACACATAAAATATGAAAATGTCAACTGGACAATTGGGAAAGCCCTCCAGAGTACAAAATTTTCCTAAAACGCCAAAACGATATATAATTTATTGCCGCCTCGTGCGCACTGCAAGGCTTTTCGAATCCCATTTGTCACGATAAATATTATACTGAGTCTGAAAAAGCTTGCAGATTCAGATTAAGCTTCAAAAACGGGTCTAGAGACTTCTCACAAGTTAACTCGCTGCTTTTCTCAAAGACCGCTCCAAACTTTGCAAAGCACTAGTAGCTTCCTGCTTTCTTTGATCAGGGTGGCTCTAAACTTTTACACACCACTGTACATACTCGTACAGATGACCAAACATCGATATGGGGGTTTAGACCTCCCGGAATTCGAACCCCCGAAAATCCAACAGACCTTCAGAAATGAATTTTTGGCATTTTTTCGCGATTTTTCCGAATCACACCGCCAGAATTGGATTGCTGTTTATGGCTGCATATGACCACTGCTTGCGATCGATAAATGCTCGTTGAAAATTCTTGAATTTTCATTGAATCTGGCGAAAAATAGATAGTTAAATACTCAGTTAGGTCGAACGATCGGTCTAATTAAAGATAGTATATGTATGTATTAGCACTTTTGTGTTTTATTTTGGCGCGAAATCAATGTTGTTGCGTGTAGCTTTGGTCATAAGTAGAGCCCGGAGGTTTAAGTGGATCCACGTAACTTTTTTTAAGATTGGTTCGAAATCTACTCGATGAGGAACGTCTAAAAACGATGTTTCAGCATGGTAGAATAAGTTTTATTTCCACGTAATTCCACGCCATTTAACATTTTCTACGTAATTCTACGTAATTCTACGTGATCTGGGTAGACTGGTAAATTTAAACTTAATTTGACATCTTTCTATATTGATCTGCATGTTAAGTGATATGTACTAATTGCCAAGTCAATAATACAAGTGTCTAAGCTTAGTCTATTTGTACGATGATATAAAAATGATTTCATATTTATCGATTGTTCTCAAATTGAATGTGAATACTGCGATTTAGTCATAAAAATTGATTTTTGTCAATCAACAACGATTATTCAGCAGTCAGTATCATGTTGATGATTCTGTCTGGCTTTGCTTGTTAAAAATTCAAATCGAGCCTCAAAAGCCCTGATTTAGTATCGATTTACGTCAGACAAAAATTCAAAATTTTGGCTAAAAACGCTGTTTGTATGTATATATGGTTTTGGTGAGCGATCTTTTTCACGATACAAGTGAATTCTTAGTGATAGGCGTCAAGGTTCTGCGTTTAAAAACATCGAGATGTTTAATGTTATGTGTTTTAATGCTTTTGTGAATGAATAAAATCAATTCTGTCAAGCTAGTATGCATGAGATTGATAAAATTTCCACGTAAAATGCCTTATTTTTCCACATAATCTTCCATGCAAAACGACATTTTTTCCACGAAAAAATTCGGGCTCTAGTCATAAGTGCACATTATTAGGGCCCATATTGTTGATTTCAGTTGTTTTCAATATTTTTCAAATTTTGAAGCAATCCATTAACAATTCAGAATATTATAATACTAATTTTATTACGTTTATTCCTACCTATATGTCCTATCATTAGTGACCGGATAAAAGAGGGTAGTCCTTGCTTTTTGTAATACAGACTTAAAGGCAGCTCACTGAGAAGTGGCTAATGCAAGTTTTTTTACGATATTTGAAACTTTCTGCCCTTTATTGCCCGTTTTCAAGTGTTATACCCCGAATTTCCTTTTTTCAGTTTGCTTCCCGAATTCTTCTTAATTTCACCTGTAAGATAAATTTAGTTGTATCCATCGAGCACAGCGTGGCCGATCTGGGAGTCAGCCGGTCTAGGGGGTCGAAAATAAAATTGAGCTTTTCTGGAACAAAATGAACTCAAAAATTGGTATAAGCGCTTACACAGTTTTCGGTCAATTTGAATCACTTTTGAAGAAAATTTACAATTTGCATCCGTTTTTGACTTTTATTCTGCCTCATTTTCCCCACAGAATTTTCCATTTTTTTATTCTGGAAGTCTAGACCCCTTCACCCCCTCACATGCATGTATGGTTGTATCTACACTCAGATATGTTGCATGTTCGATCAATTGTCAGAGCTTGTGCAAATGAATATTTACGGAATGGTTAGTTATAAATTGAATTTAATTTAATCCCGCTTCGCGTTCTTCGTTTTTCAAATGCTAAAATTGATATTTCAAGAGGCTGGCAAAGCTTTATTATTAGGATTCGCTCGTTAAAGTTGCCAGTTTGAAAAAAATTGGATATTTCATAGTTTACAAAGTGATAAAAAGCCAGAATTTTGATTGAAAATTATGCTTATTTTAGTATCCGTCGATGTAAGCGCTGTTTTTCTTAAAAGAAATGTATATTAACAAATCGACAAAAAATTCACATCTGGAAATATTGAAATCGTAAACTTTGTCGCATTAGTTCTTAGTTGAATAATGTGTTTTTCTCATTCGATTGAAATTGCGCTTTACAAAAATCTGAATAAATTGATTACAGGGTGGTCCATAAAAAACACTACCTATGTTTTATGTCATAGCTTCAGAACCACAGCAGCGAAGCACCTAAAATTTTTTTAAACAAACAAAAAAAGGTCTGTACAAAAATGCAAATCTTGCACTCATAGCTTATCCCTTAAAAATAATGTTTTAAATTTTTCAAAAGTGCTCATTTTGAGAAAAATATTGCATATCCAATTAACTATCTGTTTGTAGATCTCTTTAATTGCCCCAATCACTCACTCATTTAATTTGTTCTTTTTCTGAGTGATAAACGAAACGTTCAAAGACTCAAAAAAACAAGTTCAATATGAAGTTTGTTGCAATCTATTCTCATTATGGTGTATCAATGGAGTAAAAACGCCGCAAAAATTCATGAAGGCAGCAACTTTCAAGTTAATTCAGTTTTTTGTGCCAAGCTCCTCTATATACTCTAAAATAGCTATGATTCCAACTCATTTAACATGCTCACACTGTATTTTACTGATTTCAAGTAGCATTTGCGCTAAATGCACAAACAGCACAGACTTTCCTTGCAAAACTGTTCATCTTCACTATAAAATTTTATGTTTTTTCGAAATAAACCTACTTTTAATAAATTTGCAACTTATTAAGAACAGGTCCGTTCGAGAGATATGACGCGAAACTTGGGTAGTGTTTTTTAACCACCCTAGCGAAATTTTGGCGACATGTTGCCCTCTTTTACTCTTTTACTGTCTTTTTGTTTTTAGTCATTTTTTGCCTTTAAACATTCGAACCTAATTTCAGTAAACGCTGGCTTAACCCAGACTTAAACCCGGCTTCAGTATTAAAAGATAGCCTTAAAACTTAATTGAGTATTTAATCCCACGTGCTGCATTTCCAATTCAAGGAACAAAATTTATTTTGGAACAATGCGCCAAGTCAGACACGGTTAAAATGTTCATTTTCGGAAGTGCCTTTGAAATCATGGTGGATCGCTATTGGCACTGCGTTCATCATCCTGAAGTAGCTAGAATACCTTACGGTCGATGGGCTTTCCCAGAGTATTCGATTAGCAAGCTTGATGCAGAAGAGCTAGTCTTCGCTCAAGGTAATGCAGTGGCCCTAAAAGTTTCGCCTTGAACTTCCCTCCAGAATGATTCATTGAATTACTTTTACTAACTCTTAGGAAGAATGCAATCGGGGCAGTGAAGGAATAAAAATTTGATATATAAATGTGATCATTCATTCATATTTTTCGTCCTGTTTTGTTTGAGTTACTTAGTTTGTCGCTTTTTTATTCTTATTTTATAAGCTGCACCTATTTATTTTTGTACTTAATTATCAAAGTCGGTCTATTTTAGCCTGAACGTAAGATAAATAAATTATAAAATGGCTCGCGAATTACCTGTAATTGTCATTAGTGAGCATATTGATGCAGTGGTTCTGCCATTAATTAATCTGAAACTTTCTACATATTATGTGAACCGTGTAGGAAGTGAGTTTGGTCGCCATGCATCATGTTATAAAATAAGCTTTGGACATTAGCAGACAGGTATTTAGGGAGGGCGGGGGGTCGCCCCCTATTTGGCCGCAAAAAAAATTTTGAAAGGTAAGATAATGCACGGAAAGATGGAAAAACTGGCTGTCTTTGACGTAAAATCTTCAAATTTTCGGTGCTTCGCGCTAGATATGAAGTATGTTCTATAATTTTAGCACAAGCGCGACAAAAAACGACACTTTTTATACCATTTTGATCAGAAAAAATTTATTTTCGAAAAGTTTGCATTTTATGACCCTAAAGGTTAGAGCGTGTCGAAAAAGTCGAAAATTGAGGTCTTTGTAAGCTATACCGACGAATTTCTCGAGATACAGACCAATTTATTTTGGGTCCGCCCCCCCCTCTTGGCCGAAACCTGGATGCGGGCCTGTTAGCAGATACTGTTTTTTTTCAAGACGCTAATTAATTATGTAGGTACGCACTGTTGTTTTGTTCAATGTTGATGCCGTATTCTTAAAGCGTATTTTGTGAATTTGTCTAAATGGAAAAATTAACGTTCTGATCTAATGGCCAAATTGTTTGATTTTGTCAGCTAAATTCTCATCTTCAAGTGAAATATCAAGTCATGCTACTAATTTGCTAAACTGAATTAATCGAGGATTCTAACGACTTATTCCATCGGCCACCATGTTTGAATCGAAAAAATGTAAAAAGGCGGCTACAATAAATAGCGCTGTTCCCATGGCATAGTCTCTTTTTCTTATATGACCCACTTCTTCGCATATGCCCTCATTTTCCCGAACGTGCCATCTCATCTCACGTCTCTCCCTCGCTAAGTGGTAAATATCAGAATTAATAAAGATAGAAGGTGAAAATCTCACCTTGTCCCAACTAACATGCGAGGATGTATGAATCGTTGGAAGAAAAGTTTTATGCGCGATGAGGTAAAATATTCGGAGAAGTGAAAAATTCGATCAGAGAAACTATCGATAAAGTGGGACATTTGATCAAATGGGACGCGTTTTGAAGTGGGGGGATTCAAAGAGGTTAGCATTTCGACGAGGTGGAAAGTTCGATGAAATGGTACGTTCGATAAATCTTTCCCATTTAATCAGGTTTTTCTGCTACTTTGCGAGTCCTCATTTTTGTTCATTGATTAAACGGATAGAATTTTGAAAAATGAAATCTACTAAGGATGAGAAAGATTATTGTCGTTTTCATCTTTAAGTTATGGTCGATATAACCCTGCTTTGGTCGACTTATGGTTGCTAACAAAAACTTGCATTGATTTGCATAGTGAGTTTAAAAACAAGACTTTTGATTAAATGATTAGTATATTCGTAGACAGCACCACATAAGAGATAAACAGAAAGATTAATTTCTACTGGACGCTTCAGAAACATGCTCCTCATGCGTTATTGTGAAATTATCAAATATATAAATTTTCTTTATTAATTCGAGAAATAATACAAATTTTTATACCTTAATTGTTTCCCTTGCATTCTTTTTATATTTTTTACATTTAGCGAAAAAGCGGAACGTCTGATAACAATTTTCAAGTTCGGCAGTTATTCCGATTTAAGTATCAGGTTTTGTTGCTATTTCGAAACTTTCTGAATTTTATTCGTTCTTATTTCATTGAGCCTACGAATAGCAAAACCAAAATTATTCCAATTTAGAAGAGTAAGCACGATCATTTGAATGTGCACATCGATAGATTTTTCCAGAAGTTGGTACCTATTCTAATAAGTGAAGATTAGTATGATCGCTTTTGCTTCAATTTTGTTCTGCTTTAAGATCAGTTTCAATCAGTAGCTGTGCGAATGTTGCCCATGTTCGGAGAGTTAGATACTGGTTCGTGGATAATAGATCAGATTAGAAAAGCAGAGAAGACTAATGGGGTGTTGGCAGTTCTTGGAGATGGCGACAACGCGATGCAAGTAATTTGATTTTTGTATTTTGATTTTTATACTGCTTGATTGATTTGCAATTTATTTCTGTCTCAAATAAGTTTAGGCTTGAATTTCCGATTTTTTTGGACGGTAACCGGTATTTCACGATAACTGATTATGGAATTATAGATTATATATTGAAGTGTTAGTTCAAGATAGCTGAAATTTCTTATGTTGGAAGCTGGCCTCGGTTGCAGTAAAAATCTTAAGTGGAAAAGCTTTAATTTTTTCAAATGTGTCATTAGTTTTTTGCGAAATCAGTCGTTATATCAAACCGTTTTTCGGAATGCATTTCCTAACGCAACAGAATTTGAAAATTTTACTCCGAAATAAAAGTGATATTCGCTAAAAAATAAAAAAAGACACGCGAATGTGAAGGCTTTGTCACTCAGGTTGAACTAATTAGTTTGCCTTCAACTCATTGTAAGTATTTACAGATTTTTTAGATGGAGCTGCATAAATCAAACTTTTCACTTATATATCGCTTAGCTATGTGTGTCAGTTAATTGAAGAGGTCTGAAATCCGATTTTCATTCATGCTTCGTTGTCTGACTTTAATGAGCGTCCGACATTCGGCTTAATGAATAGCGAAAAGCATATGGCTGCTAGACGGACGGTACTTTAACCTAGGCTTCATGGTTACTGACAGGACCGTATTTAGGGGGCCCCTGGCCGAAAAAAATTTTGAAAGATTGGATAATGCATGAAAGATGGAATAATCGCATGTCTCTGTCGTAAAATCTTTCATTTTCAGCGCTTCACGCCAGATGTTAAGTATTTTCCATAATTTTGGCTTAAGCGCGGCCAAAAAACGACACTTTTTATAGCCTTTTGAAGAACAAAAAATTTTTCGAAAAGTTTATATTTTATGATTTTAATGGAATGGGTATACCGAAAAACGTCGAAAAATGCGGCTTTTGCGAGCTATCCCAAGTCCGAGAAATATACCAATTAATGTTCAGTCCACCTCCCTCTTTGGCAGAATCCTGGATACGGGCCTGGTTACCAGCATACGTGTTCTTGTTGAGGAGAGGGTTTGGGGACTTTGACCCTCGTGAATGGTCACTGATCCCTGCAAAATGGCTGCGACCGCCCATAGTTGTCGATTTTAAAATGTTAAAAAGCACTTTTTAAACGTTTTCGGGTAACTTTTGGCTCAAAAGTGTCAAATTTTCCATATATTCATTTTTCGACCTTATTTTGGCCTGTGTACTCGATTTTTTTAAATTTTTTCATTAGTTCCCAGAATTTGTATGCCGTTCATGTAGGTCGCCGGCCAAGCGTGCATCTGCATTTCGTTCTGATTTTTCTCTTTATTAAGATATGGCTCTCTTCTCACTATGCAAAATCTTCCTACAAAACGGACAGATTTTATTGGCAGCTCGATGAATCTGTCCAAGAAAACTTTGTTTTTTTACAATACATAGGCAGCAGCTACATTTTGGGGCCTGAGGGGTCCGAATCGCGAAAAAAATCCCAAAAAACTAAATTCTTGTATTCTAGCGGACTCTCGGGTGTCTTAATTCCTGAAACATCCCACATCCATGTGTGATTGTCATCCAGCGGGCATTCAACATATTACAGGATTATATGTAAAGGCGCATTTTTAAACATTCGTTATGAATTTGCACTTCTAGCTGCATAGCATTTTCGTTTACTTTTTTATTTTTTTAGGGTTCTCTGTATTCATTTTTTGTCTATCTAATCGACTAATTAAAGCTATTAGGGAAGTACTGCTATATAGATAGACACACTCAAAACACATTGCCGCCAGTACGTGTGACTACTGGAAATAATTCTAGCAGCTAAAGGGACTAAATGAATAGAAATTATTTTTGAGCGTGAAATTCGCGTGAATTTCGTTAACTTTAAAAATGTGTTTTAAATCAAATGGAATGGACGCTTGACTTTTTCATGTTCAAATTTCTCGTAGTGTTTGCTTATTCTGGATTTAAGTAATATGAAACAAAATGCGAGTAATTCTACAAATAAAAATTCATCCTTGATTTTCAAACATTCAGCATGATTGTGGTAAGTATTGTACATGTTACACAAATTCATAAAATCAAAATTTGTTTTACAGCATATCTATGTTGGAAACGCAGCGTATGGCTTAGTGAAAATACTGGAAACGCTGACCATTAGCCCAGAGATTACAAAGGAATGCACATTTTTAGTCGACAACTCCACTGTCAAAGACATTTACAAATTGGCGGAACCTTTTTTGTCGGCCCGGAACATAGTCTTGTCAAAACGGCGCGGTTCTTTTCCCGCATTTTACATTCCGTATATTTTTATGGAGAAATTTTTGCGACTAGTCAACAAATTTGTCAATATCGAAGACAGCTTTACCGCTTGGCGCAGTTCTGCATATTTTTTTACTTATTTTAACAACTGGATCTTTTTTAAGAATTTAAGGTGCCGCCTCCTTTTCAATTATTCACCCCGATACACGTTCGAGGATTCTGTAGGCAGATGTTCGAGCCATTATGCTAACGTAGCGTGCTAATTTTTTTATCTATTATTTCCCACTGCGAAATGTCGTAAATTTCATTTTAGTTGCGATTTAAAGATATCGTACGTTTGAATTTTAGTTCAGCGATTCATATTCATTTCAATTTTATTTGCGATTTAGTCGAGACCGTACATATGTATCGAAATTTGGGGAATCAATTTAGCCGAAAATTGCACCATTTAGAGGATAGAAAAATCTAAAAAGCGTTTGAACCAGTGAACAACAGGCCCGATTCCAAAAGTTGTTCAAGGGGTGGCGGACCTTACTCATTTCGCTCTACATCTCAGGAACGATTACGGGATAGCTGAAACAAAATGCACTTTTCTAGGTTTCACATCCTGCTCTATCCAGCCGTAGAAAACGCACTTAAAAATCACGCTTCTTTCTTATTTCATTGCAGAATATGAATGACATATATGTAAATTTATGTAGAAATGGCTAATTTTGTGCTCAGAGTACATGCACCATTGTTAAAAATCATTGTTTAATTTGACTAGATTCAGACCTTGGACGACAATAAAATAAAGAGGACAGACTACCTTTATACTTTTTGCTCAGAAGTGATGTATTTATGTCCTTTTCAGTTGCGCTCTTATGGCGAATTTCGAAAAGAAACATTTCATAAGCGAAGTACGAAAATTTGAAATTGCTCTATTCCAGAGATGACAAAAGCTTTACATATTTTCGCGTCCTTTACAATTTTTTGACCAACAGGAAGAAGCCTTCTCTTCTAGATAAGACTGATCAATAGCGAATGTGCGTCGTGTGTCTGACACCCTACCCCATTTCTCTCTTGCAAGGATTTGTGGAAGACTCCAGTTGACCATTTGTGTACGTAAATACGGTAAACATATTTATGGTCCCATATAAACTGTCAGTAGGTTTACTAGGTTATATTCTGTATTGCTTTCGCTATTTTTATCTCGCCGCTTAAATAGTAAAGTTTTGTGCATGCAGTTTGGGCTAAAGATACAGAAATTTCATTAAGTACTAACCCGTGAAACCACATAAATTTTTCGCTTTCCAATCAAAAAGTTTTTATTCAAAGGGGTGTTTCCCACAACTTTGGCATAAATTTTAAGAATTTCTTTCTAAATAAAGCCGAGGGATTACGATGATTATATATCAAATCAACGCTATAATCGAAATCTATCAGCTTACTGTAGGACATAGTGCAAAATTTAGTGTCAAACTTGTATGAAACAAGACTACACATGTGAGCATCCTTAATATTCATAAGGTAGGCAGGTGCCATAGTCTATTCCATGAGTGCACAGCATCGCCGATATAGGGGAGGTCAAAAAAGAGCTTTTTTGTACTAAAATGACCTGTAAAACTGGTATAAGCGCTGAAATAGCGTTACAACCATACGTGGGCAGCAAGAAAATCCTGGGGGTGCAAGATTTTTGAAGGTCAAAAAATGGCCTTAAAAATGGTGGTATGGCGATAAAAACACCATTTTTCGACGTTTCTCATCTTGGCATCAAAAAATTGCGAAAAAAACGAAAAAATTTTCAAAAATTGAATTCTGGGGGGGGGTATTTCGGTTTCTGGGGGGTGCATACCCCCCCGAACCCCACGCCCAGGTGTGGTTACAACTACGTTGTTACACAGTTTCCAGTCGGAGCACTTTTTGAGAAAATTTGCATTTTTCATCCGTTTTTGTCCTCCCTCCTGCCTCATTTTCTTCACAAAATTTTCCTTTTTTTATACTGGTGGGTTAAGAGCACACGTGAGCGTGAAAGGGGGTGGCGTTTAGGGGTACGCATCCTCCAGAAGGCCGAATACCCTTAAAAAACTAAAATACCCCCCACCTCGCCCAGAAATTAAATTTTGAAATTTATTTTTTTTGCAATTTTTTGATGCCAATGGATATTGCTCGATGAGAAACGTTGAAAAATTGTGTTTTTCGCCATATCACCATTTTTAAGGCCATTTTTTTACCTTTAAAATAACTTGCGCAGTGCGCACCCCCTCCTCAGAATTTTGGTACTGTTTAGCTATGGTCAGGATCCCTCAAACCCCCTCCCACGTGCATACCTGGTATCTTACATTCCAAACGACCTATTTTCGCTTTACGGCTTATTAGTGTAGCAGAATATTTTACGGTTTAGTTTGCTGCGACTTGTTTTAAGATGCGCCACATTTTAAACAGCGCACATTAAACATCAATAAGAGTTTAACGCAACCAGCCGCTACGAGAGCATAACCAAGTTGCCAAGTTGGGGGTTTTCCCCCTAGTTTGGGGGTTTTCTGAGGCCGTTGGAGGTAGTTTTTAGCGATTGAGGTTTTTTGCGTATATGTTTAACCATTGGTTGGGGAGTCTTTTAGGCAGTTTGAGATAAAAATTGGGGTTTTTGACAAGTGCACTTAGCAACCAACCCTGAGCATAACTGAATAAGCCATTTGCGCAATAGAAAGCTATTACAGTAATAATAGTCTAGCGAAAATGGGCCGGCCATTAGGATGAAACAGACTATAACACTTTTATCTTCCGTGCACAGGGAAAATAGTATGTTTCATCAGATATTCTGGCAGCAACGTTATACAAATAAATAAGTACACAATTAAAAGCATAAGATTTTCAATGACCAGTGTGATCTTGAGCCGCTGGGATTCTACGAAAGCGTTAATAATCGTCGTCGTCTGTCCTCGATAATTCTTCGATAAAGTTGCGGGAGTAAAACGGAGCATGCCAACTTTGTTGAGCTACCTGACCGTTCCTGAGTATAGAGAGTCGGCTTTGTGCGCTTTCTCGTCTGGGGTTTTCAGCCAAGGATGACTTAAGTTGAACTCTGTTTTGCAGAGATACGTCATCTGCTTATGTAAGGTAGGTGCACATTAAATAGTGGAAGAAATTTCATTGCAGTTTAAGCTAAGACCTAAGGTATAAAATGTTATTTTATCACAGTATGCTTCACACAAATTTAAGCATAATTTTAAAAAATTTCCACTGATCGCAAGCTTATAGGCTATGCAAGATGAGAGGCGGTGTCGGCTAACAAAGTAGGTACCTACCTATAGTATTTGTTTATTTTCTTGGCGTCGCATGGAAGCCACATTTTCGCGTCATGATGACTATGTTTTTGTGCCGCATAAAAAACTAGTTTTTATAGATTTAAAAAAATAAATGATAATATAAAATAAAATATAAAATACAAAATACAAAAATCTGAATAACGAAGCGAAATCAGAATTGATTACGAAAATGTTTATAGAGCATAGGTACTTTTGCAATGAATGTGATAAAGGCGTACGGGAGCGTCAGTGGAAGGCAAGGTGAAAATAGGACAAAATTTCGATAAAAAACGAATCAAAATCTGAATTTATCCGGCCTATGTTCTCCATAAGCCATGACTTTTAAACGTCCTACAAAGAGTATTTTGATAAAATATGTGCCTACCATGAATTTTGCGAGCGGAAATAAACAGCTTTGTAGGATAGGTAAGCACTGTTCGTGTGCTGGCTCACCCATGTATTCATTGATTGAGCGGTGTAATAAAAATTAATTAAGATGAAAGATTCTATCTCATTACCATAGATGCACAGCATGGTCGATCTGGGAAGGGGCAGTCAGCCGGTCTGGGAGGAAGTCAAGAATTGAGCTTTTATCGGGCCAAAATGACCTCAAAAACTGGTATAAGCGCTAAAATAGTGTTAATAATATCTCATTACACAGTTTCCGGTATCAATTTGGGGCACTTTTGAAGAAAATTGTCAATTTCCATCCATTTTTGTCCTAGATTTTGCCTCATTCTCCCCAAAAATTTTTTTTACATTTCTCCATTCTGAGGGGTCCGGTCAGACAATAAGTGGGCAGCACTAAAATTCTGGGGGGTGTGGAGGGTGCAATGTTTTTTTAAAGGTCAAAAAATGGTCTAAAAATGGTGGTATGGCAAAAAACGCCGTTTTAAAATGTTTCTCCTCGAGCACTATTCATTGGCATAAAAAATCGCGAAAAAATAAAGGGTTTCAAAAATTTAATTCTGGCGGAGGGTTATTTCGGTTTTGGGGGATATTCGGCCTTTTTTGGGGTGCATACCCCTTTACAAACCCACCCCCCACGCCCACGTGTGGTCCAGACCCCCAAAACCCCCGCCCAACGCCCTCCCTACGTGCACTTCTGCTCATCACACGTCTCAACTCTTGAACGAACGATGACTATTATGGCAAAGATGAACCTAACGTTTGCT
The DNA here is from genome assembly GCA_036768485.1 of Mermis nigrescens. Classification (NCBI taxonomy): domain Eukaryota; kingdom Metazoa; phylum Nematoda; class Enoplea; order Mermithida; family Mermithidae; genus Mermis; species Mermis nigrescens. Next base: position 3,209,327 of record JAVLUZ010000143.1, on the reverse strand, counting down.
GGTAATACAAGTTTAAATAGTGCGAAGCATATATATCACAGACACAACTTTCAAGAAGACTTATAATTTTTTGTTTACCTCTGCCAGCGCTGTAATTAATGTCAAGGAAAAAAGATGGGAAAAAGTCGATGACAATATGGATGTTATGGAACAGAATATTATAATATTACAGAATAACTGAAAATAAGCTGAAACACAATGGAATTGAACACGCGATGGGGTGGGATTGGCCGTTCTGAAGGCAGCTCATTTTGGGCTCTACTAGAGTGCTCCTTTGAGCTAGTTTAGCCTTATAAATTGGTGTTTAAGTTAAAAAATCGTTGCAAAATATATGCATCTTTGTCTATTTTTGACTTTAATTTTGCCATAATTTCCACAGAAGATTTTATGTTTAAACTTTGTCTATAACCACGCGGGTGTAGGGGGTTCGAAATCCACTAGAAGTTGAAATACCCCACGTTGATTACTGTAGACACCCATAATTCTATTTTTAGTAACATTTTTGGCGATTTATTCCATCCTGACCCCCCAGAATTTTTTTGCTGCCCATATATGTCTATAACCCCCAAACCCGTCGCATGAATATCTGGATGGAACCAATAAGCAAGCTCGAAAGTCTAGAAGTTGAAAATTAAAGGTCAAAAAGGCCGAAAACTGACGGTCATTGGCATCAAAAACGAAAAAAAATATAAATTTTGGGGCCTGTGTGGTTTTCTTATTCCGTCTAATTTCCTCACGTCACGTACATACATATGGGTGAGACGCATGAAAGATGTAAGTTTTAAAGAGGTGAGCGTCATCTTCTGGGCGGTTTTAAGCTTTGACTAATCAGAATCCACCAAAAAAATGCCGCGGACCCCCAGAGCTTTTGATTTCCCGAAAAATCTTATATCATGTGCTGTTTTAGGCGTTTTTCGCGGCGTTTGGCTCCAAAACATGAATGTTTTCGCACCAAATCCTCATTTTTCGACCATATTTCGTTAATTTCATTTGAGTTTGTTCAATAATGTTTTATGTCTTTACAATTTAGAAAAAAGTGCGAAAAGAAATTCTATAGACACGACGCATCGTTTTTAGCCCAAAAAGTTACTTTGGTAAAAAGTTTTACGCGGATCTCCAAATTCCACTGTAACGAATGATGGGCACAATATATCCCCCATAGATCAGCTTAAATCCTAATGTCTATATACGAGTATGCTCCTGTGATGATGCTGCTCCGAAATGATACAGTCTCTTCCAAAACGGAGTTTCTTTTGCTTGTCTTAACCATTCAATGTCACCGCCTGATGGTCTTCTCGGACTGAATTGGCAATCATTGTACCCGGATCAAATATTCCGATTGTATTTATATTTCCAAACGCATCGACCAATTCGGATAATGGCGGCGGTCCAAATAGAAAAGACTGAGGAGATCGATTAAACGGAAACGATGAACAACGGTGACGTGTGGAAGCAGCTAAAAGTAACGAAAAGATGACTTAAAAATGTGGAAGCTTTTGTTATTTGAAATAGTCTAAAGTTGAGAAATTATGTAATATTCATAATAAGGTGCGATTCAATGTGCCAAAATAGCAAAAATTTTACATGTAGCAAAAGTTTGTATTACGGACGAAAGGAAATTATCCAGCTTTTCTAGCAACTTCGTTAGGAATCCCTCATCAGAAACCTTCAGCTTATGAAAAAAATAATAGTTGGACCATACTTACACGATCAGAGGCTTTGGGGTTTGGAACTTGCGCATTTCCAGCTGTCTCCACATGGTATATCTATGACTATATTTTTGCCCCTCTGTCCTAAAGCAGTGGCGGATCTAGGATTTTCCTAAGGGGTGGGAGGTACCCCTAAGGGTGGGGGCGGAACCATGACTTGGGCGGAAAAATTAGCCGTTTTAACCCAAAAACCGCTAAAAATCGCTCAAAAATCCTTAATTTTGTCACTATTTTGGGCCAATGGGGGGGGGCGGCCGCCCCCCCGCCCCCTTAAATCCGCCCCTGTCCTAAAGGCAAGGTTTTTGGTTCATCCACGAAAAATTCTGCGTCTTTAGAAGGATTTTCAGCTTAATGCTATTTTGCCTATGTTTCCTTTAACATTCAACAAATGAATAATCGCACTTTAAGTTACTTCACCTGACTATTGCAGAGAGGAAGGAAATCATCAAAATGTATAATTTTCCAAATTCGCCTAACCTGTTTAAACCCACACGCCTCTGAAGTAGGGTTGTTATATATAACGATATTAAAACGGAAAATATCGTTAGCGACGTGTTTTTGAGCCGTCGTTAACGAAACGATATATTTTGTCGAGAGTCGTCATTAACGAATATTATAATAATTTTGGGATATAATAACGTGAAAATAACGTTAGTTTTTCTGACATATATTTCATCCTATCTGACATATAGGTACGTATCTACTGTACGAGGTTGCTCAGGAGGCTGTTGGATGAGTGAGAGGGAGGGTCCAACAGACAGGCAGAGCCGAACCGATCTTCAAATATTGTCTCTACTGCTACAAAAGTGCTCATAAACTGAATTCGATTCAGTATCAACTCTCCAGCTTATTAGAAGACAGTGATGATTGTATTTTGGATTGTTCAAACACCGATTCTTCAGGGAATTCGATTTACAGAACAAAAAATTTTTCTGTGATACAAGATTATTTCGAATTTGATAATGAAAATGCAAAGTGTAAAAGTTGTCAATCCATATATTTGTTATTTAGATTTAGCGGTACTTACATAATTTTAATCCGTTTTTAATACCTACATTTCGAATTAAAATTAAATAAAGTACACGGGTACCTGTATGTAGGTCCAAAAATAGGTATAAAGTAGGTCCAGAAATTAGCCCTCCACAAGCAAAATATGGGTTTTCGACGTTTTGCGCTGTCTGCTTTTATTTAAAATCGCTTTTAACGCAACAATTTTTTTGAAATTTGAAATTTTCGGCACTTTCGCTCGATAAAATCATAAAATTTCTTTGACTTCAGCGAAAATCTGACGCCAAGCGTCGGAAAATTTGTGATATTAAAGGAGAAGAACCGTTAGAAGCTTGAATTACTGCTCGATCTCCTGTATTTATAGCATTTGACGCAGAAAGTCGAAAGTCTCGAAACTTCTTGCCTGAAAATAGAAACAAATTATGCCGAAAGGGCTGTTTCTGCTCTTGAAATCATCTAAAACCTAATCCCTGAGCAAAAATATGGCATCCGGACCGCCAAAAAAGGAAATGTGCAAATTTTATCAATAAGTATTACTCGGCACGAAGCGCCGGAAAAATTTGAAAAATTATAATCACTGAAGACCAAAACTCATTGCAAATTACACACATTACCTTTTCATTATCTCGCTGATTATTTTTGGCCAATGGTGAGATGGCGGCCGCCCTTCCCCCGCCCCCTTAAATCCGCCTGCATTTATAATAATTCCGCTTTTTGAACACATTTTTAGTGACAACAAAATTCGAAAGTTTTCCAAAGTAATGCTTGCGTAGAACATAGTCAGCGAATGATAATTCATTTAGATGGCATGTTATTTTATTTTCATGGAGCTTCTAAGGCGCTATTAATCTAATTTATATTGCATTGAATTCAAGACGTGTAAAATACTACAGGTTCAGACAAAAATTACAAGAAAAGTGCTGTTTATGGCAACATGCCTTAGATCAGTAAAAACACTCAGTGAATAAATGAACAGATGAGTAAAAATTTAGATGTATGTACACTTTCTATAATTTGCTTCAAAATTCTTGAGACTTCATTTACAGTAAGGTGATTCGGAAGTGTAAACAATTCAGCCAATCGACATGTGGTTTTTTAATATCCGCCTCTTGTCTCGTGCTACGTATTCGGTTTGTCAGTCGTCTTCTGCATAGTATTTTGCTCCTACAGCCTTTGCTTAGCATTATTGCTATTCAAATTTCGGTTTTAAGTGATCATGTATTGCAATAGCGCATGAAAAAAGTTACGCGTGCGACTGAGATCGGACCTCATACCTTTCAAATCAAAAGCAGGCGGGCTTACCACATATGGACGAAGGGTGAGGGGCTGCTAACACCATCAGAATCTGAAAAATCCCCGCTAAAATCGATAATCCCCAGAATTGAATTTCTAGCATTTTTTCTAGAATCTTTGCCGGTTTTGACCTCCCAAAATTTGGCTGCTGCCCATTCATAGTCTTACCACCTAGGCCACCAGCGGGAAAGGGCCGCGTTGTTCAAAATATTTGTCAATTGTCCAAACATGCCGGGTTTGTAAGAAAGCGGTCGCTTCTTTTGCTTTACGCTTATTTGCTGAATCGTTGATGCTTTAGAATCACCTTATTGTAAAAAAGTCTCAAGAATTTTGAAAAAGACCGTGAGTATAATGATAAGAACATGAAAATAGGAAAAACGCTAAATATTATCGTCAAAAACGATATTAATATCGTTAACGATATTATTTTTGGGTCGTCGTTTTTGTTAACGTTAACGAAACGTTATTTTTTCAAGAAAAACATCGTTAACGAAAACGAAAACGATATCTTTCTTTTACTAACGATAACAACGCTACTCTGAAGGGTTCTTGGGCTGATTACGTTCTGAATTTCAGTAGCTGCGCTACGAAAATTTACAGATTAAAGCGCCTCTTTTCTTGCGACTGAAGAACTATTTGTTGACCGAAGCTTGATTCAGTTAAGCCAAGACTAAATTGTATCTAACAACTCTTTTAGCATTAAAATAACGATTTTAAAAGAGCTTATCGAAAATATAAGATTCAGGTGCGCAGACATGCACGGGGTTTGGGGGCTTCGACCCCTAAAATGTGAAAATTTTGTGGGGAAAATGAGACAAAATGAAGACCGAAAATGGATTAAAATGTAAAATTTTCGTCAAAAGTGCTTCAAATTGACCAGACTGTGTAATAAAGTAGTCTTTACGCTACTTTAGCGCTTTTACCAGTTTTTGAGGTCCTTGTGGCCCAAAAAAGATAATATTTTGACCCCCAGACCGTCTGATTCTCCCCCCCCCCAGATCAGCCATGCTGTGCATACGGTCGCGACAGTCGAAGAATAAATTTTCACAAATTCAATTTGCATTTAGGACAACATACTAGATTGGGTATTACGTACATAAGTCGAGATATGGAAGGCTAAAAAGGTTGAAATTAAAATTTTAGGGTTCTACTTATCCGGTATACCCTTTCCAAATTTTCAGCATTTTCCTTCTCAAATGTCGCCTTCGCGTAAATTTTTTTGATGGTATCAAAAGATTCAAACCTCGATTCGGTGAGCTTTATATATGAAATAAGAAAAAATTCAACGAATTTCATTCTATTTCAGGCATATACTCGTAGGTACACGGTTTTGCTTGAAGTTGTCACACAAATTATGTTTCACAATGTATTATCTCAGCTCGACTCTGCTGAAAATTTTATAAATTAGGTACTCAATTCTGGTGCATAGCAAAGAAAAGCAGTAGGTACTAGTTACTTACAGGAAATAAATAGTCTATGTATTCCACACAAACTTGCGGTTTGTTTGGAACCCAAAAAATTTTTTATAATGCGCATAAGACGTCAATTTACAGAAGAGAAAATTCTTAAAAAGAAAATAGCAAGTTTATGTGAAGCAGAGTGTGATTCAGCGCGGAGGGCAAAAATTTTGACATACGAATATCACCATGTCTTTCTTGACCTTAGGCTGCTGAAAAGAAGAATTGTATAAAAACAATAAATCCGGTGCGAAGTGCCTGAAAATTTTTGAATTTTTTAGTTCAGCAGCGAGTTGAACTAGCGTTTGTTCAAATGCGCTTCAAGAATTTTCAGTCTTTTCCCTTTTGGGGAATCCTTGTAAATACTACTATCAAAATTCCGGGGAACTGATCCCCAAATCCTCCCAGTCAGTACCTGCCCTTGTGGCAAATTCATCTACATACATAAAAGTAAATGTATATCCAGTTCTGAAAGCAAAGTGAGTAAGAATAAGCTGATTTGATTAGCAAATTAAAACGAAAAGTTCTCTAAAAATAGGATCTAAGAAGGATAGAATCTAGATTTCTGACAATTAATACATTTAACGCTGCTGTCGTTTATGCTAATTCTTATTGCCGTTTGAGCTCGAAAAATCTCGTCAAATCAATTGGCCTTAAGCCTGGTTTATACTTCACGCATCGCGCCGAACTTGCGAAATATCGCAGTCGCAGGATCGGGCAAAGCACGCGAATTCGATTTATACTATCGCGCGAATAATTGTTCGCGCGAATCGCAGGATTGTCCGCGATACGATTTTTCGATTTATACTTCCTGCGAAGTTCGCATCGCTTAATAATTCGCACAGGCAAGAAATTTCGTCGTGCGATGAATCGCATTTCAGTTTATACTTCATCGCGTTCATCTTCCGCGAAAAAAGTCAAAAATTACTAATTTTAGTAACAAGTTGACGTCCGACGCGAATTCGCAAAATTGGGCTCGGAAGCGAATTCGCGTCCTTTTTTAGCGCACATTTCTATTGAACTGTCAAATTTGACATGTACAACGCCGATCGACGCGGGTCGACGTGCATGCGCGGCACGTGCATGCGCGGTCGTGTCATTTACCTCTAAATTAATTCATCAAAAGATATGTTTTACGTACATAAATAAAATATTATAACAAATAATTTTAAAATAAACACACGATTAGATATTTCGACAAATGTCTTGATACGAGTATAAACACAAACAGTAACCATTTACTTGCACGCATGCCACCATAGAAAATTAATGCAAGACTTTCCAAAACTCATCGTTACTTGTTTTGTAATTCGTGCAAAAATTGTTTTTGCATGATATACTATGAGAATGACCGATGAAATTTAAATTAATGCCGACGAGAGAAATTTCAAGAAAATGTAGTGTTATTATTTTTGCAAGTTTACCGTAAGTTTAGTAAGTTTATAGCGAGCCTTTCCTGTGGACCGATCGGAATAGCGTGAGTAGGTTTTCGTTCGATTCGATTTCCGATAAGCTGCAATAATTGATCGAATCTTTCTGATGACATCTGGAAGTAATTAAAATACATTTCAGGGTCTTTTCTCCTCAATTCTGATACTAGATCATGATATTGACTCTTTAGAGGCCGACTGATATTGACTGGTCGAACGTACCATCGCCGAATGTCTCTGTTTAAATCTCCGATTCAGAACATAATAAGCAAGAGCAAAGTCAACAACCTCCTCGTCGTTCTCCATGTTTTTGCACTACTACTACTACTTCTACAGATATCGATTTTAAATTTCTTCATTCGTACCTACTTAAATCATTTATGTCACGCAACAATGCTTTGAATTTGTAATGAGGTCAGGCGAGGATGAAAATGAGCAAAAATATGCGCGAAAAAATCGTGCGATGATTCGCAAGATTCGCAGAAAAAATCGCACGATTTATCGCAGGATAGTCGAGTTTGCGAGAAATCGGAGCAAGTATAAATCGAAGACGCGATGCGAAGAATTTTGTCGATTATCGCACGATTTTTCGCAGGAAGTATAAACGGACGGCGCGATGCGTCAATTCGCACGATTTTCGCAGGATGTGCTATTTTTAGAAAAAGTCACGCCATTTAATCCTGCGACGCGATCCTGCGTGAAGTATAAATACGGCTTAAGACCGGCCCGGCCGAAACTCCCAGATCGGCTATGCTGTGCACTTTCAAATGTTAAGTGAGCATTCTTCGTTCGGATTTAAGCCACATTATTATCGGTGCAGCAAATGTGAAAAAGTGCAGTTATAGTCTGTTTCACACAAATTCGGTCATACATTTTAAAACTATCTCCGACAATAAGCTGACAGATTGCGATCATAGCATTGATCTGATATATAATTATCGTAACCACACATGGGCGTTGGGGTTTGGGGGTATACACCCCCAGAAGTTGAAATACCCCCCCCAGAAATCAAAATACCCCCCCTAGAATTCGAATTTTAAAAATTTTTTTGTGCTTTTTCAGCGATTTTTTGATGCCATTGGATAGTGCTCGATGAGAAACGTCGAAAAATTGTGTTTTTTTCGCTATACGACCACTTTTAAGACCATTTTTTCACCCCCCAGAATTTCGGTGCTGCCCACCTATGATCGTAACCCTCGGCTTACTGTCGATGAAAATTCTTAGAATTTATGCACGAAGTTATGTGAAACAGACTTTAAGTAAGTAGTTACCAACATTAAACAAAAATCGGATGCTTACTGGATAAGACGACAATGAACAATATTGATTTGGACATTTCATCGACTAAAAACTGACATTATTTGAGTTTGCGCATGCCTAACTTGCAACAATATGTGGAACAGTAACTAACTGAAGCTTTCAGTTCCTAAAATGAAATAATCTGTTACTTTGACACGCACACAGGATGTCGGCCTAATTATGCGTTCTGGATTTTATGTGAAAATCGTAACATTCGTTATAGAGTAAAGTAAATTGCAAAAAACGATCCTTCGCCCACGGCGACGAAACAAATACCTACCATCAACTTGTTTGACAATTCATTTTGGATTAAGAGTACAGAACAATACTTGGAAAAAAAGCAAGCTATTTGCGGCGCAGGAACACGGGTTTGTTTTCCAGCGCCACCTCTTACTATAAAATGTCATAAGAATGGAAAAGTCGGCATTGAAAAAATTTGCGTAGCAAACTCAGTTATCGATGCCAGACGTTGATTGATGAACATAAGTTTTTGGTCGGATTTTGCGAACAACATATAAATTAATCGAACATTTATTAGGAAAAAATTATTCACGAGTTGTTAAGTGGTGCGTGACTTTCATATGCGATAAGAAACATTTTAAAGAATATTCCACTTTCTAACAAAATTTTGGTAGCGCTTAGCGCTCCCCATTGGTAAGCTTCAGTCCAAACAGTAAATAATGATAACAAATATATGATAATTTTATGGAATAAAACTCAGCATACCAATTCTAGCCGCAAATGCGTTGCACGGAAGTAAAATAGCTCAAGTGAACGAAATTTTATCGCTATTCACGCATTTGTTTAATATATCATCTTCGGAATAATTTGACAAAAATATAATTATGGTTTCATGCACCACGCGTGCATGTGCACGCATTATTGTTTTCTTTGTTTTCTACAAAAACTATGATTTTTTGTACAATCGAAAAACGGCCAAAAATTGCCCACATTTTGTGTACAAAGATCGCTCCAAAAATCTTTGTACGAGCCTCAAAATATTTGTCCCGTACAAAAATAAAAAAAACAATAGCATGCATACATCAGCGAATTCGTATTTCTTTAAGTCTTGGGTACCTATGTATGCACCTACTATAAATATAGATCTCATTGTACAACCTACCCAAATAAGGTCTACCTGATCGTAATTTTATTCATACAAATTTTTTTAATAACACTTGAGCTGCAATAGTCCGACTGCAGAAATACTTATGTAATGTAGGTATATATGTACGTATGTAGGAACATAACATTTTATGTATCTTCTTTCATATTTTGAAGAAATAGTCATTATTTAGCGCACAAGTGGGTCACATAATTTAACGTATAGAAACCACAAATGATTTATTATTCCGCTTTGATGATGTTTACACTTCAATCGTAACTACGCGCATGCTATACGGTAAACTACATAGATGTAGGTATTTAAATACCAATAGATTGATTGTAGGTTAAAGAAACATATGACGCGCAAGAATTCTTTATATCATTTTTAATTTGTACTTACATATGCTTTTGAGGCCAAAGAGAAAAAGAAAACTTTGCACTTTGAAAAATGTTTATTATACAGATAGGACATACAAATATTGTTTAATTTCTTGTACCAAATTGCCTTCTCAAGATTTATACACGGTAAATAAATCTTTATTAATAATCGCAAAATTTAAGTAAATGTTGGTGATATCACCAACAGGAATCAACGGTTCGGCGACTTTTGGCTGGCGGCATATTGGCGATATCGCAACGTAATATTATCAACATTAATGTGAAAATTAAATTTAATAAAACGTTATTAAGTACAAAAGCAAAATAAATAGAGCAATAAAAAATAAAATTAAAAAAATAAATACTAATTAGGCTAAAAATCATTCCGAAAATTATGCAAATACAGAACACCTTTTTTGAACCGGGAATCAGATTTTGTAATAATGCCATGCGCGCATTCCAAAATTGTTTTGAAGTTTTTAAACCAGTCAGAAAAATTGAAAAGCCTTGTACATCTGTCTCTGAAAATCAATGGTTTTCCACGTAGAAAGACAGGAGTACCGGAATTTCTTGAATTCTAGGAAATTAATTCGTATTTCTTGTTGAATTAATTCGCCCTTATGTACCTATAAAAAATTTATGATTGATTTAAGGTCCTAAAAACGGTCACATCACAACCAATCTTGGCGCACAACCACATGGGGAGTCAGACCACACATGGACGTGAGGGTCTAAGAGTCCGGCGGACTACCCAGAAATCGATAGACCCCTCCAGAATTGAATCTTCAGTGCTATTTTTGTGTGGCGATTTTTCCCTTTTCGGACGTCCCCAGAATTTAATTGCTACAATCCAGACAGCCATGTGGGGGAATTGAGGGGTCTAGACAACAGGTGGGCAGCATTGAAATTCTGGAGGGGGGGGGTGCAAGATATTTCAAAGGTCAAAAATGGTCTTAAAAATGGCGGTATGGCGAAAAAACACTTCATTTTTAACGTTTCTCATCGAGCACTATCCATTGGCATCAAAAAATTGCGAAAAAACAAAAGTTTTCAAAAATTCGAATTCTGGGTTGTATTTTGATTTCTGGGTGGGGGAGTGGGGTATCCGGCCTTCTGGGGGGTGCACACCCCATACCCCCACTCGTGGTGACCATAGATGTGCATCATGGGAATTCTGGGGGGGGATTCTGGCCAAAAGCCAAATACTCAAAAAATGTATGAACGGCGCAAAGCATCAAATTATCCTTTTATGATCTTTTTAAAAAATCGAACAATTCTGGGGGGTTAGCGCCATTCTGCAGGGAGTTAAATCAAACATGGGTGTGTGGGGTCTGGATCACACATGAGCGTGGGGGCCTAGGGGTATACACGACACCTTGGCGCAGGGGGTTTGGGGTGTATGCACCCCCCGAGAGACCAAAATACTCCCCCAGAATTCAATTTTCGAATTTTTTTGTTTTTTCCGTAATTTTTTGATGCCAGTCGGATAGTGCTCGATGAGAAACGTTAAAAAACGGTGTTTTTTCGCCATACCACCATTTTCAAGGCCATTTTTTGACCTTTGATAAATCTTGCACCCTCCCCCCCGAACTTTGGCGCTGCCCACCTATGCGTATACATCCTCCAGAAGTTGAAAAAACCCCCACAGATTACTGTAGACCATACCTGGGCTTGGGGTGCGCACCCCCCGAGAAAACCAAAATACCCCCCCCCCTCCGGAATTCAATTTTTTGGAAATTTTTTTGTCTTTTCGCAATTTTTGATGCCAATGGATAGTGCGCGATGAGAAACGTTGAAAAATTGTGTTTATTTCTTGCCATACTTCTATTTTTACAGGCCATTTTTTGACCTTTAAAAAATTTTTGCACTCCCCCCAAGAACTTTTGTGCCGCCCACCTATACTGTAGACCCCGGAATTCTATTTTGTAGTAACAATTTTAGTGGTTTTTGGCATTTTTTTGCGGTTTCATCTCCCAGAATTTTCTAGCTACCCATGTATGATCTCTCAAAATCCGGCTAACCCCCCTCAGATCGATAAAAGTCAGAATTGAATTTTTTGGCAATTTTGCTTCATCGAACCTCTCCAGCACCTTCGGTCACTGCCAACTGCTCATTTATAGGTCAACCCACCCCCCCCCCCCAAATTCCGCACGTACGAAATCAAAGCATATGTAGAAAATGCAATCAAACATTGCACACTGACCTCACCTGTGTAGATGCGGAAGTTTTTAAAAAATAATATATAAAAAGAACCTATATTTAATAGTAATTATTAAAGTCTGCTTAAAAAACTTTTCGCCCCTTGCAAGAAAATCTTCGGCCCGGAGTTGAACTCTTCCAAATTTTGTTGTCGTTCAACAAACTAATCCCCCCAAAATGATCGTCACCCCATAAACAGTGTTTTCTCCTGCACGTTTGAATAAGCACAGTACATAGGTATGTATACCACAAAACGATAAGCTCACATATGCATGCCGATGAATGAGCTAAAGCCAGTATTCATGTCGACAGTTGAATACGCCCCAATAGCAATAATCATGTTCTCCCACGGCATTGAGCCTTTCAGGAAAACATTGAAGATAATGTAACTGCGAGAGTTACACGGTAGGCGAACCTGCCTTAGCAGTTCGCGATAGCCATTACATAGCCAATACTAGTAGCTGTCTATGACGGTGCACTGTGGGCTATGCCTTCGGTCTTCCCATTATTTCCCCAAATTTTCAACAATAAAAAACAATTAGATACTTGTCCGGTATCGTAGAGTTAAGTGTATGATAATAGTAATTGTTTCATGCATACCGCTTGTGTAATCGAGAACATTCGATCTGAGATAAAAGTCATTTCAGTATTACGTTAAATTGATCGTTGTTTTATTTTACTGTAATGGCCCTTGAGGCCAGTGTACTTAACGTTGTAGAGTAGTCTGGCGTTTTTGCTTTTCGTTAGCCAGTCGTACGTCGACATATTCCGTACGTTTTCGTTTTTCTTTTGCTTTTGTCCGGCTATAGGCCGTGATTTCTTCGTCGAATAAATACATAGAAAAAACCTACCCAGTGGTTTCTGGCTATACCGAGGGTAAGGTCGGCTACATCCCTTCGTCGAGGACTTCCACCCGTTTTAGTGGACTGATAGGTAAATTCCGTATGATAGCTTATTTTATTCGAAAATCATATTTTATTTCTCAAGCCAAAAAATCGATCAAAAATATTATTTAATCTTTAGGGATGATTGATCAGCATAGAGCTCGTTGTTGTTGTTTTCATTGTTCAGCGTGCTACACAAATTAGGAACCAAAAACATTTCGTTCAAGGCACTGATTGAAAATAAGTTAAATAACAACTTGAGCTTGAGATAGGTCAACTGACCTCCGCGGCAAATTCCGAGACTAGGTAGGTAGCCTTAGGTCTTAGGGCGTAGCTGCTGAGATCACCCGACGAGAAGCAGCCAGCAATATTAGGGCTGAGGGGATCGAAGCCGTAAGGTCTGTAAGGGTCCAAAGATCGAAAGCCATCCAGTGCCGCGCGATCGGGGCCAGCACTAAGCGCAGACTTAAGTACCTACGTACCTAGGTAAATCTCGCAGGTGAATGTTAGTACGGTTCGTATCTGTGATGATTCTTTAGACCCAGATCGAACTCGGCTACATTTACATTGGACGTTCCCTCCTTTAGGCTGCTAGCTACAGCCGAGCTGATCAATCATCGTAAAATTATTTTTCGATCCAAAAATCATCATTTTGGCCATCTAAGAATGTGTAACGTTTTGTTCACCTTTGTTGTTGTATCGACCGCGATCGTGGCAGTGCGCAATTTAAGTAAGCGTCCGTGGTAAAGATTTTGTGTATCGTGGTAAAGTCATCGTTATTTTTCTATTTCCGTCGAACTTTTATCGACGAAGGCAGCTCTCACGCTCGCATTTTTCTATAAACGTCGACCCACAGGCGACGATTCATCATTTTTCTCTCTTGACGACGAAATTCCGTCATTTAGGTTTTTACCTATATACCTGTTTTTCTAACCACGTACACGTTCTTGCGCTTTAGGCTTAGTCCTACCTGTTTTCGATCATTTCACGTCTGGTATATCTTACTTCACGTAAGGAAGTACTATTTACGTGGAAAAACCTGTTTTTCGGATCGACAAAGGCCAAATTCGGAACATTTGTTTTGGGAAAAATTTCGACGTATTGAAATTCATTTTACCCAAGGTCAGATTTTTGGACATTCTTTATTCCTAAAATGGCAGGAAAAAAGGTTTTGCGGACACCGCCCGCTAAATTGAAAAAACCTTCTACGCCACCTACTTCAACTCGCCAATTACCTACCGCGCCTGTTGACTCTAATAGCGCGAGTAATTCTGCGAGTAATGACACAATTACGAAAGACGTAACTACTACGGCGAATAATGATAAATTACCCGCGTCACTAAATGCCGCGAGTAATACACAGTCCGATGATGAATTGTTATTGACAACTGTGCGATCGCGCATTAATCAAACTTCGATAACTAGATCGGACCCTAACATTGATAATTCATCAAATCATACAATGATTGATAATACGACTACTCATAACACAGCGAATAATCCTGAAACCAGTTCGGAGCGCGAAAATCCCGATTCTGACGTCGAAAGTAATCATAGTCACAGCATAAATGCCGACCAAGAGCGTGCTAATGCTAATGCGACTAATGATCTTCTTTTGAAAGCTCTACAAGCTATTCATTTACAATTTTCGGATCTTTCTACGCGCTTTGAACAAGATAAAAAGGCAAATGCGGATGAAATGCGTAAACTGCGTCTGGAGCTAAGCACTATGCTTAAACCCCAACCAGTTCTGAATCGCATAGAGAGTAATCCATCTGAGCGCGTTAACCACTCAATCGATAGCGCAAATTTTTCTGAATTCAATGCACAAACTGCGAATCGTGCGCAAAGTACGCATCGTGCATCTTCACTGTTGTCTACTAGCAACAGAGCGTCAAATTCACGCTCACCTTCGGAAACCGTTCCTGAAAATATAACTCAAAGTTGTACAAATCGCGCGCCTGTGATGTCTAATTTGTCACAGAATCCTTTAAACACGGGTTTGCAACCAGTGCAAAACTCGGGTTTTTCGGAAAATATACCTACGATTTCGCAGCCGTCGGTATCGATTTCGCAGACGTCGCGATCTCGACCTTCGCTGTCTTTAAATCGTAATGCGCCTTCTTTCGTACCTAGCTCTTCTACTACGAACTCGCAGCAGCAATTGAATCCTCCTCCGCTGCAATATTTTCCACCTCAAGGCGAAAATTTACCTAATAGCTATGTACCTAATCCCATAAATGTGGAAATACCACTTAATAATAATATTTTGCATTCTTCCAATATCGAAATGCAACCTGTTGAGATAAATCTATCTGGCATTAACACCGAATCTGCACCTCCACCTGAATCATCTAGTAGGAGAAGACATGTAAAATTTTCTGACGAAAGCTCATCTAACAGCTATGATCGCCCGCGCAGCCGTCGCTCGCGTCGCAAAAGTCGATCGCGCAGACGACGTCATCGGCATAGTTCAGGTTCTTCATCTGAAAGCTCTCGTGGTGACTCGCGTCTCGCTGATTCCTTGAATCGCGGACCATTTTTGCAGCAAATGCAATTTGCAATTGCTAATAAAAAATTTTTTGATGGCGATAAATCGGATATGAAAGCATATTTTGCAGAATTTGAATCGCTTGCCAATACCTATGATATTGACAAAGCTGATCGTTTAAAATTCGCTACTGGATTTCTTGATCCTTATGTTTTGCGTTTATACCGTTCGTTACCTGCTGACATACAACAATCGTATTCAAAAACGAAACAAGCGCTAATAGCCGAATTTTGTCCAATGGACACCGGTGCGCTCTTTAATCGTTTTTTGTCACACAAACAGCAGCCTAACGAATCGGTTAAAGCTTATTATCTCTGCTTCGCGAAGAATTAATTAAGTCTGATCCTTACCTTGAAATTGATTCGCCACATTTCAATAATTTAATGCGACATCAGCTAAAAGAAGGTTTATTACCACACATTTCGAAAGAGGCATATCACAAAAAACCTAGGGCATCATTAGCTGAATTTTTGGATAATGCGCTAAGCGCTGAATTTGCTAACAAAGAATTTGAGGATAAAAAGGCAGTAACGCCTTATGTATCGGTAACAGCTGCTCCCGTAGGCAGCGCAGTACCTAAAGATACCCCTCGCGCAATTAATCAAACTGATTCAAATCGCTCACGTTATAAAACGTTTCATCGCTCATCGCGGTGCTGAGAAACCAGAAAAGTTCTTCTCGTAAATATTGCACCTTTGCAAGCGCATAGGTCACATTTATGAGGAATGTTTCACGTGCCAAAGGCAAGAAGTAACTAATAATACTAATCAGAACAATCAAGCAGAGCGAAATAATAATTCTATGGCTCGCAATCGCAGCCAATTGTTCTTTTTCGTGTCGAAATCGTTCGCCATCGTTCTCGGGACACTCGCAAAATAGACATCGATCTCAATCACGATATCGTAACCCTAGTCAACATCGCTCATTTAACTATGCAAATAATGATAATCGCTTTGAAGCAATCACAATCGAATTTCGGCAAAATCGTAATGATTATTACCAAAATCTGCGTGCTAATTATCAAAATTGCGTTACGACAATCGCTATAATAATCAATTGCGCCAAAATACACCTTTTGTACATCAAAATGAACAGCGTGGGACATACTATAACTCCGGAACTATCGCAACGATTAATAATTTTAATCGCCCTTATGTTACATATACCCTTTGAACTCATTGCGTGCGATTGTTTGCATATGCCGCGATCCCCCTCCGGAAATGACCAAATTGTAGTTAAGATGGATTATTTCACAAAATACGTGGAAGCTTTTGCTGTTTCTGATATCAAAGCAACAACTATCGCAATCTATTATTACGAGAAATTATACCACGTTATGGAGTCCCCAAGAAATTTTTAA
The DNA here is from genome assembly GCA_036768485.1 of Mermis nigrescens. Lineage (NCBI taxonomy): Eukaryota > Metazoa > Nematoda > Enoplea > Mermithida > Mermithidae > Mermis > Mermis nigrescens. The sequence continues at coordinate 3,192,652 of JAVLUZ010000143.1, read as the reverse complement.
CAGATCAGGGGTCAAATTTTACATCTACCCTTATTTCGAAAGTCTGTAAATTATTGCAAACGTTCAAAAAATATTTTGCAACCCCATATCAGTCCCAGTGTGATGGGCTGGTGGAATGTTATAATCGAACTTTGATTGATGGTTTGTCGAAGCTGAGTGCGCGTTCCTGTACATACTTTTACCTTTGCATTATTTTGCATACCGCGCGACTCCGCAATCACTGACTAATATATCTCCTTTCGAAATGCTTTATGGTCGTGAACCAGCATTTCCTCTCGACACTTTACTAATAAATGACTTCGTGATAAATCCGAATTTACCTTCCGTTGCGGAAAAGGTCATTGATTTAAAGCTGACTTTACAAGACTTGCATGAAATCGCATCTCAAAGTTTAACGCAAGCGCGTAAGCAGCAGAAATCACAATATGACAAGTCCGTAACGCAAACAAATTTTTCTCTTTCGGATATAGTCTATCTGCAATAATACCTCAGTCATTCAACCTGAAGAAAAATTATCACCCAAGCGTGTGGGTCCATACCGAATTATTGACTTACCTACGCCTGACCAAAGAGTAAAAATCGGTATGTCTATAACCCTCTATCGCCTGCTCATCACGTCTAGGAATAGACTTCTGCCTGAGCCTAAACTACCTTATTCTCTTGACTTTTACCTCAGAAAACACGCGTACATCCCTGGCGATTTTGTGTTGGTTAAAATGTCACACGCCCTTGCCCCGGCAGTTGTCATAAGTTTTGAGGATTTACCGGGCAGGAATAAAAGCTAAGGACTGTGCCTATACGTTTATTAAATGGCTCTAAAACAGCACATGCCGTACCATTATCTAATGTTTTTCCTTTTGCAGACCCAGATGCAGAAGGCACCCCAAGCAAAGAGGCATTGCTGGAGGCAGCCACAGCTGAAGCAATTCCGAAGGGCGTGATCCCTGTCCTTAGATGAGTTTCAAGCCCGGCGTTGACCAGTATGGCCGGAGCTGGTTTAGTTGTACCAGACCTTGCCACAAAACGACGATAGTCAAATAATGGGTTTACAAGCATTCACTGCTAGATGGGTTAAGCACAAAGTAGCATTACAAGCAAAATCATACCAAGCGTATAAACGATCAACAGCTCTGGTGGGAGAATAGATTTCGTAGATTTCCTTTGGTAACCCTACCAAGGAACAGGCCTATGCCTACAGTCATAGTCTCCGGTAGAAGCTCTTTCATTTTTCATTTTGGCGTTAATTCAACCATCAAATTTGACTTATGGCACACTATTTTTAGGCTACAATTCCGAATTTGTTAATGACAGAAAGGCAGGCATGGTAAGACCTGGGACTTGCGTTTTCAGCAATTATGTCCCACCTACCAGGACCTCCATGGCCCATTCGCTGCTCAAGCCGCAGCGCCGAACGGTCATGTTCTGCTGGGACCTGGCGAAGTTCCCGCAACCTCCGTTCGGGCTTCACCAGTTGCTCGAAACATTTGCCAAACGTATAAGGTTTGTTACTTCGATCCTACGCAAGATCGACTTGCGTATTTTCACGTATACGGTCCAACTTTGGAGGAAATTTGGCAATCCCAGATGCAGAAATTCGCAATCAACTGCACTGGAAGGATCCGTTCATTGCTAATTTATCGATATTCAGCCATTAGCGAGAATTTACTCGTCGTTTTTGCATCACAGCAAGCGTTCACACACATTGAAGCGCTATTATTCCTATTTGACATGTATCTTGACCCAAACATGCCTGATAACTTCGGACAGGCGTGGAGCTACCTTTAACTCTAGACATGCAAAGGACATTGTGATGGAATGCCCTCATAACTATCGATGTTTTTATGTTGATAGAAGGACATCGCAAAATAATCGCATTACTGACGAGCAGAAATCCTATGTCGGTCTCGTTTGTAGGCGATGAATTGTGCACATTAAGGCCACTGGCCTGAAAGCCAGAGTGCGTATACCATTGTCGACTAGTAAACCACCGCAAGGACAGTCGACCAGCACAGCTGCTGAAGCTGAAGTCGAAGTTGACTCAAATGGCGAAGAATTAGGAGTTGAGGACTTTGATGGCCTGGTTCCGCAACTTCCAGTGGCCATAGCAGCAGCCACCACCGTTGCCTCAGTAATCATTAAAGCGTTGGTCACACTCCACGTTTTCGACAATCCTGACCTTCTTTTCACCTACAAATTCAGGGCTCAGTTTCGGGCCCGGCTCATGCACCTGATACCGAACCAAAATCTAAACCAACCAGTTCGAGTACAACTGTACATCTGCGTTTCGCAAACGGACAGCTCCATATGATTCGCCTATGGCTGATGATGGCGTTATCTGTACCCAGCGGGAAAGACAAGCACGCACGCCACCGCGCACTACACGTGCGGCATTTTCGTCAGAAAAGGGGTTGCCACCGTTTCGCAACCGATTGTCTCGCACTGCTTGCGGCGGGCCAACAAGCGCCCTTGGGCACGTTCGCTCGCACCTTTACCGGCTTCACAGCCGGGTTGGGTAGAGCATGATTCTGAGCCCGATATAATCATGACAGAGATTATAGGTTTTCCGCCGGTACTGCAACAAACTTTACCCGCATGAAAAACGCTGCGGGCACAGGCGCAACTCGGCGACCATTCCGCGCCACAAGGGCGTGTCGGCACCAGATGCTCGTTTTATGGCTCCTATGGCCATGACGGTGTGTTTGAGGTCGTGGCGACTATTCACCCACAGGCAATTCAAAGTCAGTCGTCAAATAGGGAAGTCGCCATACCTAATGATGCAAGCTATTCTAAGAACGATGGCCACGATTGTTGAGGAGTGCCACCGCGCTAATGCTCAGCATTTTTCACCATGATGGAAAATATGACGCGAGAACCTCCGTGCACTGTCGCATCAGTCGTATTGCACGAGTTACATGACTGCTTGGGTGAAGTTGAAGGAACGTGTCTATATGATCAGCTGGTTGAAGCTGCACAAGCAGGCTTTGACCGAGTGTATGCAATCCATTTGCAGCACGTGACTTCAACTGATTCCCCGTCGTTGTCCATTAGTGTGGCCCTTGACCGCACAGCCTTTGGCTGATGTGGATCGGTCCACCCGCACCTCGATTTATCAGCAAATTGAGTGTGTTTAACCAATTGTTTTATCCCGACTACTTCGTGCGCATACGCTTCTTTATTACAACGGGAATGATGTTGTACGAAGTGCCGTTAGAGTATTTGGTGGTGCACCCACACCTTGATGCACCACCGAAGTGTCTGATGGTGTTGCACATCAGGTTCGCCTGGAGTTATATCCACACAGGATGTCTCCAGCGCCAGATCATATGGCACCCATCTTAATATCGGCACGCCAGATGGTCGATATTTTTGATACTTTCCGAGATAATTTCAAGCATTATATGACTGGAGTATCGGTCATTAATTATTCTTTTCCATAGACGCCAGCGCGCTACGGCAGCGCTTTTGGAATTCCTGGACAGGAAGTTCCACTTCTTTTGCGACGCCTCTACGAAATCCCGGAATAGGCTGGCGCATGGTGGAGCAGTTACGTCGCATGTTGGCGCTGTGAGCGCTTCCTGGGTGAATCTTATACACCTTGCCAAGTGAGGCTTTTCCGAATTCCGGATTTAACGGCACGAATCAAAAGTCAACAAGTTTTACACAACATGATCTCGACAAATTCGTCTAGCAACTGATCCAATCGCTTCGAAGTTCCGGCTCAATTCGATCGCTTTAGAGGTCAACAAAAATCGGTCTTTTTCCTAAAACATCGAATTCAAGGCAAATTAGAAAAAATTCGTAGACAAGGCGACAGGCATCCTCGCAGGACCCTAGCTGATCCGCAGCGAGCCTTGAATTGCCAGAAGCACCTTTCTTTGGAAGCACAAATTGAAATGCGCTTCAGAATGACGATGACGACCAGGAGAAACGCGATCGTGAGAATTTGCTTTCCGAAATGCCACGGCGTGTGACGAAATTATGCGCCGCCGGTTCTCTTACTGAAGCTTCCGAGGTTTGTCGTATGCCAGAAGACCTAACATAAGGCGAAATTGAATCGATTTTATGACAATTAAGTCCGAACACGCTTTGGCGCTGATCCGAAAAATTTGAAAAAGCAACGAAGTCAGAAGACTCGTTCGGGTTGAAGTTGCACCTAAAAGCGCGTTTAGCCCAAGAAGATCGAGGCAACAAGAACCGCAATCATCCCAGCAACGCTATGCTGAAACGCATAGCCAAGTTCATACCTAAGCGCAACAGCAAATGCAAGTAAAACCGCATATACAGCAATATACAAGACTGCAAACCGCGGCAACAACAGCATTTTACGGAATCGCGTGAGCTGCCCGAGAGGCGGCCTGCGAGGCCGAGGATGCTGGTCATCTGCCGCGGCCGCGGGCGAGCAGCAGCCTTACGAATATTGCCGCCAACCACAGTCGAACCGCGGAACGCGACTGACCCTAAGCCCATCCGCCAACGGCAGCAATAGGATCAATCGTATTGCTCTCCGTTGGAACAAAGCCAACCAGCCACCGGGGGTTATCAGCCACAACCTCGACTGGGTCCACTTTTGCCGAAACCGTGGCCTGTTACTCAACAACAACAGCGTCCTCCACGCGAACCTTCACGTGAACAATCGTACTTACCGCCGGAGCAATTATTTACTCCGGTGCAATCTATACCGCATCGTTACACGGACGACTACGAGGACGACGATGACTTTGAGGACGATGATCACCAGTCGACCCACATCGACGCCTACACCAACACATGTATGGGCGTAGGCAATCACCATACCAATATCGTGTATGTCGAATGAAAACGTTTTCGCCGCAAACTGAACACCTTTGACTAGGAATATTTCCACTGTACGTCGTGAAAACCGTATGGCTCGAAGGCCAATTATCAGGATCGTTATTAATTATCAAGTTCGACGTACTGAACTTTTGAACTCTGCGCTTGGCGCTCAATTCGACCAGCACCTTTTTATTGACCTTTTCGTTTTTCGTCCTGATGTGGATTCCAGGACTTCGTGTATTGTTTATTTCCTGTATTTTTTCTCTTGTCATTTTTCTGTTTGTAAAAATTTCTTTGACGGTGCTCATATTTTCCCCCGTAATCTCGCATAATTTGCCATTTTCTCGTTTTTATCATTACCTTGTGTTTTAATCTTCAGTGTCTTTAATTTTTGCTCAGCATAATTTTGCCTTATCATTCCGTATTTTAATTTGTCTTTTTGCTCAATTAGCGTGTGTTACTATTATGGTACCTTAACTCTTTAACGGACAATGGGTTAATTTATACCAATCTACAAAATTTTTAATTCAAAATTCTTCCATATACCAAGGACTGAAGGAGGTTATTTGACAGCATAATCGAATATTATGCTATGTTGTCCAAGACCGAGTTCATCATTACTCGGGCAATATAGTTCCTAGCGCCATTGAGAAAGAAACAGAGAGGTTTCCTGAGTGCAAATGAGGTCATGCTGGCCGTTACCTATTATTGCTATTTGTTATTTTTTTCGTTCCTCTTTTATTTTCGCTTTTAACGTTCGCTCAGGATGAGGCGTTGCGGACGCCAGATTTGAGGCGCTTGCGAACGCCAGAGAGCTATTAGGAGCACGCCGACGCTAGTGTCGATGAGGTACCCCCCGAAAAATTCTCCACTTTGTGTCAAATTTTTTCTATACGTGGGGAGTGTAACTGCGAGAGTTACACGGTAGGTGAATCACTCTAGCAGTTCGCGATAGCCATTACATAGCCAATACTAGTAGCTGTCTATGACGGTGCACTGTGGCATACGCTGCAGCCCTCTTATTTCCCAAATTTTCAACAATAAAAACAATTAGATACTTGTCCGGTATCGTAGAGTTAAGTGTATGATGATAGTAATTGTTTCATGCATACCGCTTGTGTAATCGAGAACATTCAATCTGAGATAAAAGTCATTTCAGTATTACGTTAAATTGATTTGTTGTTTTATTTTACTGTAATGGCCCTTGAGGCCAGTGTACTTAACGTTGCAGTGGAGCCCATGCTTCTGAAGTTACAGCGTAAGTCACTGCCGACATATTCCGTACGTTTTCGTTTTCTTTTGCTTTTGTCCGGCTATAGGCCGTGATTTCTTCGTCGAATAAATACATAGAAAACTACCTAGTGGATGACATACCGAGGGTAAGGTCACAGCTATCCCTTCGTCGAGGACTTGCACCCGTTTTAGTGGACTGATAGGTAAATTCCGTATGATAGCTTATTTTATCTCGAAAATCTCGGATCAAAAATATTATTTAATCTTTAGGATGATTGATCAGCATAGAGCTCGTTGTTGTTGTTTTCATTGTTCAGCGTGCTACACAAATTAGAACCAAAACATTTCGTTCAAGGCACTGATTGAAAATAAGCTAAATAACAACTTGAGCTTGAGATAGGTCAACTGACCTCCGCGGGCAAATTCCGAGACTAGGTAGGTAGCCTTAGGTCTTAGGCGTAGCTGCTGATCACCTCGACTAGAAGCAGCCAGCAATATTAGGGCTGAGGGGATCGGAAGCCGTAAGGTCTGTAAGGGTCCAAAGATCGAAAGCCATCCAGTGCCGCGCGATCAGGTCACGGCACTGCTGCAGACTTAAGTACCTACGTACCTAGGATCTTCGCAGGTGAATGTTAGTACGGTTCGTATCTGTGATGATTCTAGACCCAGATCGAACTCGCCTACATTTACAATAAGCTATTTTCTGTCCATTTTTATGAGACATGCCACGGTCTCGTTATACTGACTGCATTCAAAATTTTATATCAGCATGTGGTTTTAATTCACATGCCAATCTTTGCACAAATAAAAGGCGAAGGGACCATAGAGCAGTCTTTAACATACATATGTACATACAATGCATTCCTCAACATATTCAAATAAAATAAGCATAAAAAAGAACCGTAAACCGGGCATAAAATTTGAAACATGTTTTGGAATCAGTAAACAATTCTCTATCAAACTAGTTTATTTTTGTTTCTGTAACAATCCGTCTACAGGTCTAAAATTTCGATAAATTCGACAAGAAAATTTATCAAATAAACCGTAATATAATGTCTTAAAATCAAGACTATTACAAAATAATTTCCATCAGCATGTAGGATAAATTTTCTATAAAATGAATAAAATTTCATGAAAAATGAAAGTATAGAAAATTTAAAACCCGGAACTTTGATGCTTGCTATAAAGGCCCGGGGCATTTTTATAAAGTTTTGCTTTACAGGTTTTCATCTGGTGCCAGAGACCTGCCGCGGGGCGAAATTTCATTTGTTTCTGCGACAGGTCATCGGGACCGAGTGTGCGAATTTTTACGGCAATTATACTTATATCCTAACATGTGTGAAACAGACTAACTACGCGTCAAGTGATAAGATGGGTCACGAAATCAAGTGCATGGATTAAAATTTTTGAGTGAATGTAGATCGATTACAAAAGCGGGTTACTGAAGCAACAAGCACGATACTGTGCAAAGCATGAAATTTTGATTTGCATAATTGTATCGGCTGTCCAGAAAACAACTTTTGTATCTACTCGCTTGAGCGCTGAAAATTGATTTCCATGCACAAGGTTTAGTGAAATAGACTATAGAAGAGCGGCCTTTAAACACATGCCGTCTATCATGGCTGCTAAACAAATCAAAGAAATACGAATTAGACTACAATTGATACTTAACGTATGAGTATATTGGATACGGACAAAAATCAGGATGAGCTTTAATTACGGTAAGAGTATAGGCGGTTTACGGACATCAAATTATTAGCGATATATCGAAAAAAGTTGTGAATATAGAACAATAGTTTTATATGTAACGCTTTACGAGGCAGTGTTTATAAACAGGCAATACTGAAAAACAGTATTACATCGTACTTATGTACATATACATAAATACAGCAGGTTACCGTCTAATGTTGCTGATTTGGCACCGCTGCTGATGTAGTCGAGCTAAGACATAACTTCGATAAAACCATTTCAGCGGATGAAAGTTAAAAAGACAAACCCCAGGCGTTTTTAAACCCATTGATACAATATAATACAATAACAGTCGAGGGTGTTCGAATTCATCTAATTCAATCTCGAAAGAAAAAATCGATTTTTAGCGATCGTAAATATTTTAACAAAGTTTCCGAGTATTGATTTCACGAAAAATTCCCGACCTTCTTGATAATTCAAAATATCATTTCTTAAATTATGAGTCAGGCGTCCCTCCGCTTCGAACGTCCCACCTGATCGAATGTCCCATCTCTTCGAAATTCCCAATTTCCTGAATGTTACAATTCATCGCACGTTTCATCTCATCGAACGTACTGCCTCTTCGAAAATTTTAATTCATTGCGCGCGAAAATTTACTTCAAGCTGATCCAGGCCACCTTATTCGCATGTTCGGCTTTTCTGTCTTATTCTCATTTAATAGGCAGCGATCTGCAGTGAATCTATGTATAATACATATTATGTGTTTTTAACAATCTTTTTCAGGCGCAAAGTTCTATCAGCTATTAGCAGACCTAACGCGTATCTGTTTTAGTGAATTTTATACTGTGAAAATGTTTTTGAAGAACTCACTTGCCATGCCAAACATATGATGACATTATTATTTGAAATGCTATCGTAATGTTCCTCAAACAGTACAACAAGCTTCTCTGACCTTCCAGGCATATGAAAAGATTAGCGCAGGTATCATACATGCACACGGCCAAAAGTTCCAGGGGGTAAACCGAGTTTTATACAAAATAATGGAATAAAAGTGTCTGGAAGTGTCTGGATGAACGACTTGAACATTCTAATGCTAGAAAAATAAGTATTTAAACTTGAAAGTATCTACTTTTAGACGTGGTTTGACACTTTTTCATAGTTCGTGGTCCCAAAATGGCCTGAACACCCTCATACCCATAGTGTGCATGTGTGGCAGGTATAATGCCAAGCAGCGGAATGCTCGGGAGCGGCTGTAAATTCGAAGAGACGAGACGTTCGAAGAGGTGGGACATGCGATGAGGTGAGTTTTTTAGACAACTACTTTTATTTTATGACATTTTTTGGAACAAAGGGGACTTGCTAAGAGGAGGGGATTTCGAGGAAATAAAGCATTCAAAGAGGTGGGATTTTCTGACATGATTAATTTTCATATCACATCTTTTTGTGAACACCTCGGACGTTCCAGGATGTGGGACACTCGAAGAATTGGAGCATACGAGGAAGTGGAACTATGCCTATTAAAGGTGATATTCCAAAACCTTTGTTCGTCACAACTTTAGCGTCTTTTCATAACCGCTGCATAAAAGGAGACGATCAGTTTGCCAAACTAGCGGATCGACATACGCGCCGTAGATGCAGATGGTGAGGGCGACCGAGAGGGGCGAAATCGAGAATCTGTGGTCAGAGAGGGGTGAGAAATGGAATTTCCACTCCAGTAACTTGCGATTCTCGGATATGTTATGTCTAAATCAGCTGAAAATACACCGATTAGGGGTCTAAATTGCTGGACAGTACAAAACTTTCGGACCCTTTATCGGGAATAACACCCCTCTCTCGCCCTTCCCTATGAGCATGCACGATACGCGCAAGCCTCATGGAGAAAAACACAACTCACAACTTCAACAGTGCATAAATCAAATCGCGTTACGTACTCCGTAAAAGAGCAAATGCATATTACAGCGAATCAGCGTTTTTGTACAAAGTCCATTCCTTTATGCACAAAAATGGTACATATGTACTCGTAGGCACAGGTGGACATCACCAAAATTCTGGGGGTGTGTGTGTGCAAAATTTTTCAAAGGTCAAAAAATAGTGGTATGGCGAAAACCCCCCATTTTTCAACGTTTCACATCGAGTACTATTCATTGGCATCAAACAATTGCGAAAAAACGAAAAAAAATTTTCAAAAATTGAATCATGGGAGGGGTATTTTGATTAATGGGGGGTATTCGGCCTTCTGAGAGGGGTGCATACCCCCAAACCCCCATGTGCCGTAGGTCTAAAAGAGTCTGTACACATGTGAATTGCAGTCTACTATAATAAAGTTCAGTTCATTCTGTGAGCTGTAACTGCATTTTTCACCTTAACTAGTGCACTCTAGCCAAAGACGAAGACTTTTACAGTATTTAATATTTCTATCATTGTTAAGTCGAATTAGCGCTTCTTTTGATGACAAACAATTCAGAAAGAAAATTGACGCAAAGCGCCTGCAAACTTTTCACATTATAGTCACCATCTAAAGCACAATCTTAAGCATATACACGTTCTTGAAGGAAATTTGGGGGTTTTTGACGCCCCTAAGAATGGCTACTGATCCACCACAAAACGACTGCGACCTACATTGTCGATTTTTCAAAACAATCGCAGAAAATTAGCTTTTTAGAACGTTTTTAGATACATTTGGTTCATAAGTGCCAAACTTTCGGCACTTACGCCATATACTCATTTTTGACTTTATTTTCAATTTATTTTTTAATTTTCTAAAAATATTTTAATGCTATAGAAATAACGAACATTGTCCAAAACGTCAAAAAGCGGGGTTTTCGATGTCTACCCATCGTTTCGTTTTCAGCCCAAAAGAGGCTTTTTTTAAATTTTTTTCGTGTTTAAACCCCAGAATTTCCATGCTTTACGTACTTGTACGATTTTGGGGCTTTTGTAAAAAAAAACGAAGGAAAAATCGCATCTTTACTATAGTGTCCAAGTGAAATTTAGATTTTTAACAGATAAACAGTATAGGCACCCCGCTAAATTACTAAATCGATAATAAGCACCAAAACATTTTGGCTGATCTGAGCTTCTAAACTCGATGCTAGAGCTTTATTTACTAATTGAATTTCCAACATTTTCAACGTTTTTAACCCCGAACAATTGTTGCACAAATGAAAATACACAACCCATGCTGAGAACTATTTTTCACTTTATTCAAAAATTTTAACTTTGAATATCACAGTTCGACGGAGTAATAACCATATATGAGCAGCAAGAAAATTCTGGGGGGGGTTGAAATCGCCAAAAATCGCCAGCCATGTTACTAAAAATAGAATTAAAAGGGAGGGGTCTACAGTAATACGCGGGGTTTTTCAAGTCCCGCGGGGGTTTACACCCACCCAGACAGCCCACGCCCCTTGTGGTAATAAACCTTACGGTGAGCATAGGCATATATTTAACAAAGAATCGTTTGTAATAAGAACGGCCTTGAAAATATGCGTATTTTAAAGAATGACAGGAAAATAGAAAATTTTGAAAGATAACCAATACGAACAAACAACGAGGTTGAGCTAAATATCGAAAATAGTCTCGAATGCATCATGCCTGAATCCTGCTGCATGCTACATCGCTTATTTATTATTTAACAGATAATTGATTTTAGTTTCGTTGAGACGAGTCGTTAGCGAAAGAAGTTGCTTTTGGCTTAGCAATCCATAATTGTACAAGTTGATCAAATGCAGGTCAAAATTTAGACGTCCGCCTTCCCTGATTATTTGGTCGCCATGGGAATTCAAAAAGCTGCAGCAAGCGTGAAATACGCGGTCATCGCCAAAGAAGCTGCAAAAAGTGAAACAGATGCACTCATTAGCATACATGTAAGGGCTCGAAATGTTGGGTGGGGGTATCCGGTTATTTTTAGCCGGGGGAGTGGGTGAATGATCTCCAATTTTTTGACCAAAAAGGGCTAAGAAAACACATAAAAACAGCCAGAAAAGTTCAATTTTTGAGGGGGGGGATTTGGGTGAGTGTATCCCCATCCACTCTGTTACATTTATGATCATTAGCAATAGTTCCAGATTTTGTTATTGTAATATATAGAGTCAATACTTCTTTGCAAGTCAAATTAAATAAGATCAAAATAAAACTTTTGCGACTTCCAAACCAAGATATTTTAACAAAATTTTAGAACGATACATTAGTTAGCAGCGAAAAATTGGCAGAAAATTTTTCGTATTATTTTCCCGCGGAAAATTGTGCAGAAAGCGTACGTGTAAGTGCGACATTTTTCCTCCTTTGATATTGTTACTATATATTTTAGGAGGAATCCATACATGCACAGCATGGGAAATCGGGAGGGGATTGAAATTATAAAAGTGCTTTTTTGGGTCCAAAAATGGTAGGTAGCGTCAAAAACATCGTTTTTCAGCGTTTCTAAAGATGCTTTATCTTTCTAGAGACATAAAACATAGAACAATTTCGAAAAAAATCAAAAAGTCGGAAGAAATTGGACAAAATATAGTCAAAACATGAGAATAATGGCGCGAAGCGCCGAAAATTAGGTACTTTGAGCAAATAGATAGCTAAAAACGCTTAAAATGCATCTTTTCTACAACTTGTTAAAAATTTTTTGGGAACTCCAAAAATTATTCTATCCTGGGGGGGGGTAAAAGTTTTTGCGGGGGTTAAAAGTTTTTCCGAAATAGGGGTAAAACCCCCAACCCTCCCAAGATCATGTATGATGGTATCTTCATTTTTTTGGTCAAGTGAATGATCAATCTAATTTTTTGTCTTCCATAATTTGATTTCCGGAAATCTTGTGCATGAAATTCGAATTTACAACGCTTAGAAGGAGTGACAAAAAAGTAGTTTTCGGGAACGGTACAGCAATACAGTGCCCAGGAAAGCTTTTTGCGCCCTTCGCTTTTTGTATAAAAAATAATGCTCTTTTGCCTCACTTTAGAACACTTTCCTAGTCGTTTCCGAAAATGGGCGCGTGGATCTGCCCCCGAAAATAAAGACAACATCAGAATAGGAATTTTTTGCTATTTCTGACAATTTCGCTCCATGGAACCCCCAGACTTAAGCTAATGCCAATGTATGGTCGTTTCACATTTCGCAAGACACTGTCAGCTTTCAGCCATGCATAGGCCCCATAAAGTAGACTATAAACGGCTAATAAATAAATACACTTTGCTAGACATGCACGTTGATGGGGTAGACTCCCTGAGTGAAGAAAATATGAAATTTTAAGGAAACATGAGGCGAAATGGAAGCTAAAAAGCCATGAAAATTCGAAAATTTCATATAAGTGTCTGAAATTGACCAGAATCTGTTCATTAACATTAGTTTTAAAGCTATTTTAGCATCTTTATAAAACAAAGTTAAGAGTAGAAAGGATTATTTAAAAAAGTTGAATTAAAACTACTTAAATTAAAATTGAAAATGATTTAAAATCGATCATTAAAAACAGAATCTTCGCTTGAAATCGACCAGAATCATAAATTAAGTCATCTAGTCTTTAATATTTCAATGTCTACACAAATTTTCAAACCATTGTAGACCGGTAAAGCACTTCAGCATATCAACTCTTAGACTGCGCTGTGCACCCGGGCTAGTAATCAGGGGGCGCTTCGTTTAAGTTATCAATTACCGTGTTTGAGAAGACCTAAAATTGAGAACAATGCATGGTTTTAATGAAAGCTGCGAGATGCTAATGAGGACTTTGGCCATTAGCACGGCGGGCTAAGAGTTATGAAGATTTTTTCGGGTTTTTTTCGGTTTGTGCGTTATGGCGATTTGTTTATGCAACTCACTTTGATATTGCTTAAACCACATTGATTCTGCACTGTTTTATTACCGAGTTTTTAGGTACCCTTCTTTGACAATACCTCCAGTTGAAATTATTAGCACATTGCTTGAACCCCAGAGTGGGTACTACTTCCGACTAGGTGCGAAAAGTGCTTAATATCGTCAAAAGGGTGAGCGAATCGATAACGACAGAACTGAAGTAGCTTCTAAGGTTTAAACAACACCGAAATAGGGTATAAACAAATCGCTATGGCGCCCGAACTTCTGGCAGATGACTAAAATTCTTTCCACGATTTGAACAAGGACATTTTTGTCTATATAATGACAGTGGACTTAGAATTTTATATCAACATTTGCCGAACTTATGACCTGTGGTATTGAACTGAAGCCCTTTTTGGCCCACCCTGCGCATCGTTTTCATGCAGAAATTAAAAAAACTTTTCCTTGACAGCTTAAAGGCCACTATGGTTCGAGATAGCCCAAGTCTCGTGTCTTCGGCTCAAGCTCTGCAAATACAAATGCGATTCAAACTAAGCGAAAGAGTATGCACCAAGATCTGCACTGATACAGGATATAAAATGGCATACTTCACTTGTAAATTATTTGCGAGCAATTATAATCTTTGCCAGCAGTGTTTTTTTTTTGTACAAGGTCCGTTTGTACATGTACAAAGATGGTCCCAAAAGTCTTTGTACATTTAGTACACACAAATTTTTGGGTACTATAATATGGTACAGTAGCTTATTCAGTGTGGTAAAAGAGAAAGTTGTTCGACTTTTGGTAGTGTATTTTAGCAGATTTCTGGGTCTCTAAGGGCGAAAATCACTAAGAATCGTTGAAACGTGCGAGCAACAAAATTGAGCATTTTTCCTTTTGAAATGCAATTTCTGCCATTATAAAGATAATATATGAAACACACAATCAATATTTCGGGAAAAATTTTAGCGAATTTTAGATCTTTTTTTTGCAATTTTTTTCTTCCCAAAAATCTTTGTACATGTACAAAAACGGTCCCGAAAAGTCTTTGTACATCGGGAAAAATCTTTGCCGAATACAAAAACACTGCTTGCCAGTATACTTAAAAAGGATACGGCCTACAGATATGGCATAATAATCGAGCAAAGCCAGTTTATAGTAATATTACATACTTAAACTTCATGACGTGCAAATTCCACATCTTCATAATTCGTTTTTCTCCATCATTCACGTCTGTAAATTCGTCGATTAGCTAAAAGAAGAGATAGTGAACCTGAATCTGGGTATAAATGAAATGGAGCTATGCAAAGAGTATACATACTTTGCAGCGAATGACTCGCAGCCAGTCTGGATCCGTTTCATTCTCCGAGTCACTTTCCATGTCTCCCTCTAGCAAAGGATTACAGCTTTGACTGTGGTAATATTGCCTTAAAACGAGCAGCAAGAATAAAGGAAATGGGTAAGCTAGATCATTTTATGGAAAATTGTAAACTTTTATTACACATGTACATGTTAGTGGCATCAATCCAATGAAGACAAAAACTGCTTCACAAAGACTTGTATAAAATATGTTAGTGACTGATGATAAAAATTGCCAGTAACGAAACAACGCACTGGCTTTTTACACAATTTAAAAATATTAAAAAATATATGAAAATATCAAAACATTTTCTTAAGATGAAATCATGTTCAGTATTTATGTTATTTTTAATGAGAAATGCTTAAATTTTTCAGCGCTTTGCGTAATGTCTCGATTGTTTTCATAGTGCTACCTCAATTTAATGAATTATTAGAAACCAGATGCGACTGTTTTACGCTTCAAACTGTAATGTATACAGACCCGTATCCAGGATTTTTTTTCGAAGGGGGGGGGCGAGTATTTTTTTTGTACAAGGTCCGTTTGTACATGTACAAAGATGGTCCCCAAAAGTCTTTGTACATTTTGCACATGCAAATTTTTGTATACTATAATATAGTACAGTAGCGATTTTAGTGTGGTAAAACAGGGTTTTCGATCTTTGGTAGTGAACTTAAGCTAATTTCTGGGTTTCTTACAACAGAAATTACTAAAAATTGTTTCTAAACGGCGCGAAGCGCCGAAAAATTTGACATTTTTTTATTCTAAATGCAAATTCTACCATTTTAACGATATATAGGACAAACAATTACTCGTTTCGGCGCGTTTTTGGGAATTTTACACCTTTTTACAGTTTTTGTCCTCCCAAAAGTCTTTGTACATTTTGTACATGCAAATTTTTGTGTACTATAATATAGTACAGTAGCGATTTTAGTGTGGTAAAAACAGAGTTGTTCGACTTTTGGTAGTGTATTTTAGCTAATTTCTGGGTCTCTTGAGGGCAAAATATCCTAAGAATCGTCTTGAAACGGCGCGAAGCGCCGAAAAATTTCACATTTTTCCTTTTAAAATGCAATTTCTGCCATTATAAAGATATATAGACCACACAATTACTCATTTCGGCGCGAAGCGCCGAAACTTTTTGCGAATTTCAGACATTTTTTGCAATTTTTGTCTTCCCAAAATCTTTGTACATGTACAAAGACGGTCCCGAAAAAGTCTTTGTACATCGGGAAAAATCTTTGCCGAATACAAAAAAAACACTGAGGGGGGGGCAAAATTTTGAAGTCAGGTATCTTCAGAACTATTGGGAGATGGGCAGAAATAAAGGCATTTTTGAGCGTATCTCGACGAGTTCTTTGCAATGGTGAAGAGAGATTTCAAAAATTTTCACTTTATTTCCATACTAATATCACACAAATCTATCGTTTAAATAATCTACACAACTGATTTCTCATCATTCAATCGACGAATAATTTCCTAGCTTCTGTCATTGTATTTAATCTTTGTGATGTACGAAGGAAAATACAAAAATTCGACATGTTCTACATGTCTAGCTCAAATTTGAGCGGTTTTAGTGGGCTAGAAGACCAAAACTATTCGCGCCGGAAAAGTTGGAGTTTACTAGCACAAAAGAACGTTAAAAACCCGTTTTAGTAATGTTTAAGACCAACTTCGAGATTTTTTGATTCTTTCCTTTGGGGAACCTTGTGTTTCGAAAGTGATTTTTCATTACCGGGGGCCGCCCCCACCCCCGCCACCTGAATACGGGCCAGTATGTATGTATATACGAACTGCTTTCAATCATTACTGAGCCAAACGTAATGTCCATTGCCTTTTCGTGTAAACCACTGGCGGTTTCATCAAAATCAGTGTCGGACTGCCAAATTTAAATTGGTCAAGCGATCTTTTGCATCTTTTAGTTTCGCTTTTATTCCTAACGAAGGGGAAATAAACGACGTAATTTATTTAAAAAATAATTTTAGAACGGTTCAAAACAAGTTTTGGGATAAGCTGAGCGCTTGTAGGCAATTATTTGACGAATTGTTAAAAAATGTAAAATTATCACGGTAAGAAAATGTTTCAAGAAGAGTAAAGGACCCTCTCGTTCTGTTACAACAAATAGCGAATAAAGTCGAGTCAGTTTGCACACAATTCTGATCCCGGCAAGCGAGCAAGTTTTAGGCAATGCCCGTCGAATTAGTCGAAACTTGGAGACATGTTAAAAAATTATCTTGTCGGGACTTGAGCTGTCAAAGCTGAATTTTCGCTTAAGCACTCAACAGATCAAGGTCAAATAAATATACTTCTATAAAGTGCATACGTTAGGCATGTCCTGACGCCGGTCACTGGCGGATTTAGAGAGGGGGCCGCCAACCCTGTCGTCAAAAAATATTTGGACGCAATGAAGAATAGATGTGCATTTTTTGACGATTTTAGTCATATCCTATTATTACATCATATTAGTGCTCATTAATGACGTTTACTGACTCTCTTAGCGCTCTAAAAAACTTACATTTACGTCAAAAGAGTAGTTTTTTGTACATAACAAAGATTTTGTAGCTCCTACAATGATTTATCGAATGTTTTCTGGCGATTTGTGTCGTTTTTTGCATTAGTTTTGCGAGTTTTTCATAAAAAATAAATTTTTTTACTTTTTTTGCATTAGAAATAATTCTGCCTATCAAAAGACAGCAAAAAACCGGTACTTTGAGTACAATATACGAAATTTTGGACTATGTTTGACATCTTCAGGAAAATTTTGGTTTCCGCTCCGCCCCCTTCAGAAAATCCTGGATCCACCACTGGTGCCGGTGCTTGTACATAATGTTTAAGAATTATATCACTTATTTCATTATCTTAATTCAAAATTTGCCCAAGGGGTAGTGGGCATGGTTCCATTTAATAGAATTTTCTTGATTTTTTCAAAATTCTTCTCGTTTTCATGGGCAAAGATAAGTGCTGTCAGAAACACCAAAAACGATGTTTTTGATGCGTATCTGCCATTTTCGGCCCCAAAAAAGGGACTTCAAAATTTCACCCTCCCCCTCCAAAGAATCCCCAATGCTGTGTATGTCTGGTAGCGGGGTGGATCCATGTCTTAGGAACAATCCTTGGTAGCTAAAACGATCCGCATTATTCGACGTCTTTCACTACACAATGAACAAAGTATGCTCTTTTTTTAAAAGAAGACCTAGATGGAGGCATGTTACAGAAAAGGGTAGAACAGATTAGAAGGTGGAAGACGCACCTGTCAGGAACAATCGGTAGCAACATTGTTTGTTTGAGAAATAAAAAAGCATACAACTAACAATCACAATAATAATATTAACGAAGTAATGTTGATAATAATAATAATAATAATAATAATAATAATAAATAATAATAACAATCAAGTAAAAAAAGCTTGAACAAAAGCAATAGTAAATATACAAAAAACCAAAGTAAGTTTGACAAAAATGTACTTTTGAGTAGATGAACTGCAGATGTTAATGAATAAATTTGATTAATAAATAATCCAATACTTTTGTAGAATATCTCGCGCTATAAAATAGTCACCTTGTGTAAAGAAATAGCAGCCGGGATTTTCTTGGCAAAGGATTGAGGTATTTCCTGCGATCGTAAAATTTCCATCTACGACGAATTGTAATGAAACTTGAAATTTCGGATCTATTCGTGAAATTGGCATCTACCGCCACATCAATGATATGCTTTATTGGATTTTTATGCTGAAAGTAATTGGAAAGTTTATTTCTAAACTGAAGTAAAATGGAGTTAAACGAAATAGACTGCCATATCCTGAATTTTAAAATGTTTCTTACATTTAAAAAAACACAAGTATTATTATGCACTGATTGACCTTTTTAATGCAAAAAATAAAGAAAAGCACGGGCCAGCCTTTTTAAAATAAAAAACTGTTCGATTTACTTTGAACTGAGGTGGAACAGAAACAAAATCATTCTCTCAAATAACGAATTAACGTATTTAATATTTTCTTATATGCGTCTTTCAAAATAGCTTTTCATCCCTTTTCTTTTCATCTTATCATTCATGGAATTTTTAATACAGAATTAAGAAAAACGCTAGACAGCAATTTCAAGTTACAGAGAACACTCGACGTACATGAACACTTTTAGCATATGCACATTCGAATAGTCTGAATTTCGGGAAATCGGATACTGACATGCGATTTTTGGGGGTATTGCAAAGTGTTTCAGGAAAATTGTCGAGCTTAATAAGAAAAACAGAACTCATATCCAGATATTCAACTAAGCTAGCCACTTTATTCCAAAACAGACAATTTTTTTTATGAAATTGTTCATTTATTTTCAATCGTCTGTAATGCATACACACATAGAGTGGAACCTGATAGAACATGATCATAAATACAAATTTTCATGAGATAAAATACGTCTAAAATTATTCACCTTTTTTGACTAAAATGGCATTTAAAGAGACCAAACAAAGGTCGCCATGACATTTTAAATGATAAAAAACGTATGCTACGACACCGTTTACACCGTTCCTGGATTTCACCCTTGAACCTACATATTTATAAATAGAGTAAAAAAATGACAATGAGTATAAAATAACGCACTTCATTCCGGTTAAATTATACGTACCAGCTCGAACATTCATGGATGTCAAATACTTTTAAGGAGTAGGCAGTCATACCGTTTGTGGTCAGTTCCTGAATAAAAGCTCAAAACGTCTGAATTTTAATTAGTGAAAGCATTTATAATTTTAGGATTGTTTTCATAGACGGTAACTAATTAACAATTTTTAGGAGGTAAAAACGTTGCTGAAGTCGTCACTTTTGTCTGGAATTTATTAAAATATGAAAACAAGCCTTCAATTAATCGCTTACCGTGTCTACGTAATAAAAAAGAAAGCGCGAATGACACAGTCGAAGGTGCATAAATAAGCAATACAAATCTTCGGTCGCCGTATTGCAAAACGGACATCGATTAGGGGAATCGGCCACGGTATTCAATCGTCCAACATCCCTATTGTGCAATTTTTTCGGAGATCCAGTTGGCTGCAATCTGAAAAAGTTTTTCTTTATGCTTCGATCTAATCTTGAACTAATGACCTTTTTCATAAAAATTTCTCCATCCAAGGTTATTCTCTTGAAAAATGTTCCGAATTATGTACAGTTCAATTATATTTTCAAAAATGACAAGCAACTTATGCGTCCGGAAGTATGTGATTGTTATTTTGATCAATCTAGGGTACCTACGTCAGGATTTAGAAAATTAAAAAAAATATAAAAAAATAAGTAATTATCTGTCTAATACTCAACCTGAATTGCACTCTCCCAAACTTACCTAATAATACATAGCTTATATCAGCCCAACTAATTAAACAAAGAAAAGGATATTGCTGAAACATATTTTTGGATAAAAACAGTTTTTCATGTTTCATCAGAACAACATTGTGAATGTCGCTGTATATATGTAGTAGTGTTTGAAGCAAAATAATGGATAGCAGGACAAAACTCACTCATTGGCGCCGGAACATCATCAGTATTGATGATTTCTTTGTTTGAAGCCAATGTGCTACAAAACTGCGTTTAAGTTTCTTAATTCCTTTTAATGCCGGTCAGCTAACAAGTTGAGATAAAAATGAATGCATTAACCGATGTCGGTTACTTATTCTGAGATGAATTATAGAAATATTAAAAGAGAAAATTAATAGCTCAACCGAATAAGCACAGCTGTGTGCTCAGCCAGCAGTCATACTCTATTTTTCTCTCACTCCAATAGGTACGCTTAATTTGAATTTGAATTTAATCGATTTCGATTTTTTCAGAAAACCTGTAACATTTATATATGCTTTGACCCAACAAAGATATTCTACCAGATGCTAGCCCGTGCATTACTGTTCTGGCATATTTTATCTGCTAGCACCAAGACGAATGCATAGTACTAAGCCTAAGCCTAAACTGAATTACACTTTGTGTGCTAAAACTGAGTTTTAAATCTTTACTAATATATTTAAATTTAATTCACTATCTTGGTTTTTTGTTCTATTTTAGTCCATGATAATGACAGATAAAAAGTTATAAGAATTTTGTCCTCTGAACACATATTACCTGCTTGCACTAAAGTCATCGAGTACAAAAACCCGAATACTAAAAGACATGATTTGTGATTTTCACGTTTAGGTTGATTAGGAGCAGTATTTACTTTATGCTACATTGATTTGAATAAGTCAGTGTCCTTAACTGTGCTTTTGCTTTTCCAGTTGTTTATTATTCTTTAAATTAAAATTTTACAAAAACTTATGAATGTTTTAGTCCCTCCCGTTACGTAGAGGACGGGGTTTGAATTATTCCTGTCATAATACACATACAATATAATGTAATTCATGTTTAATTATACAAAAAGTTATCGTTTTCTTATTGATTAGAAGGATTTGATGCAAAACTCAGATGTTATTGCGGACTCTCCACTGAAATAAACATTGATAAAACATGACTTGTGAACAATAAATAAAGTCAAGTTTCTGTAAAAAGATGCAAGAAAAGATATGCTCCACAATATTTAATTTCCTGCGTTAAAATTTTTAACAAAAATAAAAAGTTAGAACGAAGCGGGGAATAAAAAATAGTTAAAGCTATAAGAAACCATTTTTACAAGAAGACGCACGCTTTGACATACCTATATACACGTACCAGCTCGAAATTTTGGATGAGGGGTCCCCGGCCATTTTGAGGAGGGTTAATGAACTCCTGGCCAAAAACGGCCAAAAACACCTAAAAACGGCCAAAAAAAACAATTTTTTTAAAAAATCGGAGTAAAGAGGGTCGAAAATTTTCTGGCTTTGGAAAGGGATGGCGGACGACCAACTTTGGGCTGGAGGACTCCCATCCCCGATAAATGTTTGCATACCCAGTAAGTTCTGGTTCGTTATCGTTGTACGCCGCGTGCCAGAAATCTTGCAGCCTCCGATGACAATGAAATCGATACATTAAAAACTTGGGAAACGCGTTTTCTTGAGAGCCGCATTTCACTGCAGCTGACTTAATTTCCTGATTTAACTTTGAATTCTGCGAGCAATGGTTATCATCGCACAGATTTCGACTCGACACGATCGAGGCGCTCGAATCTGGCGCACTTGAAAGTTTTTTATCGCCCTTGCTTTTATTCAACGAAGATAATTTATTAAAAAATTCTGCAGCAGACAGGCAAGAGGAGGTTCGGTGTATTATAGGCGGGGCTGCACAATTAGGATCATTCGAGATCGGACTAAATTTTTCGGCCGAGGATTTGAGATTGACATATTTTATGTGCTCCTGGTATTTACTGCCCGATGATGGCCTACGTTTCCAGAGCAAACGAATGTTTAGAAAAGCGTCTACGTCTGGCCTATCGATTTCCTAAACACGCAAATCTGTACTGTAAGACCCATACAAGAGCATCAGGGGTGAGGAGGTATTACCATACATGCACAGCATGGGAATTATGGGAGGGGTTTGAAATCATACAATGTCTTTCTTGGGTCCAAAACTGGTGAATACGCGTCAAAAACATCATTTTTTAACATTTTTGACGATGCTCTATCTTCCTAGAACATAAAAACAAAAAATTCCGAAAACAATCAAGTAAGTCGGAACAAATTGAACAAAATATAGTCAAAACATGAGTATAATGGCGCGAAGCATCAAAAAGTTGGCATTTTTAAGCAAATAGATAGCTGTGCGAAAACGCTTAAAAAGCATCCTTTCTACGACATTTTTGGGGACCTAAAAAAATCGTCTATTCTGGGGGAGGGGTGGAAAATTTTTTTGCGGGGGGGGGGAGTGGGGTGGTAAAAATTTTTCTGGGTGAAGGGTTTGAACCCCCCAAAATCATTTATGGGTATTACCTTCCCTGAGCTTTGAAAAACTCATAGCTAAACAGCCATTTTAGCCAAAAGCATGCTGCTATATAGCCTTTTTGGGCTAAGAAAATGAGCTATATAGCTTCTTTGGGTTGAGAAAACTTGCTGTATAGCCTTTTTGGACTAGGAAACTTACTTTGTGGGGTCAGAAACACTGTATAATTGTCTTTTATTAGTTTAAAAAGGATATATAGCTAGTTTTTCGACTCCATAAAGGGCTAAATAGCTATTTTTAGTCCAAAAAGGGTATAAAGCTAAGTTTGCGAGTCCATAAAGGCTCTATAACTAGTTTTCTCAGCCAAAAAAAGCATTATAGATAGTTTTCTGAGCCCGAAAAAGGCTACAGATCCGGTTTTACGAAGCACATGTGTAGCTATGAATCTACCGATTTCTGGTTTTCACCCCTCCTGAAAAAGATCACCAGACACGTCACAGGGGAAGCTAGATAACAGATGCTAAAATTGGCGTATTTTCATCAACATCTGCGAACGACCTCAGACCATAATTTTGAAATTATCCAAATCATGCGAAAAAAGCATTGAGACTTTTGGCTTAGAATTATAGCATTTCATCGTTCTTAAGTTGTATAGACGACTGCAAATTCATAAACCACATTGTCATATATGTATAAGCAAAGTAAATATCCATGGAAAAGGTCGGTCATCTAATTGATACTAGCTACCCGAATTTTATCTTATCCGAAGTGTTAAATCGCTGATTTTCTCCCGATTAGAAGTCTGCGTAAACAAGTAAAACAGAAGCATAGATGCACATGGTCAGGATCGGCAGAGGAGTGGGGAAAATCCCAGAAATCCAAAACCGTAGATTTAACGTTTACGATTTTTTGCTGTTTAAACGACCAAAACGGTCCAAATAGCCGATAAAACATTTTTTCGAGGTAATATCGCATTTTTAAAGCAATTTTAATTCATTTTGACTGCATTACAGATATCACTTTTAACCCTAAAACATACAGAAATCGATCAACTTTAGGCGCTTATTGAGTAAAAAGTACATAAAAGCACTGATCCGGCGGCACGAAGCGATGGGAAAATTTTGAAATGCTTGCTGCTTTTGACATCAAAAATTGAAGTCAAAAAAGTTCCGTCAGCTCAAAATCGCCGGAGAGTAACTGTCTGACTGACCCTTCAGCGGAAGATAATAACCCTCTCCCCCTATGTGCACATATGAGCAAAAGACTATATTCACAAGCTCTAAAATGCAGAATAAAAAAGTAGGTATTCTGCCCTTTTCAACTTTGCCGAAAGAAGTGCACACATGCATTTGATTACAAACCACGTTCGAGCATGCACATAACATGGAATTTTATCGCAGGTTCGATTTTTAGCAATTCTGCAGTCAAAAGTTTAAAATTAGGCGAACATAAGTTATTATATTACAATATTTAATATCATCTTCAAGGTTCTTTAAGAAGTGAAAAAGATTAGGAGAAATTTTCATTCACATGTTCTCAGGTCAGCTTAAATAAGTAATTAATATTAATCTTAATTAGCAGTGATTACCTATGTACGTGTTTAATAAGCAGCGCACTTATTTCAGACATCTGAGCGCTACGATTTTATCATATGTCGGTTAGATAATTATCATAAAAATTTTACCCCTTCGGATTTACTATCATTCTGCTGAAATTATGAGTTCTCGGAACAATTAATCGCCCCACTTATCAGTCATACATAATAAACAGAAGTTAGATCGGACTTAAAGTTTTTTAAACATTTTATATTTTTATACTTATGATTTTCTAGCATATCAAAAACAGACTTCTTGATTTAGATACAGAAGACAAAGTCGATCAAACTTAACGTACCTACTAAAGTTTGATACAAAATTCATTGCGCAACTCACCAATATGGAATGTGCATCAAACGCCCTGAATTTCGGAGAAAACACTTTTTTAAGCAACGTTAATAGCTGACCATCGCTTTTTTCATTGGGCCTGAAAATAACCTTATCAGTCATTAGAATGACACGAAACGGCAATTTAACTCGTTATTTAAGAATAAAATACATAGCAGTTAAGATTTCGGACTTTCGATATCGGATTTTGCCATCTATGTTTACTGTAGAAATAGAAAATATACGACGACGTGTTAACAGGCCGAAAAAATCGTAAAAGATCGATAAGTGTACAAAAGTCGTGGCGACAACTATAAGCGTCATTTTTGGGGAATGAATACTTTCATGAAATTCAAAGGCATTTTTTTGCAGATTCCTCTTTTTATATGTACAAAACTTTCTAGAAATATTTATACGAGCAGAAAAGACTTTTATAATTATGATAATATACTGTTTTACTTTAGATATATAAAATTTTCTAACATATAACCAGTCTGTAATCTCCGACGCAATTGTTGTTCAAAAAAGTGTTACTTCGTTCTAATTCAGCTGATATTAAACGAATTATGACTGTTCAGCTGAACTTATAATTGAAGTCAGACAGCAAAAATTATTTGTATCACAGAATTTAAAATCACACTGTTATTGCGATGCGCTGATTGATTCTCATAATCAACGCCATTATGCTTAAGAATTTAATGCAATATAAAAACGAAGAACTTAATTTTATCTTCAAATAACAGAAAACAGCGCTAAGTTGTAAAATAGTACTTATGTAGGAGGGAGGAAATGGAAAGACGGGACTGTGTGCATATATAATATTGGAAAAGACAGGAAAAATTACCACAGACTGAGACTCATTTCGCGATTACTCAACGACTTTTCACCGTTTTTGCATATTGGCAAAACGGCCGTTTTGGACACAATTCCATTGTTCATAGGCCATTTTGACGATTCACGGTGACCGAAACGCCTCAAGCTACGATCTGGAAACAGTTTTTTTTGTACAAGGTCCGTTTGTACATGCACAAAGATGGTCCCCAAAAGCCTTTGTACATTTTGTACATGCAAATTTTTGTGTGCTAAAATATGGTACGGTAGAGATTTAAGTGTGGTAAAACAGGGTTTTTCGACCGTTTGGTAGTGTATTTTAGCTAATTTCTGGGTTTCTAACGCCAAAAATTACTAAAAATTGTCTCAAAACGGCGCGAAGCGCCGAAAAATTTAACATTTTCCCATTCTAAATACAAATTCTGCCATTTTGAAGATATATAGGACAGACAATTACTCAATCTGGCGCGAGGCGCCGAAAATTCTCTGAGAATTTTACACCTTTTTACAGCTTTTGTCTTACCAAAAATCTTTGTACATGTACAAAGACGGTCCTGAAAAATCTTTGTACATCGGGAATAATCTTTGCCAAATACAAAAAACACTGTCTGGAAGAGCACAAATTGCAGCATAGCAAGCTTAAATTCAAAAACCTGGTGATAGCTAAGTCACTTGTAAAAACGTGACTAAAAATAACTATTTAACCCTATGTGAAATCGGAAAAATGGCTTAGAAACCCTTTTGATCCCAGAGAAAACAATTATACAGAATCTATGAACTAACACAGTATGTTTATACGTTCAAAACAAGCTATACAGCTAGTTTTCTAGGCCCCAAAAAGGCAATATAGCAATGTTTTCTCAGCGAAAATGGCTATACAGCGATCAGTTTTTTAGAGCTCAAGGGGAGTAATACCCCCTCTCACCCCTCCCCATGCCCATGTATGATAGCAAGAAATATGAAAAATTCGTGAAGTTCAAATGCTGCTTTCAGAAATCGTGTCAATTGCACCTTTTACGCGATATAGACTAGATATTAAGTACCTATGCTCAAGCAAAGAAATTTTCTGACAGAACTCCATGCCGGCGAACTACGAGTATAATTGTATTATGTTTTCTTTTTAAAACTGATTTGTTTCATTATGGACTTTTTCATCATAGAAGCTGAAATTTTAGATAATTTTAACCTAAAAGTTGCTATATTGAAGTGTAATAAAAAACGTAAATACATGCAAGAATCAGATGCACTCACACCATGAGCGTCAACACTGACGTTAAGCAACAAAAATTTAGGAATATTAGTCAGACTAAGCGATTGAAACTAAATAAACAATACTTCAACACCTGGCAAGCACATGAAATTTTCGTAGTTCGTCAAAAAAACTGCATGATAATATGTTTTAAATTACATTCGTTGACGATATGCAAGGATGGTTGCAAGTCCTCGTAAGAGCCCCGAAATAATAAACCGTAGAAGAAAAAGAATGATGTTCTCCTAGCATATTTTATTATACAGTACATTTAAAGTTAGTCAAGCAATTGAATCACATTGTTTCTCCACTCTTTTCAGTGATAAAGCAATTTTTTCTATTCAAGGTTTCTCTGCACACGTACAACAACGGTACCCAGTCGTTGTATATGTATTTTGTACACAACAAATCTTAATATATGTACTATACTGGTATGTAGCATCATTTCCGAAGCTGATTTCGCAGCGTTTGGTAACGATAGATATTTCAAAAAACACAATAAATAGACGCGAAAGGTCGAAATGTTCTCGTCATTCTCACCATTTCAATTCATACGATAAGTCTTTCAATAGATATTCATAGGACTTTTTTATCCAAACAATCAAGCAAACCTTATTAAGAGAAAAAATTAATTCAAGAAATTAGTACAACGAATGCAAATCAGATTTTTCATTCCCTTCGATATTTAACCTTTTTAATGAATTTCTCATGCACTGCTCTCCTAATGAACTTATTTTATCACGCGCCAGTTACCCGCGATTATAACATTTGTAAGTGGAATAAAATAACGCTTATTTGATAAAAATTAGGATTATTAAGATTTAGATTCTTTTATTCTTACGATTGAACAAGGTATATCATTATTATCATTATTTATTATTATTATTATTATTATTATTATTAGGATTATTGATTATTGATTAATTATTAAGATTCACTGCATCTTGATTAGGCGCAAGAGTTTTGTGTAAATAAGTAATGGGTATCCTAGCACTAGGTACCTGTTTTTTCGCACATAGACCATTGGCAACGAAGAACTAGCCAGCTGCACCATGATAAATGCCCATTTAAGGGTTCGAAAGCATGGGACGGGATGTTAATGACCGTTTTAGAATTGTTCGAGCCATTGAAAGACGACTGACGTTTTTTAGACTGCCCTTTCACATAGTGTACATCAAAACGACCAAGTTTATTTAATACGATGCCGTTAAGGGATGTCTTAAATTAGAAAACAAGTGCACACGTGAGAATATGTACTACTTTTGAATTTTAACGAAAGAAATGATTAAATCAGGGCAATGTAGCAAAAACAATATCATAAGCGATAAATTATAAAGAATTAGGGAGCAAACAAGCAATCTACTTTTTCAGCATAGGAAAATCATGTTAGTTCAAAATTAGTCACTCTTATCACAGATGGGAAAGATCAGATTAATCAGAAGGGTGGAATCCAGGAAGATTCGTATAGTAAATGATCAATTTTGAGTTTTTTACCAATTAAAATGCCATTTCAACCTTTTTTCGGTGTTTTGATACGCCATCTTTGACGTCGTAAAAGGACTGAAATCAATTTAAAAATGACTTCTGGATAACTCAGTCAGACTCTTAACATTGGGCGCAAAAATTTTCTGGTACATCTTCCATTATCCCGAAATCGCCTGACAGTTCCTCCCAACACTTCAAAATTGAGGAAGGAATTAGGAAATAACTCCTGCGCCCATTGTGATTCTTATATTCTAAGTCTTCAGTGGGGCATGTATGGTCATAGAAAGTGTGAGAGGGGCATTACTCTTCCCTCACATATCAAAGATATATATATGTAGGTACGCGATAACGCGCTACCTACGATTGGAGATTGCATAATTTTTTCTAATGCGGCTCGTTTCAGGATATACCTACAAAAACTATTCGGACCCGTCTTTCTTTATGTAAAAAGATTTAGAGGAGCAGTAAAAATATCGAAAACGTCTAAAATTTCCGGCGCTTCACACCATAATGTGTGATGTGTTCTGTGTGCCTTTATATTGCACAACAGAACATTGAATATAAAAATTGTATGCAATTCTCGCCATGCATAAAGATGTCCTGCATATGAACATAGACAAAGCAATTCCTTAGCAAAATTTAAGAAGTCATAAATGTTCAAGTTTCGTGGCAAGAACTGCACGTATAATTTTTACATTCTAAATATAATCAGTAGTGATCTACGTACAGGGAGTTGTGGTTTTCTTCCCCAGAATTGTAGAAAACGTCCTCTTCTAAACATTTTTAGCGATCTTTTACTTCAAAAGTGCTAATTTTTTTAATTTTAAGCTACACGACCAATTTTGACTAACTGCATATTCTGAAATTTTTTATGTCTTTATCATTTGAAAGAACATTGACAGAGACTCAAAAAAACTAAGTTTGTGATACTTCTCTAACGTTATTAGACAAAAAAGCACTTTATTTTTTGGTTTCACCCCCTCTCGAAGGTTGGCTGGTCTCTAAACTTAGATTAGGCAAAACATAAGTGGAGAAAGTGACTTTTTGATTTTCAAAGGCTTTTGCATATTTTGTTAAATCAGTACGTACAAATTAACCCATCATCCTTATAGCTTTTGCGCTAACTCGTTCCAGTGAATTAATAATTCACATATCCCGTCCCGTTATGATTATTTTGCTATGTGTATATCAATACTTCACTTCTCATAGTGCATCTAATTTGACCACTTGCCCAGCTCAAAAGTAGGTATTTTAAAATTGAAAATATGACCAATTTTTCGACTTCTTATTAAAAAATACGATTTCCATTAAATTATTACTTTCAAAAAATCACAAGAAAACTATCCTCCAACTTGAAAGCGCCCAGAATCTCACATTTTTCCGCTGTCATATATGCGATGTGCACAGCAAGCATTACACATCTGAAGTAGCGTCATCTGCTACGAAGCAGCATGCTTTACAAATGATATTTCAATGCAGGCAATAAGCAAAGAGCTTTGACAAGAATTAAGATGCAAAGCCAAGCCAAATATGTTGTTCGAAACAAAACAATGTTGGATCCGAAAGACATTAAGATGTAAATTTTTTTGTCACTATCATTGGACTTTGCGAACATGCTAATGCGTTAAGTCTGTACTCACAGTAAATATAGGTCATCTAGTGAGTTAACTATAGACAATGAGTTTAATCAGGCATTAAGCTGAGGAGAATCAACTAAACCACCCTTCATCCTTGCTTTCCTAAAAGGACGTGTGAAACTAGTCGAATGCAAATTTTGTATTATATTTAAGTTCCCCAATGTACCATACGTGTTATAGACACCGCACACACTTTCTCAATTGCATTCATACCTTGTTAGCCAACGAACCATTGAGCTTCAGCAAGTTAGCTTCGATTTCGACGTTATTCATTACAGCTTAAAGCAGAACTGAGTGAAATTGATGCGCATGACTGAGACGTGTGAATAGAAGGTGGCAAGCAAGCAAGCAAAGAAAAATTATTCGGACAAAGAAGCATTAAATGAGAAGCTTTACGATACATATATTTGACAGAGAAATGTATTAGGAAACTGATGACAATTGCAGCAGCGTTTACGGGGCTCTGTAAAAAAGTATGCGTCCGCTTACATATAACCCACACATGATCATAGGACGGGGAATTTCAAACCTACCCGCGAAAATATTTTCAACCCAGCAGAATTTGCGTTTTCAAAAAAATCGTATAATATGCCCTGTTTGAGCGTTTTGAGTGATTTTAATTGATTAGCGCCAATTTATTCGGATATTCGCACCAAATAGTCATTTTTAACAATATTCTCTGGAGTTTATCGAATTTTTTGTGTAGGAAGAAACAGTATCGTTAAAAAAGTATACGGTATTTCTGACGCGCATCCATCTTCTTTTGGCCCTAAAACGATACTTCAATGAAACTTTTCTGGTTTCACCCCCAGAATTACCATGCTGAGCACGTATAACAAGGGGTCATACAGAAAAACGGTACCACAATTATTTGTGCATTGTGGGCCAGGTATATTATAGTATATACTACCATGCATGATCTCGAGGGGAGTTGGGGGTTTCATCCTCCAGAAAAATTTTCATCCATGCCAGAATTGGCGATTTTTCGAAAGCTCCCAAAAATTTTCTAATTTGTAGAAAAGGTGCTTTTTAAGCGTTTTAAGCTATCGATTTGCTCAAAAGTACCAAATTTTCGTCGCTTCGCCCCATTATACTCATGTTTTAACTATATTTTGTTCAATTTGTTCGACTTTTTTTGATTTTTCTTTTCGAATTTTTTTCTGTTTCTTCAACTCGTACCTACCATTTTTGGGCCGGAAAGGCACTTTATAATTTCACCCCTCCCCCAGAATTCTCATGCTTTGCACGCATGTATACTACGATATATAAAAGTTAAACCCATATCGAGGATTTGCTTAAGGTGAGAACCCCGATACTTTGATTAATATGTCAGGAACCATATCAGAAAGCTATCTATTGAGAATATAAGAATTCGAATTTTTCAAAACAATTAGTATTTTCCAAACCACTACATTTTCCTAACTCTTCAAGTAACTTTAGTTCGAAGCCAGCTATGCAGCCATACGTGAACAAAGACCGATCTTCCCATTGATGCCAGCTGACCCATGTTTTTGTTTGGGTTGTCCTTTCAAGCATTGGTTGATTATTGATTAGTTGGCTGGTCATTGACCGGTCTGTTATTAAATCATTGACTGGTTGGTTGGTTATTGGTTAATCAGTTGGCTACTAGTTGGTCATTAATGGCTTGGTGCAGCTTGGTTATTTATTGCTTAGTTGGTTAGTTACTGGCTGGTTGATAAGTCATTGGTCGATTGATTTATTGATTAGCTGGGTTTGAAATCCTTTCAATGTATTTCTCTAGCTTCCTCACCATTTTTCACCATTTGTATCGCTTTCTGCGTACAATTTTCCATTGGTACCGACAGTTTCAAGTCATATCAATTGTTCAGGTGCATACACAGCGAACAGCAAAATGCTTAATTGATCAGAATGCACCGATAAAACAACACTGAAATTCTTTAATTTAAAATAGTCTAAAGAAAAAAATCAAGAGAGTCGACAGCCGAGTTCAGCAAGATCATCCCTATCTCTGAACATAAAACATGCATAGTTGGCAAAGCGAGTCTTATTCGCTAATTCTTCCTCCTCGTTCGGTGAATAAATAACTAATATTATACTACCATACATGCACAGTATGGGAATTCAGGGGGGGTGAAAACCTAAAGTGCCTTTTTTGGGCCCAAAAATGGCCGGTTCGCGTTAAAAAACATCGTTTTTTGGCGTTTCTGACGATACTCTATCCTTCTAGAGCATGAAATCATGAAAAATTTCGAAAAAAGTCGAATAAATTGACCAATATATCGCTTAAAACATTAATATATGGCGCGAAGCGCCGAAAATTTGGCAATTTTGCGCAAAAAGACACTTTTTCTACCAATTTTCAGGTAAGTTTAGGAAACTTTTGAAAAATCGCCTATTCTGGGGGGGTGAAAAATTTTTTGCGGGGGTGAAAAATAATTCTGCGGGGGCTGAAACCCCCAAGATCATGTATGTATACTACAGAAAAACAATTGTTATTAAATCATTTTTAACAATATTCTCTGGAGTTTATCCAATTATAATTGTTTGCTGTTACTGAAAATGATGACAACTTCTCTATTGTCATTCGTTGAACAATTAATTCAATTATGAATCAGAACAAATCATTGCAAAATGCATTCATACAGATGCAATGGTAAATATTGACTTAAAAGATAAAAATGTACCAGACAAGCTGTCATCGATGTTGTCGAGAAAAACCTGCAGATTCTCAGCATTAGCAAGCTCGACCGAGCTAGCTTTCTCATCATCCAACCTGAAAGGCAGACTACATACAAATCAAATGTGGTCAGGTATGGGTTATATGCAGGCAAAGTACATAGATACGCAAGGTCAAACATTTAGAAAGGGGAGGTGAAAGTCAGAATTTTGGAGATAGTTAATCGACCTTCTTGTAAAACACAATTCTGCAGCGGAAAATACATCATATAGAAACCACAGTTTCTCAATATTCTAGCATATCAATATGTCTAGCATAACTATATGATCTCACGTAAAAATTTTCGAAGGAATAATTTTTTGCAGTATGTCGGAAAAGGCATATTTAGGACATTTCAACAAAACTACCTTATATGTATTGGATTCCAAAACTACACAAAATTCCCTATAAATCCAGGTTTATTACTTCGGCTAAAAATTGTTCTACTACTTTCATATCGTCGCTAGTTACTGAAGGCCTCAAGTTAGTCCGTCGTTTCTGGGAGAACTATTGTAAAGCCATTTTTAGAAATTCTCGAATTAACAGATTCTGGTCTATCAATAATTCATTTTCTTTCGTTAAGAAATTAGAATCAATTAAAAAGATTAAATCGATTAATACATTCGATTTTTCAACTCTTTACACATCTCTTCCGCAAAATGACCTTATTTCCACTTCTTTTGATTTCCTGGAGAAACCCTTTGAAAAGAATAAATTTTTATGTACTAACAGTTTCAAATCATACTGGAGTTCTTCTCCCTCGGATAAAAAGTCTTATTTCACTTTTGACTTTGACACTTTTACAAAAAGTCTTAAATTTTTGATCCAAAATTCATTCGTTAATTTTGGAAGTAAAATCTTTCATCAAAAAATTGGCATCCCAATGGGATCTAATTATTCTCCACTTTTGGCGGATCTTTTCCTTTTCTACTGCGAATATAAATTCCTATCATCGTCTAAAAATAATGACTCTGCTTATTGTTTTAATAACGTAACTCGTTACATTGATGACATCGCAGCTATAAATATTTCAAATTTTCGTGATTACATCAAAGAGATTTACCCAAAATCATTAAATGTCACGGAAACTTTTTCTGCTCAAAAAGTTAGTTATTTAGACGTCGAAATTAATCTTTCTACACCGATTTCTTACACGATTTTTGATAAAAGGGAACAATTTCGATTTCCTATTGTTAATTTCCCTTTTTCAGACTCTAACGTACCTAAAAATCTTTTATATGCCGTTTTTGTAAGTCAGCTCCATCGTTTTGCGCGTCTTTGCTCTAAAGAAGAATTTTTCAAAGCGCGCGTGAATCATCTGTCACTCAAATTGCAAAAACAGGGCTATAATGTTAAAATCATGCGCCAAAAATACTTAAAATTTTCCAACAGCGACCTTTCTGATTTTCCAGCACATTCTTATATTCAGAACTGTTTAAGACCGTTTTGATTTTATCATCGCTGTTAGGACGCTGCTTCCAGCATTATGCGCATGAATAAGTAGCTTCACCAAACTGTAAGCAAAGCCAATATGTTAAAATTATACGTCAACAATACTTTAAATTTTCCAATAACGACATTTTGAATTTTTTCTTCGCGTTTGCACTGCGCCTCCCGTCACATTCCCAGACGCGCTTCATAACTACATCCGTATTAGTAAGTAGCTTCGGATTTCATTAGAGTACGCTAATCATATGAGTATGTAGTTGCGTCGGCATGTTCCCACGTCAATCCCACATTTTTATTTTTTTCCGCCTTAGCTCTCGCTTTTTGTTTACTCATTGTATTTCCTCACATGATTGAACAGGCCAGGTACGGCAGTATTTCATGTGTAGGTTTACAATGATTTTTATTTATTTTCTTTCTTTTAGAATATTCTTTTTATTATTGATGTTATTACTATTATTATAGTATTCATAGTATTCGGGCACATCGATGTAGATTTTCTATTCCTGTCCTGCTCTCGCTATCTATTTACTCATTGTGTTTCCTCACGTGATTGAACAGGCCAGTTACGGCAGTAATTCACGTGTAGGTTTACAATTGTTTTATTATTTATTATTTCATTTATTTTTTAATTATTTATATATTCTCTATTAATGTTTCTTTTTTATATAGCATAATATTAATAGTATCTATAATGTTAATTCGTTTATTTCTTTATTCAATTAATTAATGTTTCCTTTTTTTATTATTATTTATTTATTTATTTATTTATTTTTTTCTTCTCAACGATGAGAGGCAGTCTAGCCGCCTAGACTGGTGCCGCTAGGTTGCAGTGACAGTCAGAGGATTAAAGGCACGAAACTGTAGCAACCTAGTTCCTCTCTGATGACCTCGCCTGTTTATATTTTTCACGTTTTTTTGTGTATTTATTCTGTATAACTCCTGCTTACTTCTCTCGTTTCACTTGAACTCTTGCACCTCGTAAAACCCGTAATTTCTCATAATATAATTTTGTGTGCTTTTTATATACTTGTGTATATACTATTTCTCGCGTCTTTTTGTTTCTTTTATACTAACAGCATGCCTAATTTATTTACCTTTTATTTATTTATTTATTTATTTATTTTTTTTTATTTATTTATTTATTTATTATTATTATTTTTTTTAAATTTATTTATTTATTTATTTTTTTTAAATTTATTTTATTATTATTTTTTTTAAATTTATTTTATTATTTTTCCATATAGATGACTTTCTGTTATTATCTCTACACACGTTTGGAGAACATATTAGAAAGGGGTCCGTTCTATATATACCTAGAATGTTTTTTGGGTCAGCCAGATTTAAGTTGCTACAAACTTATAAATCAAGGATCAAAGACGTCAAGGGCAAGGATCACCTGAATAGTGTTGAGGAGCGTATTTAAGGGAGGGCGGCCGCCCTTGGCTTGAAAAAATCATTCGTAAGGTAAACTAATCAGTTTTTCTTTTTTGTACAGGACAAAGATTTTGAGGCTCGTACAAAAATTTTAGAGCGACTTTGCACATAAAGTATAGGCAGTTTGTGGCTGATTTTCGATTGTGAAAAAGTCGAAGTTTTCGTACAAAAACAGTGAAAATAATACATAAAGATGAAAAATGCATCTCTCTATTAGAAAATTTCCAAATTTTCGACTCTTCGCATCACATATGAAGTATTTTCCATGATTTTGCCTCATGCGCGACCACACTTCTTACAGCCTATTTAGTAAGAATTTTTTTACAAAGTTTAAATTTTGTGATCGTGATGGATAAAGCATGTCAAAAAACGTAAGGAAATGCGGCTTTCACCATACATCCCAACAAATTTTTTCCGGCGAGTCCTGGATAGGAGTCTGGAGTCTGTGTCTGTCTATGATGTTTTACCATCATAGGTAGCGCGTTAGCGCGTACCTATAATATACTTGGGTACCCCCAACACCTGGGCACCCCCTACAGCTATAACGAGACACTTCTGGAAGGTGCGGTTTTTTTTAAAAGAAAGATAATAAAAAAATTCGCTGCCCGTGTTTTTTTGTTTTTCTTGAAACTCAAAATTGACTGTGTAAAGAAGGTGTAAAGTTTTTGTGTAACGTTATAACATAGGACAAATTTTGGGACCTTTTTACTGCGGCATGTGGACAACTGAGTATTGATGACTCGAAGGATTGAACAGAATAGGATAATAGAGGGATGAATTCTACAGATGACACTTTTTTGTTTTTTGAAATTCGCATTATTTATCGAACGGCAGTGTAAAGAGTGCGAAAATCTGGGGGTGAAAAAGCACTTTTTGGTCGAGTTTTCAACCTTCCTATGTCCGATACTAACTCCGGTTATGAGGTTTTTAAAATGTTTTCTGACAGAAATGTAGAGCGGATCAAGGGCTACATTCTGCATATAAGCAAAGTCTTCTATGCTCTATGGTGAGTTAGATCCTGGGGTTTAAAGTTTACACTCTAGTGGATGGTGTAAAAAAACGGATTTTAACTAAGATTTCTCTGCCAAATTTTTCCGCTTATGAGTTAGTGCAAATCGAAGACAGCATTAATAAAGTGCCTTACAGGGGCTAAACATCGCAGCAAACCGCATTTAAAAAAACGCAATATTGAGTTATTTATGGGGGTGTAAAGTTCGAAATCAGAGGTAAAAAATGGGCTAAAAAACACGTTTTTTCCGAAGTTTGATTGATAAATCATGCCAATTTGCAACAGAATTTTGGCACACAGGAATGTACTACGATTTAAAAGCTACAAATTGTACCAAACCGAATTTCTTTAAACTCAATGGGGAGTTCGGTACGGAATTTTAAAGTTTACAGTGTTCTAAATGATGGAAAATACGTTTTTGTTGCGTTTTTTGTTCGCCACTTTCTCCGTCCAGAAGTCGGGATAAGTCTAATAGAATAAAAATAAAGTGCTTTATATCGGGTGCATGTCAAAGCAAATTGTCTATACATTAATATTTAGCGAGTGTAAAGTCAAAAATTTGGAGTCTAAAATGCGTTTCTGTCTTGTTTTTCTGCCTGCTTCTCCGGATACGGGTCAGGGACACGTTTATCAAGTCTAGAAATGGACCAGGAACCAAATTTGATATGCCAGCCTGGCACATATGTTTACACTCTACGGTGTTGTAAAGTAGTTTACACCTATTGTTAGTTTGCCCATAGAACATTATGTAGACTTAATTTTTTCATGAATATTAATCGTAATATCGGAACAATATCAAAATTACGAATCTGACTAAAATCTTCTTCACACTAGGTGTTTACATGAAGTTTACACTACATATGTATTTATCTTCGTTTTTGAGCATTCCAGAAACCTAATTTTTTCCTGGAGTCTAGAAGTTTTCAAAGGATCATATGTGAGACGTCACGTAGGTGCGTTTGTTTACATCCAACAGTGATGTAAAGTAGTTTACACTCATTGTTTATATGTCCTCAGACCATTGTAGAGACATAATTTTTTCATGAATGTTGATCATAATATCCGAGTAATTTTTTACACTGCATGTTAGCCTTTGTTCTAGAGCATTGCGAAATCCGAAATTTTTTCCTGAGATATAAAAATTTACAGGGAATGAAATATATACGTCAGTTGGGCGCGCTTGCTTACACTCAGCAGTATTGCAAAGTGGTTTAAACCTAATGTTTATTGTCTTTAAAACATTATGGACTCATTTTTAAATAAATGTTGAAAGTAATATGGGAGCAATATCAAAATTACGAATCCGACTAAAATATTCTTTACGCTATGTGTTTGTGTAAAGTTTACATTACGTGTTAAACTTAATTCGATAGACTTGCAGAGACTTTGTAACTGAAGTCAAGAAATTTTCAAGGATTCATAAGTGAGACATCAATTAAGTGAGTTTGTTTACCCTCAAAAGTAATCTAAAGTGATTTAAAAATTATGTTCAAGTGTCCTTAGATCATTGAAGAGATGTAATTTTGTCTTAAATGGGTTGCATTAAAGTTAAATCCTTCTTAGCCGTGTTTATAATATGTTTCACAAAATCTTGCACATGGAGAGCTATCGTTTAATTGATGTAAATTGCCTGCAAATGTGGTTTAAAATGAACCAGCAATCACACTACTGTGCACAGAAGCCGACAAAGATATGCAGCTTTATTGTAATCATGTACATTAATAAGCCGTAAACTGTTAGTATTCTCTACACCTAGTAGTTGTGTAAAGTTTGCACTATTCATTTGTTGTTAATATGTAGTCTATACTACAAATTTATTTTACTACCAAATCGAAGCGTTAGTGTTCCTTACATTTGATATTTGCGTGAAGTTTTTGAATTTTTGCCGAAAAACTTTGCCTTCTAATTTACCAACATCCCGCCTTTTCCATTTTCTTAAAGTTTAAAATCTTTTATAAGTCTCTTAATAATTTAATAGTAGGTTTTAACTTTAAGTTTCTCTTGGTTTACAACTCTCGCTTAGCAAGCTCATTTTTCAAAACTTTTTCATAGTGATCAGATTAGTCGCGTTTAGTTTGGAATTGGTGGACGGTCGTTATTTTATTACTCGGCTTAAATAAACCAAGTGACTATCTTTTGATTATTTTCTTTATCGCAAATTCAAACACCCTATTTTCAATTTGAAAATTGATCCAATTTTCAATTTGAAAATTGAAAATTGGGTGTTTTCAATTTCAAAAGTCACAACACATTGTGCTTGTGTATTGATTGAGTGAGGATTTGCAATGTGAATTCGTTGGTTAAATATTTGTGCTTGATTATAAGTGAACTGCATATTAAGAAGAAATAACTTAATGGAGTTTTAATTTGAAAATGGATGGTGTCAATAAGGTTGTCTTGTTTAAAAAGGATAATGCTGATGTTAAGAACAATATTGTTTTCCGCGTTCTGGACTGTTGTCATTATTGTGGCATATTACTGATTGTGTTTACTGACTGATGTACTGAAATCACGCTAATTAAAAGTAGTGTACTAGCAAGAAAAATGCTCCGATGGAACAAAAAAAGATGAATATACTTGGAATTGTGGATTATTATGGATGTAAAAGGGGGACTGGAAAATCTACCTAAAGTCGGAAAATCTGCTAAAAATCACACTTTCTCTAAGCAACGCAAAAAATCGATGTATATTCTGCGGCCTCTAAAAAAGTGTCTTTTTTAAATAATGTTCGAAGTTTCAGATAAGAGTGTATAAATGTAATCTATCAAGGTTACTTTTTTAAAGTGCTGGCACCTGATTGATAGAAAACTAAGAGGTATTGTATTTAAAGTTCTTTTATTTTGTTATGAGCATTATAGCAGTAAAAGCAGGAGCCGATTGATTAGTGCATACAATCGTTTCGGGCACGCTAGTGTATCTACATTTAGTCTGTTTCAAGTCAACTTACGTGTTTCCTACTGTTTTAAACCAACCATGTCTTCAATTGTCTTCGATGTTTGCTATTTCATTCAATTGGCTTGGAAGACTGTTAGTTTACTTAATATCATTTCCCATAGCTACTGCATAGCTAACGTGCTGCTGTTTCAATCATTGTTATGGTTGAATATTTATTTTAATCTGTTGGCCGCAGAATATACATCGATTTTTTGCGTTGTAGAAAGTGTGTGATTTTTAGCAATTTTCCGACTTTAGGTAGATTTTCTAGTCCCCTCCTTTTACATCCATAATAATCCTACAATTCCAAGTATATTCATCTTTTTTGTTCCATCAGACATTTTCTTTACTAATGTATAAATACACAGCAAATTGGGGTATGCTAGAAATGTTTTCTAAAACGCCTTTTTTGGGCTCAAACACGATGAAAATGCATCCAAAACACAATTTTTTACATTACTACGTACTCTTTTTCTAAACGATAAAAACATTAAAATTTCGAAGTTAAAATTCGATTGGACAAAATATGATTTTAAATGGGAAAATTATATTTTTGACTAAAAAATCGCCCAAAAAACAGACGTTTTCACTTTTTTTTGGGAATCAAAATTCTAAAAACCTCTAAACAAAAAATTGTCGAACTATGTAGCACAAACCCCATTTCACACCTGCAAGTTTCCAAAAGTCAATGCTGGAATTTTATAAAGGAAAAACCGTAGTAAAATTGCGACATTTTTTTTCATTTAATTTTCGTTCGGGCTTTATAAAGGCAAGAAGGCCGTAATTTTTCTGATGTTTTGCGATTTTTGTCCTCAAAAATCATTGTAACTATTACAGAGATAGTTTCGAAAAATCCTTAGAAGAGTTGGAGAAATCTTCGTCGAAAACAAAAAAAACATGCCACAAAGTTTTAGATTTTACGAAAATTATGCCAATTCATTGATATGAATGGTACACTAATTTAACAACTAAACGAATGAAGTTTTAAGTCAACCGATGCTTTAGACTAAAATAATTACCCGTGAGGTTTTGAACTTCTTCTCTATTTTTAGTGAACGATACGCCAAGTAATCTGGAAGAGATTAAGAATCGAATAGACATGCCATGAAAAGAAAGTTAAAATAACAATCTTCGTCATGATTTTGAATATTTATGCTTGGCATCGTCTCCCTTTTATCTACTTTTGTTTGGCAACTGTAAACCAGCCAACTGAGAATAAAATTTAAACTGATTCGTACAGACTTTTCGGAGATCTTTGTATTTGTACAAATAGGCTCGAACAAAAAACCGCTAATACTTTTTCAAAACAATTTCACTTCACTTTTTAGTTTTATGCAAAAGATCTTCGTGCAGGGTGTGCAGAAAACCAGCCAGAATTTCCATCAAGGCGCGAAAACCGTCGTATTTCACGATGCTTAAAGAAAGCTTGTCAATTTGCTTAGTTGGCATAAATTATTGCTACAAAATTGAAATCCTTGTTCCATGCATGGGCACAGGGTCAATAGAGGGTCAAGTGACTCGATCCTGGCGACTGGGCAACCCAGCAAAACCGCGGGGGAGACTGGACCCACCCCGCAAAAGTTTTTAAAAATTGGGTACAATAAAAGGCCATAAAGGCGGAAATGGATTAAAATTTTTAAATTTTCATAAAAAGTGCTTGAAATTGACTAGGAATTGTGGAATAACGTTGTTTAGCGCTATTTTAGTATTTCTAAAAATTTTTGAGGTCATTTTGGCTCAAAAAAAGCTAAACCGGATCGACCATGCTCTGTATCTATGGTCATCACCGAAAGCGCGGGGGGTTGGGGGTCTTGACCCCCAGAATAAAAAAATGGGAAATTCTTTATGGGAAATGAGGCAAATGAAGACCAAAAATGGATGAAAAATGAAAATTTTCTTCAAAAGTCCTTAAATTGACCAGAAACTGTGTAATAACGTAGGTTTATCTCTATTTTAGCGCTTACACCAGTTTTTAAGCTCATTTTGGCCCAAAAAATCTCACTTCTTAACTACCTCCGGACCGACTGACCCACCCTCCCCAGATTGGCCATGCTGTGCACCTATTGTCATGACCAATGCCATAGGTTCCATAAGGTAATTTGACCCTGAAACCTGAGCGCACCCATATATGCCTTGTTGTTCCGTACAGGAATGAAATAATTATATATCCGATACTTACATACATAGTACCTACTTATTCAAAGCGAGTATAAGATGCTCGTACGTACCGTTTTCGTCTCCTAGTTCGTGCAATGAATCGGCGTGAATAAGACAGATTTCGTTGCAAAAACAGTTTCTAAAAGTATATGAAATAATTGCGACAATCAGGGCATAATTTCGTTAAATAAAACAAGATACCTGCTTTTGCGAGGATAAAGCCTTGTAAATCTCGATCGATCCTGTTACGGGAAAGAGCTCCAAGTTATTCTGTATTAACACTGCAGAATACATACGTTAAGCCCTATTTAGGATCTTATTTCGGGGCGGGAGGCGAAAATTTTTGGTCAGATGTCTCAAGAACCATTAGGAGGTAGACAAAAATAAGTTCAATCCAATGGAGAAAACGATTTCACGAAAAATTTCAAAAAATTTAAAGTTTATTTGATGCTGCTAAAACCGATCTATCGTTTAAATTATCTATACAACTGTTTTCCGGCACGAGTTTTTTTTTTGTATTCGGCAAAGTTTTTCCCGATGTAAAGGACTTTCAGAGACCATCTTTATATACGTGTACAATTATTTTTGGGAGAACAGAAACTGCACAACGGTGTAAAATTCCTAAAATTTTCGGCGCTTAAATGAGTAATTGTCTGTTCTATATATCTTTATAATGGCAGAAATTGCATTCGGAGATAAGAAATGTCAAAATTTTCAGCGCTTCGCGCCGTTTTGATGCAATGTTTAGTATTTTTTGCCATCAAAAACCAAGAAATTGACTAAAAACACTACCAAGAGTCGAAAAACCCTGTTTTACCATACTAAAAGCGCTACAGTGCCATATTATGGTACTCAAGAAATTTGCATGTACAAAATGTACAGAGACTCTTGGGTACCATCTTTGTACATGTAAAGGGACTTAGAACAAAAAACACCGATTTTCATTACCTTCCGCTCCACCTGAATATGAGCCTGCATAGATGCATGCATTTAAATCAGCAAGATTACAAGTACGCACGTATTTAAATTCAACCTCTGTTGAAGAACCGCAAGATGAAAAATTTCAAATCTCGATTCATCCCTTTGCATTACATGATAAACAAAAAATCGATCGGCTAAATTACAATCTATACATAACTGAGTTCTCATCATCCAGTCCATGAACAAATTTTTTTAAGTCTCGTCCTTCCTATAATTTTCGTGGTTGTTTAAGAAAAGTAATACAGAATATTGGTAGTTCGGCCGCCGGAAAATTTTGA
The DNA here is from genome assembly GCA_036768485.1 of Mermis nigrescens. NCBI lineage: Eukaryota > Metazoa > Nematoda > Enoplea > Mermithida > Mermithidae > Mermis > Mermis nigrescens. The sequence goes on along the minus strand of JAVLUZ010000143.1, from coordinate 3,149,921 downwards.
CATATTTCCTATGTCTAACCTAAATTTGAGTGGTCAGAAGGCAACAACTACAGAAAAACAATAAACCCGGCATTTTGCGATTATTAGACAAAATTATGCTGAAAATTTATTTTAACGGTCTTGTGCATTTTGTCAAATTGTCATCATTGTTTGTAAGGGACACATGTCGTAAGAAACAAAAAAACATTTTCCATCTCTTGCCTTGCCACGTCCCCTAAATTGGTCCCAAACTGGTTCAATTGTCTTACCGAAAGTCTCACTAGACCCGTCACGTGCAAAATGCGCTGTCTCACCAAAGCCACCGTTTTGTGGCTCCCACTGATTCTATAGTACTACAACATAATACTCATGGGCATGCATGCACAGCATGGAATTCTGGGGGAGGGGTGAAATTTAAAAGTGCCTTTTTAGGCCCCAAAACGGTGGGTACGCGTCAAAAACATCGTTTTTCGGCGTTTCTAACGATGCTATATCTTTTCAAGGATGAAAACATGAAAAAATTCCAAAAAAATTAAAAAAGTCGAATAAGTTGAACAAAATATAGTTGAACATGAATACATATATATATATATATATATATATATATATATATATATATATATATATATATATATATATATATATATATATATATATATATATATATATATATATATATATATATATATATATATATATATATATATTAGAGCTGTAAAGCTGGGGCCGCCTTTTTTAAGTCAGCCGGGGCCAATAATAGCGTGCTTTACCATGCTCATAGTACCACCCTGCCCTACCTTTCATATGTACCTATGCATATATTCTTGCTTGTAGATATGCACGCCGTTAATATTTGTTGGGATTACAAGATATAACAGAACATGGGCATTGGGAGATCTAGACCCCCCATAATTCACATTCCCCCCTCCCAGAAAAAATCCGCTAGACCCCCCAGAAATTGGGATTTTCAGAATTTTTCTGTTTTTCTGCTGTTTTTTTATGCTAATGGATAGCTCTCATTGAGAAACGCGAGAAAAGGTGTTTTTTCGCTCTACCATATATTATCAGGCACTTTTTGAATTTTGGACTCCTAGAATTTTTGAGCTGCCCATGTATGGATTTAACTCCTCTGACTTGGAGGCTTTTCAATGTGCTTTACTTTTCACTTTTGAAGGCTTAATATTCTATTTGTTCTGATAGACGTAGCTGTCTGCTACCAAGCAAGCTGGAATTGCTCGTCTATATGAATTGTACTTAAAATATGTCAATTTTGATTATTAATTAGAAATTTGCACCAATCTGACATAGTGAAATAAAGATTTGAATTAGCAAGATCTGTGGTTTGCTTGAAATTGAGTTTGAAGGTAAATCTGCCCAAAACATTATCAATTTTCTCTATTATAATCAACTCTAACATTGGCCCCGGCCCCGGTGCCGGGGCCAGCCTGGCCTGGCCTCGGGGCCGAGGTCAGGGCCCCGGCGCCGGTGCCTGGCCCCTGAATCCAACTATCGCATCACGGGATCACTACAATAGATAAAATTTAAGATAACAGATTATCATTAAACAAGATTACTTTTATCAATTCGAATGTTCTAGAATGCGATAAGCGGTAACACGTAAAACAATTACTAGCGCTACCTATAATATACTTTGGCCATCCTTTTTTCTTATATGTTTTTCACAGCGAGTGCGAAATTTGTGTCCCCCCCTCACAGCTATAACGGCACACATCTGAGAGGTGCGGTTTTTTTAAAGGTAGATAATAAAAAACTTAGTGCCCCCCATTTTTTTTCTTGTTCACACTCAATACCGAGCGCGTCGTGAGTGTAAAAGTTTACAATTCAAAAAATTCAAATAATTTGCGGAGGGCCAATTTTTTTTTAAAAATGTTTTCCCTAATTAGTAGGTTACGAATCTGGTCTTAAAATTTCTTTACACTCATTGGTTGTTGCACAGGAGTCTAAATTAAACGGTTTTTTTACAGTTTTCATTTGGCCAAGCATATCTAACTCAGTTTTACATTCTATGCAGTCTGATTGGTTTCAAATGTAGACGGTTAAAAAATCTAGGGGAGACTTTTAATTTTTTTTAAAACGTAATATTCTCGAATTTAGAGGCGGTTTATTGTGTTATCTGGGACAAAAAAATTCTTTCCTGTCATATTCTCCACTTGGTAGACAAAACGTGGTAACTACCCTTAAAATGTGCCTCGTCTTAAGCGCTACACGTCAAAATTTATTTTGTTTCTTTACAATCAATATTGCGTTATTAGTGCAAGTGTAAACTTTACACTGAAAAAATTTTTTCCGCCCATAGCGTCGTGGGTGATGAATTTTTTTAAAAATGTTTTCCCTAATTAGTAGGTTACGAATCTGGTCTTAAAATTTCTTTACACTCATTGGTTGTTGCACAGGAGTGTAAATTAGACGGTTTTTTACTGTTTTCATGTGCAAGAGCATATCTAACTCAGTTTTACATTCTATGCAGTCTGATTGGTTTCAAAAGGTAGACGGTTATAAAATCTAGGAGAAACTTTTTTTATTTTTTCTTAAAAAGTAATATTTTCGAATTTAGAGGCGGTTTATTGTAAAGAGTCTGAGACAAAAAATATTTTTCCCTGCCATATTCTCCACATAGTAGAAAGAGCGTGGTAACTTCCTTTAAAATCTGCCTCGTCTTAAGCGCTACACGTCAAAATTTATTTTGTCTCTTTACAATCAATATTGCGTTATTAGTGCAGGTGTAAACTTTACACTGAAAAAATTTTTCCGCACAGAGCGTCGTGGATGATGAATTTTTTTAAAAAATGTTCTCTGTGAGGTCAGAATAACGAATCTGACCTTCAAAGTTTTCTACAATCAATACACAGTACCAGGGGTTTAAACTTTACACTCTAGTGGATGAGTAAAAAAACAGATTTTGTCCAAGATTTCTCTGCCAACTTTTTCGGTTATGAGTTAAGATAATTTAAATAGATAAAAATAAAGTAACTTTTAAGGGCTACATGTCGAAGCAAACCGCGTTTAAAAAAACGTAATATTGAGTTGTTTATGGGGGTGTAAAGTTCGAAATCTGAGGTGTAAAATGGGCGAAAAAAACAGGTTTTTTCGTATTTAATTGGTAAATCATATCAAATATTTTGCGGAACATAAGTTTGGCACATACAAACGTACTACAATCAAAGGGCTACAAACTGGCCCAAACTGAATTCATTCACACTCAATGGAGCGTTCGGTTCAGATTTTTAAAGTTTACAATGTGGTGGACAGTTAAAAATACGTGTTTGTCCATATTTTTGTTCGCCACCCCTTAAAAAGTACTTTATTTTTATCCTATTCGACCTCTCCCGACTTCTTCACTTCATATTTTTGTTCGCCACCCCTTAGAAAGTACTTTATTTTTATCCTATTCGACCTCTCCCGACTTCTGAACAGAGAAAGTGGAGTGTAAATAAATTCGGTTTGGGCCAGTTTGTAGCCCTTTGATTGTAGTACGTTTGTATGTGCCAAACTCATGTTTGTAAACTTTACACTGAAAAAATTTTTTGGGAAAAAATCGGTTTGGGTTTTTTTTGAAACAGATGAAAAAAACCGATTGATTGCCCCAGATGTACATTCTTGTGCTCAATTTCCATACGCACGTACATGACCGTTAAGCGCAACGCTTAAGCGAGTCGCCCGGGACCACCTTCCCCTAAAAATTATCATATTTTTCATTCCTTTCCCACACATATTTTCAATCAAAATCCGGGATAGGAAAATGGGCACTCGGGCTTAATGCGACTTGAGTACGAATTGGTATGTGTGTTATCATATCTTACGTGTGTTAAAAGATCATATGTGTGTGTCTCATATTTGTGCCTGTATCGTTTGTACATACCTTTACCGTAAGCTTTTGCCCATAGGCCTATTGTCGTATTCATAGATCCTTTTCATATCTCTTGGTTCGTGTTGTTACGCCTCTTTTTCCGCGTCAGTTAAAACTGCGTGCGAGCGCAGTTTTGACGGCACTTTAAGATTTTACATTTTACAATTAGTTTTTGAGCTTGAGAGCCTCTCCGCCAGCTTCCGCGCTGAGCGTATCTTTTTTCCTTTTCGTCGCCGTACGTGAGCAGACTCCGTACGTGCCTTTTTATCTGCTTGGCTGCAGAACTCGTCTGTTAGTTTTCCTGCGTAGTGTGCACGCTTCTTTTCGCCGTACGCTTTGTTTTTAATCATTCGTGTTTGTGCCAATTGGCATCAGTTGTTGTATGCCTTTGGCAGGGCTTTGTGCCCTTGTTTAATTACATTGTTTGATTTTACCCGATTAGCGTAACACGACGGTCAGCAGCATGTATCCTCCATGCTGTCGCTTTTTAATTGCTTCATAATTTTTCTGTCCAAAAAATATTGTAAAAATTAATTATTTAATTAATGATGCTGGGCTCGGTTGAATTTCCGTGCTGTTGAATTCTGTCCTTGTGCTACTCTATACTTAGGAACCCTTAATATTTTCAAGCACCGGAATTCGGTCCAAAACAAGTAAAATAATAATCTTTTTGAGCCCTCAATTAGGTTTCCGGGGAACTTACTTTAATTAGGTACTTAATCTCAAAGGGGTTAAATAAGTAAGTTTCACTAGGTGCGTGCGTAGAGGGACGGGCTACCTTGAATAGGCCGGGCCGCTTACCCCCGAATCGCCGGCTGGTGATCGACCTCCTAAAAAGGGCGAGAACCCCCGTGTGAGCGCATTAGCTTGAGATTCGGGTTAAGTAAGCGAAGTGAACGTAGCTTGAGTCTACGTTAACACATCTGATATTTATTTGTCCTTGGGCCATTGTGGAGACTTAATTTTTTCATAAATGTTGATCGTAATATCAGAATTACGAATCCGACTGAAATTTTCTTTAAACTCTGTGGTTGTGTAAAGTTTACACTGCCTATTAACTCAACTCTTGTTCTAGAGCCTTGCGGAAGCTTAATTTTTTCAAAATCTTCTACGTAAAATCAGAATTGAGAATCTGACTATTAGTTTTCTCTACACCTAGTAGTTGTGTGAAGTTTGCACTAATCATTTGTTGTTAAAATGTAGTTTATACTACAAATTTATTTTACTTCCAAATCTGAGCGTTAGTGTTCCTTACACTTGATATTTTCGTAAAGTTAATGCTGAAAAACTTTGATCTGTTAAAATAATGTAAGGTTGTCTTGTTTGAAAAGGATAATGCTGATGTTAAGAACATTATTGTTTTCCGTGTCCTTGGACTGCTGTCGTTATAATCGCATGTTACTGTATGTGTTTACTGACTGATGCACTTAAATCATACTAATTAAAAGTGGGGTACTAGCAAAGAAAAATGCTCCGATGGAACAAAAAAGATGAATATACTTGGAATTGTGGATTATTAAGGATGTAAAAGGAGGGGACTAGGAAAAATCTACCTAAAGTCGCAAAATCTGCTAAAAATCAGACTTTCTCTAAGCAACGCAAAAAATCGATGTATATTCTGCGGCCAACAGATTAAAATAAATATTTAACCATAAAAATGATTGAAAAAGCAGCACGTTAGCTATGCAGTAGCTATGGGAAATGATATTGAGTAAACTAACAGTCTTCTAAGCCAATTGAATGAAATAGCAAACATCGAAGACAATTGGAGACATGGTTGGTTTAAAACAGTAGGAAACGCGTAAGTTGACTTGAAACAGACTAAATGTAGATACACTAGCATGCCCGAAACGATTGTGTGCACTAATCAATCGGCCCCTGCTTTGCTTGCTATAATGCTCATAACAAAATAAAACAACTTTAAATACAATACCTCTTAGTTTTCTATAAATCAGGTGAGTAGTACTCCCGGACCCTTCAGCTATACAATGCTTAAGCATAGCACATGCTTAAGCATAGAGACTCCATTTGGACTACGCAAGCTCTTAGTACACATGCACTCAACCACTTCCTCAGCCGCGTGAAGCGCCAAATTTAGGACCATACTACTACACATTAGAGCACAAAAACTATGAGCGCGAATTGCTGAGCTCGAGCCTACTATTTTTGCACTGGTCGGTCACCCGGGACGAAATCATAGTTTTTTTGCTTTGGTGCGAATCGCCAAACTTTTAATGCACAGTCGGTTATCCTGGACGGGCGGAACAAATTAATTTAATTTGCATAAGTAGCGAGCAGCGTCCCCATTCACGGCCTATTCTAATTTTAGTTCAGATCATCAGCTCACTACACATTAAAGTATGGGCGCAAAGCACCGACCTGCTTTATTTTTAGTTCACAATGCACGCAGATGATGAGTCATAAGCATGTGACAAAGTCCATAGTCCCATAGCATGCTACATTTTAAGGGCCTGTTCTAATTTTAGTTCAGATGATCAGCTCACTGCACATTGACTCGCAGACGATGAGTCATCATAGGTTCTATTTTTAGTTCACAATGCATGCCAATGATGACTCATAAGCACATGACAAAGTCCATAGTCCCATGGCATGCACATGTTTAGGGTCTATTCTAATTTTAGAACATAGAATTATTTCTCCAGTACCATATAATCTTGAAAAAACCAGAATTTTCCGGTTTTTTCCAGTTTTGTCCGGTTCTCATCCCTCAGAAAGTATAAAAGGAGAGAGCAGGCAAGAAAAATCATTCTCCAAAAATTATTGCTCTGCTGAACTTCTGAATTTTCGCTCTTGAAATCGTTTTTCTCATTGAAAATGGATTCTGACATTGAGATGGACGAATTTTTAACGCAAGACGCGTGGTACGAAACGGACGAAGAAATGCGGGAGGAGTGGGAGGACAGTTTGGACGTTGTGGACGAATGGTACCCGCCAGAAGAATTTTACGAGTTGGGGGAGCCGGAAACTCAAAAGATCAAACGATTCAACACTGAAGGACGTGCGTATACATTAAATTTCAAAAATTTGGATCGCCTAGACTTAGAAAAAAACTTGGCCGAAATTTTTGACAGTGCTATCACACAGATTTTGGACTGTTCTAACGCAATGGACATGGTGGGCCTGCAAATTACACATCCAACGCTAAAAAAGCCGGCGATTGTGCCCTTTCGAAAAGGTGAACAAATAAACGGTGAACAAATTGTACATACGATTGAACGAATTTTGCAGTCAAATGAGGAAGTGCAGCTCGAGCAGCCGGAAACACGCATCAAAATTGTACAGGTTAGCCCCCCGAGTGGCTCAGGACAACATAAACGTAAATTTATCAATTTGGAAAAAGAAATGAAGGCAAAACGCTGCTTTGTAAAAATTAAAAACAATGATAATCTATGTTTGCCTAGGGCTCTAGTAGTAGCCAAAGCGCGTGTGCTGCACATGGAAAAACCCAATGATAAAACTCTTAAATCAAAATACAAAGCAATATGTATGGGTGATGCATATCGATACACAATGCAGCGAACAAGTGCAAGAGAGTTGATGAATATTGCAGGCCTTAAAGATCATATAGGCCCTTATGGCATACCCGAGCTGCAGGCGTTGCAGGCTGTGATGCCACATTTTCAAATTAAAGTCTTTAGCGCCGATTTCTGTAACGCCATAGTTTTTGAAGGGCCGCCCGCAGAAAAATTATACATTTGTATCATAATAATAATCATTTCGACGTCATAGGCAGTATGGCCGGCTTCATGAACCGTGGATATTTTTGTGAAGCTTGTAACAAAGGTTATAACAATAAGGAAGAGCATCACTGTTCTAAAGTCTGCCCATGTTGTAATGGTCCTGCATGCCCAAACGTACCTCTCACTGAATGTACAGACTGTAATCGCCTATTTAGGGGACAAATCTGCTTCGAAAATCATAAAAAAGTCGGGAAAAACGAAAAGTCGATCTGTCAACAAAAGATGCTCTGTAAAAATTGTGGTCGGCATGTAAATAGAGCCGATAAAATACGGAAGCATAAATGTGGCCACTTTTATTGTAAAACGTGTAAATCTGATGCGCCTACAGATGATCATAAATGTTACATGCAAGTCGTATCTGAAGAAAAAGAAGAAAGAAAAAGACCAAATATGTGTTTTTTGATTTTGAAACGAGACAAGAAAAGACATGCGGAAATTCAAGACTCGAGCATGAACCCAATTTGTGTATAGCGCACATTGTATGTACAGATTGCATAACGAAACCACTTGGACATTGCGGTAAATGTGGTGAGAATCGGCGCATATTTTTTGGCGATAATTGTACAGATGCATTTTGCGATTTCCTCTTGGTCTCGAAAATGCAATAGCAATCGCTCCATAATGCTAAAGGTTTCGATGGACATTTTATTTTAAAATACCTGTTTAAACAAGCCGTTGCGCCCACCATTGTCACGAAAGGCCTAGAAATCATGAGCCTGAGTGCCGGATCAGTAAAATTAATCGACTCATTCAACTTCCTACCGATGCCATTAGCCGCTTTACCAAAAACATTCGACGAACCCGTATTGAAAAAGGGTTTTTTTTCCCACATCTATTCAATACAAAGGCGAATGAAAACTATGTGGGTGAATGGCCAGATGCGTGGTACTATTCCCCTGCTACAATGAGTCCAAAGAACAAGGAAGCTTTCCAAAAGTGGTACGCTGAACAAAAAGGAAAAATTTTTAATTTCAAGTCGGAACTTTTGACTTATTGTGAGTCTGGCGTTGATATTTTAAGGCAGCTGCTGTATAAAAGGTAACGTCCCGGGTGACCAACAGTCCCGGGTGACCGACAGTCCCGGGTCACCGACAGTCCCGGGTGACCGACAGTCCCGGGTCACTGACAAATAGTATAAAAATAGATCTGTCAATCAAAAGATTCCCGAGTGACCGACAGTACCTACTGGCCGACTGTTCCGAATGGCCGGCAGTCCCGGGTGGCCGACTGTACCGGTTGGCCGACAGTCGAGTGGCCGACACTGTGCCGGGTGATCGATAGATGACATGAAAATTCCCAAATGACCCGGTTGTACTATCACCATAGGTGGGCAGCACCGAAATTCTAGGGGTGGAGAAAAATTTTCAAAAGTCGAAAAATGGTCCTAACAGTGGTTGTATGGCGAAAAAACACTATTTTTCGACGTTTTTCATCAAGCACTATCCAATGGCATCAAAAAATCGCTAAAAAAGCAAAAAAAAATTTCAAAATTTAAATTCTGGGGGGGGGGGGTATTTCAACTTCTGGGGGGTGCATACCCCCAAACTCCCCCACGCCCATGTGTGACTATAACTATGAATAAATATTTTTTCAAAATCAAAATACGTAATTTTTCCATTCTCTTAGAATAGAACCCAGCCTATGGGAAACCGTAGCCGGTCACAAGCCCGGATAAATGGGGAGTGTTGGTTCCCGTGGCGACGGAACCGTGAAATGAGCTGAGAACCCAATGGCAGTACAACAAATGGATAACGCAACAACAACTAGCGCACACGGCCGAACCGATGCGTTGGGGGTATCTGGGCTCCCTTCGAAAAATAAACTACCAGCAGCAGCGAACAAAATTTTCAATGCAAAGAAAATTATGAACATTGCCACCTGGAATATACGTTCAGGTAGCCAAACTGGTAAAATGGATTTACTGGCCGACGAACTCAACAAATTTGATATTGATTTAGCTACTATTACCGAAGCCAGACTCCCTAGTCAAGGGGAACGTACTGTTTTTACCTCTAGCCATTCAAATAGCTTTAACCTTTATTATTCCGGCGGCGAAAGCTTTAATCGAGGCGTAGCTTTTATGTTAAAATCTAGTCTGAAGAAATATGTTACCTGTTTCCAACCTATTTCGGATCGAATCGCAACCTTAGAATTTGCTGGCACTATTCCGACTGTCTTGATTGGAGTTTATGCCCCAACGGAAATGAGCGACGACGTTGATAAGGACTTGTTTTATGAAAATCTACAACAGACATTGGATTCATTTCAAGATGGAAATAATTTAATTATTCTTTGTGGGGACCTGAATGCGCAAACCGGCGTAAATCGTCTTGGATGGGAGAAAACTCTTGGCCCCTTTGGATGCGGCAGCCTCAATGACAACGGTCTGCGCCTACTATCATTTGCAAACTTCAATAGAATGGTAGTGTGCAACACGTGGTTTCAACACCCTATCAATCACAGGCACACCTGGTTTTCGAATAACAGAAGAGATAAAAGTATGCTTGACTACTTCCTGGTGCATAAGCGGTTCCACAGTGCTATCCATGATGTTCGGGCAATGCGCGGAGCTTCGATCGGATCAGATCACCACCTGGTCAGGGCCAAATTCCGATTGCATCTGAAGGCGCACAACAATATTCGCCCCACAGCTACCCTCGATTACTCGCACTTATCCGACCCCAACAGTCAGGCCAAATTTCAACTTCTTTTACAAAATAAATTTTCCCCACTGTTAGCCAACAATGTTGATGAAAACTGGAACTCAACAAAAAACGCCATTATCTACTCACTTAATGAAATTTGTCCCAAAAAACGACGAAAAATAAAACCTTGGATCTCAGATGATACCCTAAAACTAGTTGAAGAACGCGCAAAAATCAAGAATATTAATCACAAGCTGTACCTTTTCCTCAATAGACAAATTAAACGGCAGCTTAAGACGGATAAGGACGCTTGGTGGAATGTGAAAGCCCAAGAAATGGAAATAGCCAGCAAGAACCATGATTCGCGCTTACTTTACAGCATCCTGCGAAGTTGTAATGGAAAGTTTAAAGCAACGAGTTCAAACCTCAAAGATCACCATGGCAACCCCATCAAATCACTAACGGGTAAACTAGATAGATGGAAAGAACATGTTAGCCAATTGCTTAACCGCCCACACCCCACAAGCCTAGACAAAAGGCTGATGGAGAACGTGGATCTGAAATTTTCAAGCACAATTAATGATCATCCTCCAACTGAAGAGGAAATCAGAATATCAATAAAAAGACTCAAGAACCGGAAGGCACCAGGTGTGGACAACATCCCTGCTGAAGCTTTAAAAGCTGGAGGAGAGGCAATAGTCAAACAACTAAAAGGCGTATACTCGACTCATCTGGAACAAAGGCACAGTGCCTCAAGACTTTAAGGACTCAATTATCGTACCAATTCACAAAAAGGAGACCCAGCTACCTGCAAAAACTATAGAGGAATAAGCCTGTTAGCAACATCTGGAAAACTTCTGACCTCTATAATCCGATCCAGACTACTCAGTGTTAGAGAAACTAACTGCAGGGAAGAGCAGGCTGGTTTCAGGCCTGGAAGAGGTTGCACCGACCAAATATTCACACTTAGGCAACTAACCGAATCGCGCCTACGCTGTAAAAAGGACACATTCTTGGTATTTGTGGATTTTGCATGCGCATTCGATAGCATGGACCATTCGTCCTTATGGTAGCGCCCTCAAAAATGAATCAATCCCGCATGCCACACTTAGTATTCTCAAGGCCTTCTACGACGGTGGAATGAGCAGGGCAAAATATTTGGGAAATGTGTCCTCACCATTCTCAATTACCACTGGCGTTAAACAGGGATGCATTATTTCGCCTATGTTGTTCAACGTGACTATGGACTGGATTCTCAGAAAAACTTTTGACGACATGCCAGGTGTACAAGTCGGAGCTAATTTGTCTCTCACTGATTTAGTATACGCCGACGACATTGTATTTTTTGCCGAAACAGCTCAAGCCGTACAAAATACCTTGAATGCGTTACAAGTGAATGCCAACAAACTCGGCCTGACAATAAACAGCAGAAAAAACTAAATTTATTCTCACGGGCACACAACCGGCCATATTAAGCAACTTGATGGCAAACCAATCGAAAGGGTGGATGCATTCAAATATTTGGGATCGGTTACTCGATAGTGGACGAATAGTAGCAACTAGCGACATCAAAAACCGCATTGGGAATGCCATGTCAGCATTCACTTCACTAAAGAAGTGTTTGTGGAACCAAAAGACGTTACCATCACAACAAAAATGAGAATTTTTAATGCTTCCATCCGGACAATTTTGATGTACGGCTCTGAGTCGTGGACTCTGCTTAAAAGCGATATTCACATATTAGAACGTTTTCAACTTCGATGTCTTCGCAGCATTTTGCACATAAATCTACGAGACCGATGGGAGAATGAAACTGTGCTGCAAGTATGTAAAAACCAAACCAGTATCGAACACTACTTAAAGCGACAGCGGCTCAGGTGGTTTGGACATGTCTGCCGCATGAACAACATCCGACTACCCTATCAGTCAATTAAGTCCAAGCGGCCCACGGGGTGGAAAAATCTCTCGAGACGCCCCTAAGAAAACATGGTTGACACAAGTGGCACAAGATGTTCAGCCGCTCCACTTCTCAATCATTGATGCCCAACAAGCAGCCTTGAACCGCGATCAATGGCGTGCTGTAATCCGTGATACACTGCCTTTGGCCGCCACAGCTCAACGGTGCGTTGCCCTACCAACGTCATTGAAGCTTATGGTGTTTAAGTCAAAGTTAAAGTTAAGTCTTAGAATAGCAATAAAGTTTGCACTTGCATGAATGTGAATATAAACTTATTACATGTACATATTGTATTGTACATAAACTTATTAAATGTGCATATTTACTAACAATTTTGTATCAAATATCAAATATTCATTTTTGTCCAGTTGTCTTAAAGATCTTGATTTACTTATATTTTTGTGCGCGTTAAATTCGGCCTACAGCGTAGTTTCACATACGCTATGGAATGCATAAGCAATAAATCGCGTTTTCAGAATCAAAAAATTCTAAAAATAAAACCTCATTTGCATTTCAAATCGGGCGGATACTTAATCCTTTTTGTCAAAATAAACATTTCTAAGTGGAGCGTTGCACGTATTTTCGAAAACTGAAAAACTGGCTGCACAAAAGTCTTGGCTACGCCTCTGTTTTTGGTTAAATGGCGAGTAAATCATTTGATGGCACTTTCGCAGCACTGAAGTTACACAAATATGTAGCTGTAATTTTGCAGCCAAAATAAGTTTAAGTAGGATAGCACTAAAATATTACGAAACGTAAATAATAGGCCTTTTTTTACCAAATCCTGCATGTTTTAAATTTGCTATGAATTCATATAGGCAATTTTATTGCATTGGTAAAACTATTTATGTGCATAAATACGTACCTACTTGAAAAGGCATTAATTTTCCGAAATCATTAGTCAGTTAAGAATTTTCATGACAATTTTATTATTATACCACTTGTCGGTCACCCGGGACTGTCAGCCACCTGGTACAGTCGGCCACCCGGGACTGTCGGCCACCCGGTATAGCCGGTCACTCCGGGACTGTCGGCCAGACGGAGAATTTTTGATTGACAGATCTATTCTTAAAACCATTTGTCGGTCACCCGGGACTGTCGGTCACCCGGGACTGTCGGTCACCCGGGACTGTCGGTCACTCGGGACTGTCGGTCACCCGGGACA